>OX637533.1:62385878-62895878 GCA_951800035.1 Linnaemya tessellans | reverse complement strand
GATCCGACTGTAAATGCCGAAGATATAACAAAAAATGTATTTTGGCGACCCCTACTTTCGGCAAAAAAAATTAAAAAAAATTTTTTTGAAAATGTCTTACAACATTACTTCGTATTCGGTGGTGTACGGCGAACTTTTTTTTTCTTGCCTATATGGCGAGACGCTCTAGTGTGTATGTTATGCAGTGTGTGTATACGGCGTGTGCATGAATGTTTTATTATACCCTTCACAAAAAAGTGAGAGGGTATATATAAGTTTGTCATTCCGTGTGTAATTTCTTCGATATGCACATGGGACCCCATGAAGTATATATATTCTGGATCCTTATGAATAGCGATGACGATTGAGCGATGTCCATCTGTCCGTCAGTCTGTACGTGAAATCGGTTTTCCCAAGCCCCCCAGAAGAGCTAGAGACTTCGTACTTGAACCGTTGGATTGGAAATGAACTTAAATAGAGTGCTATTGATATTCAGAAAGATCCGATGTATGGTTCCAGAGCTGGGAAGCTTACACCTATTTCTCGACGCAAATTTTATACCAAAAATCAATTATTTTTTTTAATGTTGGTAAATTAAACCTATTTCTGGCTTTGGGAAGCCTCAATCAATGGTCTATTAAAAAAAACAAAATTAAAATGTTATTCCAGGAATGGAAAATTACAATTTTTTTTCGGCCCATTCCGTATGTTGTAGTACATGTAGTAACTAAAGTTGTTAAAAATTTCATGTTTTTCTTTAACAAAACCTCTTTATACGTTATGAAGATTTGCATTGGCCAAAAAAAACAAATTTTTTAAATTCAAATTTTGCTTCCAGGAGTGGTAAATTTAATTTTTTTATACATGAAAGTAATCAAACAGGCAAATGATGTTGGATTTTTTTTGCTAACTAAGCCTGTCTTATAATTTAGGAAGACGAAAATTGGTATCACAAATTCAAAAATAAAAAATTAAATTTCGAATCCAGGGATGGACAAGTGCAATATTTAATAGTACATGAAAGTGACCGAAATGGTTAAAAATTTTAAATTTTTCTTTAAAAAAATTACGTTATACCTCATGAAGCGTTGCACTGATTAAAAAAAATTAAAATTTCGCTTCCAGTGTTGGGAAATTAAAATTTTTTTTAAACATAAAAGTATCTAAAAAGGCAATTGACGTTGTTTTTTTTTTTGCTAACTAAAAAAAGATTTAAAAAAAATCAAAATTTCGAATCCAGGGTTGGACAAGTGCAATATTTTATGGTTCATGAAAGTGACCAAAATAGTTCAAAATTGTAAATTTTTCTTAAATAACACTACTTTATATCTCATGAAGAGTTTCGTTGGTAAAAAACAAAAAATAAAATGAAATGTCACTTCCAGAGTTGGGAAGTTTAAAGTTTTTTTGGTACATGCAATATATTGTAGTACATGAAAGTGACCAAGTTTTAAGTTTTAAGTTTTTCTTAAATAAAACGCCTTTATACCTAATGAAGACTAGGATTGGTAAAAAAAATGTTAATTTCGCTTCCAGGGATGGGAAATTGAAATTTTTTTTATACACAAAAGTAACCAAAAAGGCAACTAACGTCGGTTTTTTAATAACTAAAACTACTTTTTAGTTCAGGAAAATTATAATTGGTATCAAAAATTAAAAAAAATCAAAATTTAGATTCCAGAATTGGATAACTGCAATATTTTGTAGTACATGAAAGTGACCAAAATGGTTATAAATATCAAGTTTTTCTTAAATAAAACTATTTCATGCCTCATTAAAAGTTGCATTGGTAAAAAAAATTTTAATTCGTTTCCAAGGTTGGGAAATTGAAATATATAAAAGTAACCAAATAGGCAATTGACGTTGTTGATTTTGCTAATTAAAACTTTTTTATAATTCAGGATGTAATTCTTCTTTCTTTCTTGCTAAAACAGTAGGTTTAATTAAAAGAAGTAACATAGTTTTACTTGACAAAAAACTTTTAATTTTTAAACTCTTTGGTCACTTTCAAGTACCATAAAATATTTTATTTGTTCAACCCTGGAGTCGAAACTTTGATTTTTTTAAAACGTTTTTGGATTCCGCCCCCTATAATGGGCGTTATTATATGCAAAAATAGTGTAAAAATTTAACAAATTGTTTTACTTAAGCCTACATTCCTAAAAAATTAAGTTTTTAAGCTTTAATGACTAGGCTGGGACGTAACCTGGTACAACTCTGCCCTATCAGGTCCTCCCCCTTTACCCCCTAAATGACCCTATCACAAAGAAAACATTTTTTTAAATTTGTATATAATTATCCCAAACATTTATTTTTAGAGTTTTATGACGAAGGTGAAATGCCTCCCCCCCAGTCCTTGCCCAAAAGTTATACAGTTTTTATACTCTCCAAAGAAAATTGGACCCCATAAAGTAAATATGTATATTCTTGATTAGTGATGAGGTCTAGCAATGCCCATACGTTCGTCTGTGGAAAACATGATATTGTCTATTTTTTAATTTCTCTCCCTTTAGTGGGCGTTGACGTACGATATTATATAAAGCAACTCTGTCCCACCAAGTTAAACACTTTAAATTCACTTACTAAATATTTGGAGGGTATTTAAGATTCGACCCGGTCGAATATAACGTTTTTACTTGTTTATTTGTAGTAATAACTAGAGTAACCCTTTCCGCGTTGCTGGACAATACAATAACATACGTTTACTTCTTTGTATTAGAAATTAAATTTTCTAGAAATAATAGACATTTTCCTGAAAAAGAAGTGCAAAATAATATAAAGTTTTTAAAGTGAGAACATCAAAGAGAAAAAAATTTGTTGTAAAGCTTGGTGGTAAACGACATTTTTAGTATTGCCATTTTCACAAAAAAATGAATAAAGACGACGCCTTCAATACACGTGAACATGCAACATACAGTTCACCGTGGCGCGGCATTGTTGAATAATTTTTTTTGATTCCAAAGATTTTAATTTTAACTGAAAGATTACAAATCAATAATTAAAAAATGCCAATGCTCGCACTGTAAACTTGAATGACAATCAATAAACACACAGAAATTAAATAAGTCAAATGATGCGAGCGAGCAGAGCCTTATACCGACAAAATGTAATTTTCATAAGAAACAATTAAAAGCGTTATATTCGATCGGGTCGAATCTTAAATACCCTCCAAATATTTAGTAAGTAAATTTAAAATGCTTAACTTGGTGGGACAGAGTTCCTTTAAGACATCTCTGTACCCATTTTTAAATCTCTATTTTGAGAGAGTCATTCCGGAAAGGGCCGTGGAAGAGGCGTTTCACCTCTGCAAGATCAGAGAACACCTCAGCTTCTTATATGGTTAAGGAATACAAATTGTTCAATATTTATACTATTTTTGCATATAATATCGTACGTAAACGCCCACTAAAGGGGCGGGGTTCAAAAATAGAGTATAGCATGCCTTCCTCAGACGAACGTATGGGCATTGCTAGATCGTTTCAGACCTCATCACTGATCAAGAATATATATACTCTATGTGGTCCAATTCTCTTTGGAGAATATTGAAACTGTATTTTGAAGGGGGTCGCTCTTCCAAGGGCTGTGGGGGTCATAAATAAAAATCTAAAAATAAATGTTTGGTATAATTGAATACAAAATTTAAAAAACCAATTTTTTTTAATAGGGGCATTTGGGGGACAAAGGAGGAGGAGAGGGTAGGGCAGGGTAGTACCAGGTTACATCTCAGCTTCGTCATTAAAGTTTAAAAATGTTATTTTCAAGGAATGTAGGCTTAAGTAAAACAATTTGTTAAATTATTACACTATTTTTGCATATAACAATGCATACCAAAGAAGGCGGGGTTCAAAAACAATTTATTTTTATTTTATGGCTCCAAGGTTAACCCATTGAACCTTTTTTTGGCATAAAAATATATCATTTGCTTAACAAAATTATAAAAAAAATTTAAAAATCATGTTGCTTTTTAGTGGTTGGTTTAGTTAGTTCTTCTTAGGGGAACTTTTCCCCTCTTATCTGATTTAGCCCATTTCCGAACTTAACCTGAGCTATCCTTCAAAATATATTTGTACCAAGTTTCAAGAGTCTGGCTCTTTTCATTTGGACTGAATCGCGATTTCCATAGATGGATGGACGGACTTGCTCAGATCGTCTTAGAATTGATCACTGGTCAAGAATATATATACTTTATGTGCTCTCAGATGGACATTTCGCTGCGTTACAAACGGAGGGTATAATAATTCATGAAAAAATGAAATCGTGTTTTAGTATTTTAACGAACAATTGTTTTGCTATATTAAATTCAATTAAGATTCATAGAACATGAAGAAAATAATCAAACGGTAACACGGACATTATAACAATAACATGTTAACATCAGGTTGATACAGTTCTCGTATCCTTTTTCACAATAAAATTTGTGTAAATAGGAACTGTTATCACATTCAACTAAACCACCTAATAAGTGGTGACAAACACAATACACATGAGCACTGGTGATGAAAGTGTTGCGGCTTTCGACACTGCTTTGTAAGTTGAATAAAACTGATGTTGAGTTTCCTTGGTGCTTTGGAAAATTTATCATGTCTTTCTGAGATTTAAAAACAAATTTCGAACAATTACCCTATGAATCTTAATTCAATTTAATATAGAAATCGTGATGATTTTCTTAATGCTATTACGTGTCTACGCCGCTCACCCACAAAAAAAAACATGAATAATATTCATGAATAAATTTCATCATCTAAATTGGGGCAAACAAAAATCCAAGAAAATACAGATGAACTCGTGTTTACTGTGGTTGTAATCGTATAAAATATTATATCATCAGAAACTTGCCCAGATTAATTCAAAGCGATGATCCGCACACTGTCACATCTGAACTTATATGAAGCTATTAAAAATGCAACGTCTGAAAAAGAGCAAAAAGTATTGATACGAAGATAAATTGCTGCATGGTTAAATGCTAATCTACGATAAAGCTTATACATATCTTATTAAAAGAATATCTTAAATCAAGGAAAAAAAATAGTGATTGTGAAGATATAAAAGCTAGGTTGAAAAGAATTAGTAGATTAACTAACAAGTAAGAAAGTTATATTCGACCGGATCGAATCTTAAATACCCTCCAAATAGTTAGTAAATAAAAACTCTATTTTTACAAGTATTGTTATTTGAACCTTTCAATAATTTTCCATTGTCTTGCATCCATCAAGTCCAATACATATCATCAATAAATCTTGCAAAGTTAACGTATTACTTGTAATGGGAAAATTCATGACAATATTAACAATACTAAAATATACAATTTGTTAAATATATACACTATTTTGGCGTGTAATATGTTACTTCAACACCCACTAAAAAATGCCGGGGTCCAAAAATATATTTTTTTTATTTTCTGGTTCCAAGTTCAATGCTTTCGACCTTCTTTGACATAAAAATATATCATTTGCTTAACAAAATTACAAAAAAATCTTCAAAAATTACGTTGCTTATTTAGTTCTTCTTAAAGGAATATTTGTACTTCTGACACAATTCAGCCCATTTACGAACCTGGCCTGTGCTATCCTTCAAAATTTATCTATGTCAAATATCAAGAGTCTGTCTCTTTTCATTTGGACTGAATCGTGATTTACACAGACTGACAGATATATCGTCTTAGATTTCAGCACTGATCAAGAATATATATAATTTAGGGGGTCTTAGTGCGATACTTCGTTCCGTTACAAACGGAATGGCAAAGATATATCCCCAATTCTCTTTTAGAGGATAAAAAATAGTGTAAATATAAGCCTGCATTCCTTAAAATTTAAATATTTAAGTTTTACGACGAAGGTAAGATGTTCTTTGATATTCCCCTGAACTACCCCTCCACTAAATGCCCCTATACTTAATTATCCCCAAAAAAAATACATTAAGTTTTTACGACAAAGGTGAGACAATGGAAAATTATTAATATATAAAAATAAAAATAGAGTTTTTATCTATAAAATATTTGGAGCGTATTTATGAATCGATATGGTCGGATATAATGTTCTTACATGTTTCGTTCTAAAATATATTCGATAACCAATGAAAGAAATTAGTTAAGTTTAAGACCCATTTAACCGAACGTTGAAATCGTAAATGTTAGGTAAACGTAAATGTTGCTACACTTATACAATGCTTAAAATCGTGTCATATGTTTTGGACATAAACAAACAACGAAATATTTTGTTTTTTGTAAGTTACCGTCCTTGGTCTTCCTGTATATCACTCCATTACTCATCTCATACAAGCTATGCTCAGTTTCCTGCAGCTCCTGCTTCAAAAGCCTGAGGCCCTGGTCCCTATTCTGACAAATAACTAAATTCTCCTCAAATGTGTTCGGTTCTATCGTCATTATATTGGTACACCTACTGAGAGCATCAACATGCTGCATCCCATTACCCGATCGATGTTCGAGATTGTATTCAAAGTTCTGAAGCTCTAAAACCCACCTAGCAATTCTCTGGTTAAGTTCCCTCTTGTTCAATGTCATCGTCAGAGAATTGTAATCTGTTATAATCTTAAACTTCCTTCCCTGCAGGTATATCCGAAAACGCCTCAATGCGTAAACTATCGCCAACGTCTCGAGCTCGAAGCTGTGATACTTCGACTCCGTGTCTGTAGTCCGTTTTGAAAAATAAAAAATTGGGTGAAATTTTCCATCGGACTTCTTCTGCAATAGGACAGCTCCAAAACCAATAGAGCTCGCATCACAATGAAGCTCAGTATCATCCCTCGGATCATAAAGTGCGAGTACCGGTGATTCCATAAGTTTCGTCTTGAGTAACTCAAATGCACCTAGTTCAGCCTGTCCAAACCTAAACTCCTTGTCCTTCCTTATAAGATCATACAGGGGTTTCGCTAATATCGAAAAATCTTTAACAAACCGTCTAAAGTAAGAGCACAACCCTAAAAAGCTTCGAACTGAGTGGATCCTATCTGGTACAGGAAAATCCCTAATGGCTTCCAAACCCTTCTCATCAGCTCTAATACCGTCCCCACTTACTGTATAGCCTAGGTATCTAACAGAAGTTTGAAAAATTCGCACTTATCCATCCTGAGTTCCAAGTTGTTATCGACCATCCGAGTAAAAACCTCCTTTAGTATCTCCAAATGTTCCTCCCTAGTAACAGTGGCAATCATGATGTCGTCCAAATATATAATAAGCCTATCATCATCATATCGGCAAAAATCCTATTAACAAATCTCTGGAATACCGATGGGGCATTTCTTAGTCCGAAAGGCATCCTCAAAAACTCGAATTGACCCAAAGCCGTTACAAATGAAGTGTACTTAACTGACTCCGGATGAACAAATGCATGGAAGAAGCCGTTCTTCAAGTCAAGTTTGGTAAAAAATTTACGACCAGACAGCCTGTCCAGTAAGTCATCTATCAGGGGAATTGGGTAATTATCCTTCACAGTCACCTTGTTCAAAGTCCTATAGTCAATACACATCCTCAAATCACCTGTCTTATTCTTCACCAAAACAATAGGTGACGCATACTCTGACTCACTCGGTCTGATGTAGCCCTTTGCCAAATATTCGTCTAACAACTTCTGTAGCTCTGTCTTCTCTACGTACGATAATCTTCTCGGTCTGCAACTAAATGAATTCTCACTCGTCAAACTCAGCCTAATCTCACTATACATCCTGGGTCTGGTTGGACGCACCGGCAGCAAATAATTGTCCCTAAATATACAACCCAGCTTACATCTATCGCCATGGGTAATACCATCTCCTACTATAAAATCAAATTCAGGATTTTCCCCAATATCAATGGACAAAATTTCCCTCTCAAAATCACCATCACAACTAAAATCCCCTTTCCTGTCGCATACCGTAAATCTAAAACCAGATTCCCTCAAAAAATCCCTTCCTAAAACACAATCATACGACGTGGTCCTATCGGAAACAACCAACATCTCCAACCCAATAACCCTTCCTCCAATATCCAGAAAACACCCAAATTTACCATAAACATCTAATTCACTCCCATTTATTCCACGAAAAGTACTATTAGAACACAAAAGACAATTTAAATCAATAAATTTCAAAACACTCGCCCTTCTCACAAAACTGATGACGCTACCGGAATCCATTAGGCACTCTAGAGAAAATGAATTATTAAAACTAAGATCTAATGATAACTTAAAATACCTTACATAATCATCGTCTTGAACGAGTTGTACCGCAGGTTTCTTCTCTGGACAATCAGCTACTCTGTGCTCCATACTACCACATCCGTAACAGGCTCCCATCTGACGTTTTGGCTTCTGGCAATTAGAAGCATAGTGACTGAGTGAATTGAGTTACAGTTGTAACATCTAAGTTTATTTAATCTTTCTTCGGTTGCCTTTTCGTTCCTCCACTGGAGTCGTGAATTCGGTTTTAGCTCGATTTTCGAAAATGCTTGTAGCAATTGCATTTTACTGTTGTAGCACTGTAGACTTGCCTGTACTTTTAGTTGGTTGTCAGGAATACCATCAATAATATGTTCGATGAGTTCATCCTCTTCGAGTCCAAGCTTGCTTGACAGAACAATATTTTCGTTGTAGTAATCGCCAAATGATTCTCCAAATTTCCACTTACGTGCCTCAAAGTTTTTGCGCATGGTCAGCTTATTTTCCTTTTTTTGAAAAACATCCTCCACCTCATCAAGAATGTTTGCAGTTTTCAGGTCCACAAAATCTGGGTTGGAGTGTAGCCATATTTGCGCCTTGCCTTTTAACTTACACAAAAAAGTGTTTCATAGTTTCTTTATCGACATTATAGACTCCACAAATTTTTTTAAATTGTCTTGTCCACAACTCTGGAAACTTCTCGCCTTCGTAGTCCAGAATAATATCTCTTAATGTGTTAAAAGAAATCTTCATTTTGTGAAAGCCTTGCAATTCGTCCACCTGATTACAATGTACATTATTTTCGGCCAAACCACGATTTTTCTCGGAATCTGCTATCATTCTTAATAAATCGTTTTCTCGCCGCAGTAACTCCTTTTCCCGATTTATTATTTCCAGCTCTATTTTTAATACATTCACGAAATCATGACCAATCATTTTCTTCGTTGCACCACTGTTTCCGCCTGTACACTCATTTGGCTGTAAATCTACATCACTTTGTTGACACTCATTTTCTTCCGTATACCGATCATTATCATCTGAACTTTCTCTCTCATTTTCAGCGTCTCCGTTATTGTCCAGAATAATTACATAGCACGATTCATTTATTACTGGACAGTCACCCCTTACCTCGACTGGTACATCGTTTAAACGTACTAGTAGTGAACCCTTTGTACCCGTTGACGATAACCCTAGCTTCTGTAGCTAAAGGCGCCGCTGCGCATATGTATAGTTTGTACCGCACACACTGTTCTTTTCCATCTCCACTTTATATTAAAAATATTCGAATTTGTTTGATAAAAAAATGTTTCCTTTGTTTTCTTCAAATAGTATTATTATTGCATTTTTTCTACGTTTGTCTCCGCGTAAAAAAATAAACTTTGTTCTTTATCCCACTTCTGAAATTGTAGTAGGTATAACTTCTAATTTAAGTAAATGACTTTACAGCTTCATGTGCCAAACGATAATAATCACGCTCTTTATTATTATTTATTTTCTTCAAAATAAAACAACATGTCGACTTAAGATCTAAGTGTGCTATGCACCATCGTCAGCCATTGCTTCACTTAAAATTAAATGTATTAGAGAGAGACAGACATAAGCCTACAAAAAGTTATAAGGTAGAATACATGTTCATAAATATATAAGAAACCGTTATATAGGAATATATAATGTCTAACTCCTTCAAAGGGAGGGAAAGAAACATCAATAAACTTAAATTATATAAGCAAAAGGAAGTCTAAGATAATACGTGTGAAGGAAAAAAAGAGGTTATAACCTATGATAGAAAGCCATGAATCCAGCAGCGTTACCTATGCGAGAATGATACAGTATATAATATATTCAACTTATGTAGTACATACATATATATTTAGTTAGAAATTATATAATTTCTTAATTACTTCAGGATTACTAGATTTGTGCAAGAAAGCGACATACTTGCCTAATAAAACAGTAAAGAGGCAGTGGCAGAAGACTTGCAGGAAAAATAAAGCGGAACGCGGGTCGTTTTCTTTTTTAACAAAAGAATTATTACTAAATCACGAATCGTCGTACAGGAAATATTTGCGATTGTCAAAACAACAATTTGATTTCCTACTTTCATTAGTCCAGCACGATATCTTTCGCAATAATACAAACATGAGGGATGCGATTTCACCCGCTGAAAAATTAGCAATATATTTGCTATTTCTTGCTACAGGCTATATATATATATATATATATATATATATATATATATATATATATATATATATATATATATATATATATATATGTATATATGCTATATATATATATATATATATGTATATATGCTATATATATATATATATATATATATATATATATATATGGGCATTTCCATTTTGGCGTTACGTTACTTTTGTACGACGATATGTTGAAAAAAAAACGTTAAAAACCAGAATTTAAAAAAGTTTTTTTCTCACATTAGAGAAGTGATTGGATAGCTCTATATTCAACCAAAAAATGGAAATAGTTGAGCCTAAGAATTTCAAGATATACTCCAAAAAGTGACCTGGCGTTACGTTACAAAAAACGGAAGTGCGATTTGACTTTGATAACAAAATTGTTGAACTCTGCGAATTGGGCAAGTATTTTTAATCAAATTTTTTTTGATAGGTTTTGGACCAATATACATTTATTTTCCAAGTTATAAATTGAACAAATCTTTTTTCCTTTTTTTTTCTTTTATGAAAATTAGTCTGGCGTTACGTTACTGGCGTTACATTACTAAAATTTCCACTTTATTTTATTATGTTAAAAAAATGCGAAAAAGACATAAATATTAGAAAATTATATAAAAACTACAAAATACTAAATTTATTTTTTGCATTTGTTTTATGATTAAATATGTTTGTAGCAACAGTTTTGCATTAAGAGTATTATTATGAAATTGCTTTTAGGAATGTTAATTATAAAGAGAAAATGCCCTTGAAGTTAAGAAACACTTACAAAAACGGGAACTTCAAACTTGTAGCTCAGTATTTCACCATCCCAACAAAAGAAAGCTTTGAGCTCCTAAATTTAATTTATTTTAGAAGTTTCTCTTTTATAATACATTAGGAAAAAATCTGTTTGTTAACTTTTAATTTTTCGATCAAGGTGGACTTTTTTCTGGAAATGCCCATATATATATATATATATATATATATATATATATATATATATATATATATATATATATATATACATATATATATATATATATATATATATATATATACATATATATATATATATATATATATATATATATATATGTATATATATATATATATATATATATATATATAAATATAAATATATATATGTATATATATATATATATATATACATATATATATATATATATATAAATATATATATATATGTATATATATATATATACATATATATATATATATATATATATATATATATATATATATATATATATATATATATATACATATATGTATATATATATATATATATATATATATATATATGCAATTCCATACACAAGAATAAAATACAATTTTCACATTTTTCATAAATATGTTTTAATATTTAAAAAATTTTATAATATTTAGTACTAAATTCAATTAGAAACTATTAACCTAAATTTTTTGTAAGTTATTTTTTCGCAAATTTTACATTCATATATGTATGTATGTATGGTATTTTTATAATAGCATGAAATTTTTGAAATAAAGATAAAATAACGCATGCACACAGCTTTGCAAATAAAAAAAAAATATCGCATTTATCACTTTACTCACAAACTTAAACAAAAATAACTTAAAAAAGGAACAATGAAGAAAAATTAAAAAAAAACAAGGTAGTAAAAAAAATTAAAATATAAATTCACTGCTTTGTATATATTGTTACAAAGTTCAAAAGTAGATTTAAATATAACGTCAATGTGGCTATATGTACTTGGCAGCACTACCAAATCATCTCAAGTTGTCACAATGTTACAACCCTGGTAAACACAAAGCAGATAATATTTGAATTAACGGAAGTGGAATATTCCGGATACATCTTCGAGAATATACAAGATCATTTGAGGCTGTGCAATAATAAGTGTAAATAACAACAACGAAAAAACCTAGCAACATCAATGCTAAGAGATGATGCTGTTATTCTTAATGATTTTGTACGCAAGTATTCGCTGCTAACAAAAGCTAAACATGTACACCAATATATACAGCAACATACACACAAATATGCACATAAACATACCCACATAGTACAAGAAGAAACAAAACTACGCAACACACTGAACACTCATACATACAACCACACATAGTTACAATACACAAAACACACAAGACAGCATTGTCATATAAACAAACACACGTATATAGCTACATGTTAAGTAAAGCACAACCAACAACAACCATGACCAGATGCTTCGCGAAGTTACCAGACGATGTCATTTTGCTATATAAAGTCGCTGCCAGTAATCAGCGGGTTCAGTGTGATTTTAAATCTAGACGTGTTTACTTAGCTAAGTGTTTAGTAGTACAAATACTCGTGTTAATAAAGTAGTAAATAAAGTGTTGCCGCATTATATTTCTAAAGTTAATTGTGTGTGTTTTTAATTTGATGCAATTAAACGAATCCTTGAAGGATAAGTAAAAAGCGTTTTTACGAAAAGGTCTAAAAACGTAACAATATATTTTTTGGCCTCTTAACATTTACATTAATTAATAGGTCTAGTTGAAAATTAAAAAGTCTAGTTATCTATTAGTATGTTATATTGCTAGAAGTCTTCGTCATCAAACAAACCCTCCATCGACAACTGTAGTATGTCTTTTGTTGATGAACTGGAAGAACTAGTTCGTCTTCTTGAGGAATTAGTTGTAAGCCTCCTCATAAGGCATTGGACCTGCCAAGCTGCATCGTCTTGATCCTCAGGGTGTATGTTTTCCATTTGCGAAGCAACTAAGTTACCAAGCCAAGCGAACTTCTTTCCTCTTCTCTGACTTAGAATATTTTTAAAATTTTCCACGTCATTCCGAAATTGACCGACAGCATCCTAAGAAAAAAAACTTCAGTTAAAAACAATTTCACCAATTCGGCTTAAGTGATTGGATTGTTAACCAAATAGCTTAAGTATTATTTATCTAACGATTTAAAACATTTTCTTCAGAAACAAAGACGTTTTAAAAATTAACAAATTGGTAGGGGCACTGTTCTTTTACTATTGTTATGTTGTGGTTTTTGGGAATGATGTTAAAACTTTGTGGGAATATATACATATATATATATATATATATATATATATATATATATATGTATATATATATATATATATATATATATATATATATATATATATACATATATATATGTATATATATATATATATATATATATATATATATATATATATATATATATATATATATATATATATATGTATATGTATATACATTATAAAATAAATGATATTGAAGCTGTTATTTACAAGGTTTTCTATTTTTTTCTTGGACCATCACTCAGGGGATGACCACTACATATGCGATGCATTGCGCCAGAACTAGGAAAGTTGGTTATGGGAAGGAGGATAGAGGGAGTAGTGTTTGTAGACGTTCGATTTGAATCTCCCCAAGTTAAAACTGACAGGAAAGACCTCTGCTCTCTGGTTCCACATACGAACCGTTCGGCCAAAGAACGAATTCTCTCTGTAATGCGTGGTGCGATTCACTGACAACTCAACCACAAAAGGATGTGCCCTATGTGAAGAGCGGCTAGCTCGCAGAAATAAACGGTCATCCGGCACAAGCTCCCTTATTTCACCAGAACACATTCCGTTGTAGTATCGGTAGAACACTGAAACACACCCCACGTTGCGTCGATGCTCCAGTGAGTCAATAGAGTTGGCTACCCTACTGTCACCGATGAGCTTCTTCGCTCTCTCTTGTACGCGGTCGAGCAACTTCAAAACAGACTTTGAAGCACCGGCCCATACATGAGAGTTGTATTCCATCTTTGGTCGGATGTAGGTGGTATATATATTGAGGAGATCAGTTGGGGTGAAGTATGCCTTACACCGTCTTAAAAAGCCGAGACACTTGAAAGCTTCTTTTGAAATATGAAAAATGTGATCTGTCCATCGAACGTCACACTGTATTTTCATACCAAGAACATCAAGAGCTTCTGATTCCCCAATACCTATACCATCCATAAACACGGATGGCGCAGAACCTTCGACCAGCCGCCTATGCGTAAGCACGCAGCACTGCGTCTTATGAGGGTTAAAGTTAACCCTGTTCGCGAGGCCCCATTCGGAGATTGACACGAGATCACTTGTGAGTGACTCGTTCATCCTTTGTCTCCTGGCGTCAATCTCCTCCAGGCTTGGCCGGCTGGTGAAAGAGAAAGAATGGATAATGCTGCTATTATCCGCGAAAGAGTAGATAGGGTTTGAAGTTTGACATAGAAGGTCATTTATAAAGATGAGGAAGAGAGTAGGAGATAGAACAGAGCCTTGCGGCACCCCTGAATTTACCTTGAACTCGTTTGATGAGACCCCGTCTATAACAACTCGTATAGTGCGGTCCCTGAGAAAGCTCGCTATAAAGCGAGAGAAATCATCACCGGCACCAAAAGCAGTCAGTTTTGACAGAAGTGCATCATGCCACACTCTATCAAATGCTTTTGAGATATCTAGAGCCACCACCTTACTCTCGCCGAAATGGTGAATCGAATTGCACCATTTTTCTGTTAACAGATCGAGCAGGTCTCCTGTAGAGCGAGCTCTGCGAAAACCATACTGCCGGTCGTTAAGTAAGGTGTTGGTCTCCAGATACCTTACCAGGTGGAAGTTGGTCATACTTTCCATGACCTTGGAAATTGCAGAACAGACTGCAATTGGGCGGTAATTTTCGGGGTATTGCGCCTCTCCCTTCTTAGGGATCGGCGTTACATTGGCTAACTTCCAACACATCGGAAATTTACCGGCATGGTACGATGCACTAAATAGCTTAGCCACGCTTAGCTTGGACGCGCTAGCGTCGAAAAACACTGCTTCAAGACCAGTGCTGGAATGCCATCCGGCCCAGGAGACTTGTTTATGTTGAGATTCGCTAAAACCTTTTTAACTGCACGTGGTCGAAAGAATATTCTTGGCATAGTAACTGATACTCTTTCCACCACGGGCAATTGCTGATTGCTACCTGGCAAGCAAGAATTACCTGCAAACATCTCAGCCAAAAGTTAGCTTTATCAACAGGTTCAGTGAATATTTGATCATCCCTTAAAAGAGTTGGAATTGATGAACTAGCTTTATCCTTTACTCTTTTAACGAATGACCAGAAGATTTTACTACCTCTCGTGGCGGTAAGAACTTTAGCACGAAGGCGCTGCTCGTATAAAGCTTTTTCACGCCTTAGCACTCTGGCACACGAAGACCTCGCTTGTTTGCGCAGCGCATCAGTATTTGCGTTTTTGTTATTCCGCCAAATACTGAATGCTTCCTCTCTGGATCTGATTGCCTCTTTGCAAGATCGGTTAAACCAAGATTTTTGTCTCGGCTTGACCGAAATTTTTTTAGATGGGATGAAGTTTTTCATTCCCAGCAAAATTATATTTCCAGCCATTTCCGCCATTAAATCGATATTTTTATCTAAGAAACATAGTTTCCAATTGAAAGTACGATAGAATTCGTTGAGCTCTGCCCAACGAGCTTTTTCGTATACGTATTTTAAACGTTTCGTGGCTGTGGGTGAAACGTTTCGAAGTGCCGAGAACGAAAAAGAAGCGGAGATGATACAATGATCCGAATTACCAAGAGGTGCACTGACGTTCACTTCATACTTTTGGGGGTGTGAAGTTAGGAACAAATCAAGCGTATTTAGTTGGTGCCCTTCAACACACGGTATATGTGTTGGTTCATTCACTAGTTGCGCTAGGTGATTATGCGCGGCGAATAACTCAACATATTGGCCCTCTGAAGTTGTGTGGCTCGAATGGCGAAGCCACGATGAGTTGTGGACATTGAAATCACCAGCAATAACAATTTCACTGTCCGGACAACTTTCGAGGATTTTTGTTATAGAATCGGAAAGGGAATCGAAGCCCGATAAAGTTTGTTCCCTTCCCGCGTTTGGACTTCTATAAAGGAATCCGAAATGCAAACTATGTGCCCTGATCTTGAATTTAGCCCAAAGGCAGCTAAATTCTGGATCATACAAGCCTAGTGATTGCTGGCTTTGGTACACAACATCATTGCGTATATATAATGCAAGACCGCAATGAAAGTTAAAAAGGGACAGAAGTTGATACCCAGGCACATAAAAATCCTGTGGGTCAGCATCCTCAGATACCTGGGTTTCACTTAAGGCTAAAACATCCGGCCAATAGAGACAAACGTGAGCATAAACTGAGAAGAAGTTCGCTCTCAAGCCTCGTATGTTGCAGAAGTCAATTCTGAATCTACCTGTCATGAAATAAGTCAAGGAAATCCAAATAGTCGTCTATTTTGTTAATATTGATTCCAACGATGGTGATTACTGCTTTTCAGTGGCTACCAGGTGGTCAGTGCTATACCTTCACCACCAGGCAGCCAAACGGCAACCTCCATGCCGGAATCAACAATACAAAAATATTATTGTTAGATAGGGGAGGGGGAGAGGCACAATCGCAGAAGTGGACATAAAAGCCCTGAGCTGGTCACTTTGTTCCACGGTGCCATCACTGTTACAGATCACCGTCACTGATTAACACAGAAAAAAACTGCCGTTTATTTTCCTTCAATTTATTGATATTGTGTTTTTGTTGTTTTATTTGTTATTAAATTGTATCGATTTTTTTTGTTTGTTTTCTTGTTTTAAATTTTAATTCTATTTTTTTGATTTGGTATTGTTGGTATGTATGTTGTTTTTCTTTGTAAAATTGTTTTATTTTATTAATGTGCATGTAGTTTTATGTTGATATTTTTGTTTTTTGTTTCAATTAAACACAAATAATTTGGTAAATATAAATAACAAAACAGTAGACGTGCAGACTACAAAAAGAAAACGCGTGCGGACGGGAGGAAGCACAAACACTCACTCCTTTAAACTAATGATATGTACCTTCTTGCTTTTTTTTTGATTGCTTTGCTATTGAAGACACTTCGGAACTGGAACAGGGCATTCTTGTTTTTGACTGCTCTTGGGTGTAACCTTAGTATTGTGGAATTATTTCTTAATACACAAATACCAACAAACCCCTTGCTTGGCAATCCATAAATAGCTTAATTCTTGCCCAAACCAGCTCAGGGATGTCAGACGGGGTACGACCAGCTATTTATAGTCCAGGGTGTTACAATAAAATTTATATAAAAATAAAAAAAAGCAAACACAAATAATCGCCTACAACCAACAACAGTATACATCTATTGAGGACATTAGATGTCGTTTTGCCTCTCACTAGTGACCCGCCCTACCTTAATAGCATAATTCGTTATTCTTTATGCTACCCGACCTAAACCACAGATCACTTTTTACTTACTTTCACATCACAGTTATTTTACAATTAACCGGACATTATTATCTCAATGTATCTTAGCTAAACAAAATAATAATAATAAGTTTTTTTTTTTGTTTTCCTTTTTAAACGTTACAAACCGGAACTGTTAAAATTTATTATCCGTTGCAATCATCCTCTACTTAAATCTACAGGTACAAATATGTAATAACAAAATCTTTTACCTAAAACCCAGAATTACCGACTTACACTGTCTATCACTATTAAACAGATAAATGAACGAAATTTTATTTTATTTTATATATTTTTTATCAAATAAATCAAATAAATGCACCTATTTGAGAGAGCTCTCTAAAAAACGGGTTTCTTTTCTTTGAACAAACAACACATCTAATTCATTATTAATACTAATGACGTGAGACAGGTAATTGTTGGGCTAACAATTATTCCACACTACACTAACACTAATCAATAAAATATTCTTAACACTAGCAGTTATCTATTTCACCAATCTGGTATAACCTATAAATCACGATTTACAGAACTCTACTACTTAGCCTCTTGGCTTGTATATATGTATATAAAACTTCTTCTTTTTTTTGTTTCTTTCCTTGCACAGCTATGTAGCTAATTATTTGTTTCCTTTAATTTCAATTACGCTTCACTATATTTTATTTATATTTTTACACATATATATTTTTACATATTTTTTACGAATCTTGTACGGCTCGCCGCGGCGCCTTAGCTCACCAAATACACTTCTCACAAAAATTTGCTTCGTTTCCTCGTCTTCAGGTTGGCTTGTTCCCATTACTAATCTCCGGTTGGCTGTGGGGGCAGTGTTCACCTCGTTTCTTCCTCTTCCAGGCCACATACACTGGCGGAACTGACCCTTCCTGTAGCAATAAACACGGCTTGTTTATTGCCTCCTTTAGCAATAAACACGGCTTGTTTATTGTCTCCTTTTGCAATAAACACGGCTTGTTTATTGTATGAAATTCGAGCACAAAAATTATCGCACCTTAGATTTCTGTTGTACTATCATTTTTTTTTTCTTGTACAAAAATTTTCTTCATAATCTTAATTTCCTTTTATTGTTAAATAATATTATTCTTTTGCAGCCGCGGTTGCGACCTACCTCAACCAGATCTTATTCAATTCTCTCTCTACCCAAAACCTTTTCTTTCAACCTAACGGCTGTCCTCCAAAAAATATTCAATTCGCCTTAAATTTACCTAAAATACTTTAACCTGTCTATTAGTCATTATATTTATCTTGTTCTAACTCATATAACTAACATAATTCAAAACGTCTGCCTGCAACTTCATACGGAATACACATAACTGACACACATATTCAGTCAAGTCATCGACCTCTACCATATTGGCCTTGAATATATATATTTGCATCTTTCGACATAAAAGTCACTGAACTCCGCCATTATGGCCTTGATGCTCAATGCTATTAAAAACGAATACACAAAGCATAATAGTTAAAGAAATTGCTACCAACAACAAGATACATTTACAGACAAGGTCACAGGTTAACATAAAAAGAATAGGTGATCGTGCCTAAAGACGAATGTTGTTTACATCTTTGCATTTTTGTTTACTTTTGCTTTGTTTTCTTTATATTCTTGTTCTTTCTATACCTTCATTATTTCTCTATGTCTACCATCTTAACGAAACAATATTTTAAGCATACAGTGTTCCCCACACACCAATCATCATACGCTACATGGGATATAGGTACTTCTTCACTAGCTTCGAAAATTATATTTTCATTCCTCTGCAAAAATTTATGGAAGAAAACTAGTTAAATGTTTGTTTGTTTTTCTTTATTTATTCTGTACACACCTCTACTGCAGTGTTATCCGTGGATTCCCTCATGGCAACGTGTGATTCCAGAAAACCCAAGCACTCAAAGCACCACAACTTTGGAATATACATATCATTTATTCCTGCCCCACTTTTTTTTTGAACTTTTTATTTTTCTTTGCTCCCTCATGTATTGATTTCTTAAAATTCTCCATTTACGTTTGATATCTTCTAACGTAATATTACTTTCCGTTTTAGACATTTCATTTACTATGTTATTGAACGCTTGGGCCTTTTTGACTCTGTCCAAATAGTTAACTGATTTAACATGATACAAACACGGATATTCTTGCACACATAAAATTAATTTTTCCATAGATTCTATATTCCACTTGAACGCCATTTCTTAATACGCAATATAATATTTGTTTATATATTTACTAACTATCAACTATTAATTGTTTTTTAGGTGCATACGTAGGTATAATAATATGTTTGCCACAATCACATTTGAAAAACGTTTAAGTACGGCGCAAATAAAAAATAAAATGAAATGTCAAATAATGTAGCTGCAGCTAACTTCATGCAGAAGCGGAGAATGGCGTGCTCAATAAATGTTTCATGTACATGAAACACCGTACCCTTTTCCACTCGTCTTTCCCCTCTCATCAACAAACATAATGTTTCTGCAGCAAATGTTTCACCGTGTGGACATAGTCTAGACTATATGTTAACATATATTGTCATTGCATGTACTTTCAATATATGACGCAATAATTGTCAACCAATATTCCTTGTACTATGTTTGATGTTTATATCGCATGGATGAAATTAATAAAAATTGTGAAAAAATAAACAAAAGAGTGAAGAAACTTTGTCGAAAAACATTTTTCAGGTTCAGCACTCATTTTATATTTATAATTAAAACATTATTTTATGACAAATGGACAATAACCTTTTCGTGAGCGTTATTTGCTAACATACAAGTCTTCTCATATCCTTAACATAACTAAGCAATATTGCAAATTATTCTCTGTTGACGTTATTGCCCTATTGTTGTAAGATTTATTAACAGCCTACACCATTGTAACGATGTTTTTTCTCTCAGGCTGGGGTGACGCTCGTCTACGTCCAGTGTTCGTCACAAAAATTTATTTATTTTGAGACCTTGCGAGTTACAATGATACACAACACTATAAATTGCTAATTATCATATTTGCTTTATTTACTAACTGCCTAACTTATGAATATAGATCCCTGCCCCGATTATCGTAATGACGCCGACGGATTACATAAACGCCTCTCTCTTGCGCGGCGGCTTGCACAAGGCGACCCGTACGAATCCGAGTAGCTGCTCAACACGCTGTCCGTGCACAGATGCTCGTACAGGTGATTGAGCCTACCGAAATACGCCCTATGATAAACACCTCCTCCGTGCACAGATGCTCGTAGAGGGTGGTTATCGGCGTCTAAAAACCCTCACTCCACTAATATACCCTTGGGCAGTTACGACAAACACCTTGTCCGTGCACAGATGCTCGTATAGGCGGTCTAAGGAACGAAGTTTGGCCAGCACCTTGTACGTGCACAAATGCTCGTAGAGGTGATCGGGCCTACTGACTAAAAAAAGGCAGATCTTTGTCCGTGCACAGATGATCGTACAATGATCTGACTTACCTACTTGCTAGCTACGCGAAAACTCCTTGACTGCTTTGTGATGTGCTGCCTTTTATACTTGTGTATCCGCACACACAACCATGCGCACACAGGCAGACATCTGTTTGGGGCGATCGTACACAGAAAGCAGCTGTGTACATTGCCAATGTTGTATTCAGATTTATGCTGATAAGACGTTTGACATGTAGGAGGCGTCATTGGTAATCGGCCGTTAATTTTAAATGTAATTCATTATAAACATAGAATGATTTAAATTAGTTTAAATATAATTACTAAATGTATCTTCATATATAAGCTATACCGAACATACAATAATTATGGCTTCATTGGTTAAATTTCTATAGATGTTTAATTCATAAAAACAAAGGTATGCAGTGGAATTCATTTGCGGTACATAATTATAAACTAAATGTATTTTTTTTCAATCAATGAGGAAATAACTGGTAGGTAAAAACGAGCACCGACTTTTACCGTTACACCATGGAAAACCTCAGTGCATAAGCATAAACATGAGCATATTTCCAAAACAAATTCTGCCGACATTATTTCTTATGTTCGGATATATATATATTGCATGTGGAGACTTGTTGTTATATGTTATTTCGCATTTTCTTATGTAGTCATCATTGATCCGCCGACTACTCTTAGGACCGGCGTGTATGCAAGAAACTTACCGGCAGTGAGTAGCACTCAGGGGATGAACCCCTACATATGCAGTGCAGTGTGCCACAACTATGAAAGGAGGGTACAGTATTTAGGAAACAGATGACGATAGATGAGAAGATAGAGAATTTGCGTAGCTATTTTTCACCTTTTTTCTTCGCCGGCTAATGTTTGCTACAGGGCCGCCGAAGCAGGGTGCACTGTTGGCCTAATATTAGTACATGATGGCGTTAATCGCTGCCAGCTATGTTCAGTGACCAGTGCCAAGCCTTCATCACTCAAACAGGCTGAAAACAACTAACACAACCATGTACTAATGCTGACTGGAAGAATTCGAAAACAACATTCATGACTGAGCGGGGACTCGAACCCGTGACTCTCCGCTTAATAGTCTTAATGCTTACTACTTCAGCCAACATTGATAGCAAATAATAATATTTTATATAACAACATACAATTTTAAAAACGTTATTTTCTAAGAATCTCTTAGCGTTTTTATTTTAATTGTAACTTATTTGATTGTAGCTATTTTAAAGCCAATATTATTTTTATGAAAACATCTGTTTTTATTGTTCGAACATAGTTTCGAGAAGTACCAAAGCGTCAGCGAATCGCAAGGTTTTCAGAAAATCGGTGCGTTTTCCAGAATATGGGCGATTACATGAATTTAAAAGGCATTTTTACAATAAAATCGGTTTTGTTTTGATTTTAAAATGTTTGTTCAAAGCGAAATAAATGAAAAGCAGTTTGGTGTCAAATACCACTCTCCGTTGTCATCTGTAGGAGCTATTTCACTTTATATAAAACTTATTCTTTTGATTTATTGTTTACTAAACTTATTTTTTACTTCAGAAAAAATTACATTAGTATTAAAAATCAAAAAGACTGGACAATGGAAATTTTTTTTGTACATATGAGTAGCCAACATACACAATTTTTTATTTTCCTTTATATATACTACATGTACTTATAAACTCCAAACGTTCGTTATGCTAGAGTTAATGTCGACGTCGTCGACGGCGTCAAATGTCAAAAAAAAAAGTTGAATCGTATGGGAGCAGCTAATCTCAACGCGTTGCAACGCCGTAAAAGTTCAATCTATTTCAACTTTTTCGGCGTTGAAACGGCGTCGACATTAACTCTAGCATTAGTAAAGGGCGTATAATATTCGATACAGCCGACAAATCACTTATACTTGTTTTTCCATTTATGTAAAGTGACAATTTTAAAGCTGTTTTTTTAGCTTTGCCTGTAAAGCTATTATCACTCAATGAATTTTATTTATCTAAACATTTTACGGGTTATTATATGAGACAAAGTTTCAATTTTGTTTTGAAAAAATAAAATTAAGTTGTATGTTTAGCATATCTAAATGCATTGCATTTAAAGTTATGCCTACTTATTAGTAGGTTAAGCCTAATGCTGATTTTACATATGATAGAAATCTTGTACCTATGAGATTTTGAGCCAAATCAAATAGATTTTTATTATAGGGCATTTACACCTACTCGAAATCTAGTAGATGTCGATTGATATCTCTTTCGCAATCTATACCGTTTAATACTAACGTTGTGTGACTTATATCGAGATTTCATTACAATACTAAAAAACGTAATAGCATTTTTTTCCTCCTGATATGTCAAATTGCATGTAAAAAATGTTTCTCTAAAATAAACTCACTTGCAAGGCGAATTCAATCAGGTGACCTTATCAGAAAATGGACCTTATATCAGAAAATGTCGATCAGGTGATTTTACTCTGGTCTGCCAAAATCTTCTTCTGCTTACTTTGTTTTTTTTATCAATTAAAACTAAAATTTTTTGTACGCCAAAAAAAGTTTTTCTGAAATTTCACTAATATTATAAAAAAAGTGAACTAAAAACAATATACGGATGTGCTTTGTGTGCAAGAAGAAGTTCAGTAAGAGAGAGGGAACTTTATTCCATGTTTCAAAAGATGTTGGAAGCATGAGGCAAACATCTGTATCAGAATTTTTTCTGCTCAAATAAACTTGACGCTTCAGAAGTCTGTACGCTAATAAAATAAATGTTCTTTATACAGAGTTGCATAAATAATTTCACCTTATTCAATTTGCCTTGCTCACGTGTGATCACAGCTAGGCATTTAAATTTCTCCTACAACGTAGTATATTTTCGTATATTATGAAAGAAAACCACAGTTCCACCTGTTAGTAGTGTAGATTTAAACTAGATTTTGGTGAAATCCAGTATACAGCAAGATATCATTTTGCATGTGAAATCTGATAGAAAGGTGCAAGATTTCGCTTGAAATCTCGTAAGTGCTAGATTTGGCTTAGGTGTAAATGAGCTATTAGATTTTTCATACCAAAACCAAATATATGCGGTATCTAGATTTCGTCAAAATCTGTAGGACAAGTATGATTGAAAACAAGGCGAATTGATAGCAGGTAAACTCACCGGCGAAATAGATGCTATTTGGAATGTCAAAATCGTTTTGATGTATCTATGACAAAAATAATTGACAAACAAACTTGCTATAAGTTAAAGCAAGGTACATCAATAAGAAGTAGACTCGCGGCCAAATTCAAAAGTTTCTTCTTTTATTGTAAGAATAGCTTCCTATATTAAATGCAAAAGCGTGTTTTTTGATATATAAAGATGAGTAATTGAAATGCACACACAAACGTGCGTGTGGCAAAAAGGAATAATAAAGAATAAGACTATAAATACAGGGTCCGACAATTAACTTTTTTTTAAATACTTAAAAAAATTACTGAATATTTTCTCAAATTTCTTCTTTTATTTGAAAGTACTGTCCTTCCAGTTAATAATGGAAAATAATTTCATTCAAATGGCTGCCTGGGCTGGCCATGCAGTAGCCTACACGATCGGTCCAATTTTAAGCACATTATCGATTGTGTACAGCTGTATTTCACCAATGGCTTCACGAATATTGTCCTTTAATGCTCTTTTTCAATTTTTGTGAACAAAAATTCGTTCAACATGGCCCGATAACGATCGCCATTGACTGTAACGACCACTCCTTGATCTTTTTCGAAGAAAAATTACCCAATTAGGCCTCTGGACCAAAATCCGCACATAACAGTGACTCGTTTTGGGTGCGTCGACTTTTCAATGTATGCGTGCGGGTTTTCTGTGCCCCAAATGCGACAATTTTGCTTGTTTACATACCCGCCAAGATCAAAATGAGCTTCATGTGAAAAGATGATTTTTTTGGCAAAACCGGCATCTTCTGTAAGTCGATCGTTCCCAGCGTTGTTCAAGCGCATACACAACCATATTCGTTCAGCGGAAGGATAAAACTAATTATCTGTCAAATCAGACATGAGCTAAGTGTTACCATTCACGAAATAAGCACCAGTTGAAAAAAAACGTTAGATGGCGGACCCTTTACTTTGACAATAAAAGCATGTAAGAAAGTAGCAAAAATTCTTAAACAACTGTCAAGAGTACCTGTTATGAATTCTCCTTGAAGATAAAGCATCAAAAAATTACGTAGATCAGCTGCTAAGACCACCTTATATTAATTTGGATTGTGTGTGAGTGTAGATGTGGTAAATATTTATTCACATGGAGTTTTAAAAATAAAAAGGAAAACTTTGCTATCACATTAATTAGTATTGAACGAAATCTACATTCCAAAAGGCAATTGTTCTAACGGTGTAGATTTCAAACAAAATATTTTAAATTTCGTGGAATTGTAAATGCACTATAAAACTAAGACAGTTCTATTAATTGACCTGTTCTATGTCCGCATGGACTAGCTTGGCAAATTAAGTCCACCTTCGAATTCGCCCGGTGGTATTGGTAAACCTTTTAACTTCATAGTAGTCTTCGTCATTATTTCCATTAAAGTTAATTGGGATAATATAAATGTTTTGATAATGAAGAACTTCATGAAGGAAAATTCCAAATATACGACTGATGATCTGATGCGATGGCCTATTTGAAACTTGTATACCGATGGGACCTTAGTGATAACTCAAGTTCAAGGAAGCATTGCCTTAAATAAAAATGAGTTTACTGATATACCAATATAAGTAAATGTGATTTGTTTGAGGCATTGTCCCAGTTAATTTATTAAACACATGCCTTATTTGCTATACAGTACTTTTCGCTTATAGTCCACAACTGTAGTTGCCCAGCTTTTGTGGACTATAAGCGAATTTGGACTATAACCGATTTTCTTTATAAGCCACTTAATGGATTGTAAGTGACTTCTGATTTAACCCACATTATGGACTTTATAAAATTATTTTCTTCCACTTTTTTAAAACAAAAGAAAAGTATCTTTAAAACAACCAAATATTGATTTAATTTAAATCAATAGTTAAAACAAAAACTTTTATTATTATACCCTCCAAAAAAGAATATGGTGGGTATATTCACTTTGTAATTCCGTTTGTAACGCAGCGAAATATCCATCTGAGACCCCATAAAATATATATATATTCTTGATCAGTGATGAAATCTAAGACGATCTGAGCATGTCCAAACGAAAAGAGCCAGACTCTTGAAATTTTGTATAAATATATCCTGAAGGATAGCACAAGCTATCGGGCTAAATCGGGCAAGAGGGAAAAAAGTTCCCCAACTAAACCAACCTCTAAAATTCACCATATTTATGTCAAAGAAGGTCCAACGCGTTAGCTTGGAGCCATAAAATACATATACAATTAAAAAAACAGAGTTGACTATACGCGAGTTTTTTCCATACAATATTAGTTACGCATGCCTACAAAACGTGGATTTCAAGCGAAAATGGCCTACAAGCGAAGTAGACTTTAGAACATATAATTTGTATGAAATTAAAAGAAACCTGCAAATGAATACGAACGTTTTGACTAATATCCGTTTTTGGCCTTTAAGCGGAATGGACTACAGGCGAAAAGTACTGTAATACCTATATATGTATATACCAGAATTTTATGAGTCCTTACATCAAATTATCAGTAGACTTCAGCCAAGTTTCAAAATAACAAAACCTATTAGCTTGCACAAACTCTCAAAAACCAATTCAGAATTAACAAACATAGCGTGTCTGTATATATAAAAGAAAGTCGTGTTAGTTACACTATTTATAACTCAAGAACGACTTTACCGATTAGGTTGCAAATTGGTAGGAGTTTAGCTTAGAGTCAGGAGATGGACATAGGATACCAAAATGGCGGCTACCCCAAAGATGTGGGCCATTTCTTTTTATCCATCCCTATGATATGGGTAGCAGATGAAAGGGATTTTTGAAAAAGAAAAATAAAACCTAATAAAATCATATCAAAAACAATATGGCGGACGTCTCAATATGGTAGACGCTTCAAAATAGCGGAGCGCTACTTTTTTCCATCCACATGATATGGGTATAAAATAAAAGAGATTTTTGAGAACGAATGGTCTGCCAAAAGGGCGGGCCATCCCCATGACATGGGTACCAAATTTAAGGAGTTTTGGAAGTGGGAACGCAAAATTTAATTAAATATCTACGAACAATTTATGAGACACGCCTCAAAATGGTCATACGACTACTTTTTATACACCACACGATATGGGTATCAAATTAAAAGGATTATTGAGAAGGAAACTGAGACTAAAGTATCAGAGAGATTTATTATGACTTTATCGACCTGACAAAACTAAAAAAATCGACTTTGTATTTATTTAGTTTCACATTTTCTGTGATGATATATAACTTTCTTCACTTCTGGAGCATTCGGATCTTAAGCATTGATTTTATAGTAAATTTTCATTTCAATTAAAATATATGCCTTCTTCTTTAAAGCAAAAAATATTATTTAACAGCAAAGTAACTATGTAATATAAAAAGGTGTAAACGCAATTAAACCAATTTCCACTCAAATAACTCGCCGAGCAATGCCGGGCGGGGCTGCTAGTAATATATAATTTATTTGACCAACGAAAACAAGAAAGATCTATTATTATTATTATTATTATTAATATTATTATTATTATTATATTATGTATGAATTTTTATTAGTCGAACTTTCTTATGTAAATTGTTAATTTTATCAACGGGCTTAAGTTCGAATCTGCAAGACTGCAAACCATTTTTATTATTTTATTAATAAATGAATTTGTTCAAATTCTATTTTATTAATTTTATATTAAGATTGGAATATTAAGAATATTTTTCAATAATCATCAAACCAGCAGAACGGATCAGTACTAATTTCGAGGCCGCTACGCCATCTCATCAGCGTTCTTTGTTAAATTTTTCCACTTTTGCAAGTGGTGCTAGTTAGTAGGAATATCAACTATTTAACCAATATTTTAACGAAAATTGAATATGAGAAGTTATCACATTCATATTTTTAAGTTATTACATTTTTGGTTAGTACGAAATTCCCCAACCCTGACGATTAATATTCCCAATATTCCATGTATCTCTTTCGCTTTTTCCAGACTTATGACATTGAATATTATTTATGGTTCATTGAGCAGCAAATTACTTTTTGCAACAATTTACAATATCCCTTAAAACTGCTGATTCTTCTCGCAAATGAAATCAATATACTAGATTGGTTAACATAAAATCAACGAAAGATATATAATTTGTAATGACGCAATTGAGATGATATTCCTTATTCGCCTGTAGTACAAACCTTTCTTTTAAAATATCCAGAGGAGATTTAATTCACAGCTTTTGTTTTTTTTCTAGCTCACTTTTAATAGCAACCATTAACCTCTATTTCTGCAATATAAACCAGCCAGCCACCGAGCAAGTAGAAAGCAAAGCTATTAATATTTAAGTTTCCACACTTTCATGGCATTCATGATGTTCATGGTTTTTTGCCCAAGATATTGTGTTCAGTATATCTGATGGCCGTCTCTCTTGGTTACGGTCTGTTAAAGTTTTCATGTTCGTTGCCAACATAAAGCAATACTTACATATTTATGATTTTCAATTCTTATTTATGACTTTTTTTGTTAAAGTTATTGCATTTTTAGTCGTAGGAGTTTTATTAATTTTTTTGTTTGTTTTATTGCAATGTTCAAGAGTATTTATTGCAGCTTTTGGCTTACATTTCGTTTATATCAAGCATTTAATATTTTTTTTATTGTTTATTTTTTATATTTCTTTGTGTTTTATTGAAATTTTTTTTCTGAAGGTTTTGTGTCTTTATATATATTTTCATTTTCCTTTATTTGAATTTTCCTGGAAATTGAATTTGAGTGAAATCAGTAAAACATAAATGAATTACTAAAGAATTAATTTTAAATATATGTACATTAAAAATATTGAAATAAATTTTAATAAAAATTTCTGTTACTTTTGCAACTACTTAAAGTATTAATTGAAATTTTAAAATTTTATTTTATAACTTTGAAAAGTGAACTCACACGTAAGTGAGATAGATGCATTACAGACACCTATTTATTCCATTGAAGCTCTTAAAAACTGCCTTCAAGAAATAATTATCTTTAATATTTATGTGAATCTTGTCTAAAATACATAAAATTGAATCTTGGTTAAGTTTGATTTGATTTCTTTGTAATTCAATGGTTAATTTTGCTGGATTCGGTATTGAATTCAACTGTGTTTCAACTGTAATTCAACACTGGAAATTGGAAATTGTGACTGCATTTCAAATGTAATTCCACTTGAATTCCAGCCAAAATGCTTATTGGGTATAAAATGTATTTTTTTTATACCCTCCAAAAAATAATATGAGGGTATATTCACTTTGTCATTCCGTTTGTAACGCAGCAAAATATCCATCTGATCAGTGATCAAATCTAAGACGAAATGAGTATGTCCGTCTGTGGAAATCACGATTCAGTCCAAACAAAAAGAGCTAGACTCCTGAAATTTGGTATATATATATATATATATATATATATATATATATATATATATATATATATCTTGAAGGATATCGGTGATGGGCTAAATCGGGCAAGAGGGAAAAAAGTTCCCCTAAGAAGAACTAAACCAACCTCAAAAAATAGCATAATTTTTAAAATTTTTGTTTTAATTTTGTTCAGCAAATGATATATTTTTAATTTAAAAAAGGTCCAACGCGTTAAACTGGAAGCCCTAAAATAAAAAACTAGAATAATTTTTGGGCTACGTCCCCTTTAGTGGGTGTTATTATATGCAAAAATAATGTAAAAATGTAACAAATTGTTTTACTTAAGCCTACATTCATTAAAAATAACATTTAACATTAACATAAAAATTTGTTCGTGCTTGAGATAATACTACAATACATTCACATGCATGTGACAGCAAGCAAGCTCAAAATCTAAATTTTTTTATTTTTCTTCAAGCGTCGTCGGTGTCACACATACCAACAAATTTTAACTCATACCATGCATTTTGACCGTGTCTAGGCCCCTTAATAAATAATAATGAAGAAAAGTCGGTGTCTACTAACAATCCCAAAATATCGCCAATCTCAACAACAGCCTTAACTCCACCAGCAAAAACACAAGAACTTAAAAAATCTCAAATGAAGCAATATTTTCCGGAGCTAAGTGGTGGTACCTTAGCGGCTGGTATCGAGGACAACATTCTTAATGCGAATGCTAATCAAAAGAATTATAACATATTCTCAAAGTTTTACAGAAAATGTAATATCAACTAAATGTCATGCAAATATTGTTGATGGTAAAATTAATTTGGCCAACGATACCACCACCTCTTTCGCCTGACGCATGTACAGTTAATGCCACAGCAATAACCAGTTCGTCGTCCATAGCAGGAAATCCCAAAAAGGCTAAAAAAGAACGACAGCAACAAAAACTGCAGCAGCAAATTCAACTGCAATAAAGTTCAGTAGAAAGCTGCCAGTAAAAGCAGTCAGAATCAAAATAATAATAGTAGTACATAGCGCAGTAAAACAAAACAAAAAGTAACAGCGACCAAACTGGAGAAGTTTAGTACACTTTTTCTTCAATACATCAATGGATAATTTGAAACCACAACAAGTACCACCGATACAACAATTAGAGATATGCAATGATATTAAGACAATAAAAATTAATTAGTGGTCAACGATTAAATGCTTAAGTATATACACTTTTGATCAATTTAATTTAGTACTTACTTTTAAGGGAACAAAGTTATATGGAAACAAATTTTGCCATTTCTACTAAATTTTTTCAAATAAATTATGATAATGACAAGTATGATGAAATTTGTTAATATTTACCACCCAACGGGTGGTGCCGCTATAGGGGCCGAAGAAATAGTTGGCCGATCCGGTATCATGGACATCATAGCTTCTTCAAGATGCTTACGAACGTGTACAGCTAATCCAGAGGCCTGCTAATAGGCACTTTTTAACATCGGAATGAAGAAAACTATGATGGTACAAACTTTTTAACACTGTAATGGAATAAAGAAAATAAAAAAGAAAATTTAGTTTTAATTGAATTAATAGTAATAATAAACTTAAACAAAATTACGAAATGGTTAAAGTTCTTCAAATATCTGATTAAATTTAAATTTTAGTTTATGTACCACTTTTTTTCTTGTTTTATAAAGTTATTAGGTTTTCATTACCTTTTTAAATGAATCCATTATAAGATGTTTCCACATTGCGCTATTGAATTTCATAACTTTATGAACTATTTCACCATAATATTGTTCATAATCTCGTAGTAAGTGACTAAAATAGTAATCTGGAAGCATATAACTTGTTATTAACTCTGAAAATTGTTATACAAATAGTTATGAGTAATTATTTATGAAATTATTATTAAATTTGAAATTATATACAAGTTGTTAGTTAAATTGCACTTAATAACATTATACAGGGTGTTTTTTATTGAGGTATAGAACTTCGAATTGAAATAAAACACAAGAAAATCGTTTTAACGTCCATCAATTTGGCTTTATTGGAAGGATAATTTTATGCCATTAATGTTTAAATATGATTTCGGGCATGTGGCCGCCGCGGCTGGCTCGAATAAAGCCAATTCTACAGGTCCAATTTTCAACCACTTTTTCGAGCATATGGGGCCGTATGTTGGCAATAGCGCCACGAATGTTGGCTTCCAAGTCCCCTAACGTTTCTGGTTTGTTGGCGTAGACGAGCGACTTCACATATCCCCAAAGAAAATAATCCAATGGTGTCAAATCACACGATCTTGGTGGCCAATTGACAAGTCCATTCTGCGAAATTATGCGCTCATCGAATGTTTCCTTCAATAAATCGATTGTGACGTGCGCTGTGTGGCATGTAGCGCCGTCTTGTTGGAACCACAACTCATCCACATTCATGCCATCCAATTCGGGAACAAAATAGTCGGTTATCATGGCTCTATACCGGTCTCCATTAACGGTAACTGACTCTCCAGCAATATTTCGGAAGAAGTATGGCCCAATGACTCCACCAGCCCATAGAGCACACCAAACAGTCAGTTTTTGTGGATGTAATGGCGTCTCAAGGGTCTCATGTGGATTCTCTTCACTCCAAATGCGGCAATTTTGCTTGTTGACGTAGCCATTCAACCAAAAATGAGCCTCATCACTGAACAAAATTTTGCGGTAAACTTCGCGAACTGAACCATTACTTTCGAAATAAATTTGCACGATTTGCAAGCGTTGTTCTTTTGTCAACCTGTTCATGATGAAAAGGCAAACCAAACTAAATATTAATCACTTGACAGCTGACAAAATGGCCGCCAGTTAAAAAAGTGATGCCAACTTAAAGTTCTATACCTCAATAAAAAACACCCAATATATTGGGCTATTGTAAGTAAAAAGTAGTTGTAGTGAAAATATAGTGTAAAATAAAAAAATTGGAGGAATAGCATATTTTCCGAGTTAAGTTCTAAACTCTTAGACGACAGCAGACTTCACAACTTCACGGCTTCAAATGCTGCTCTGAAGTCATTAATTATTTTGAAGACAGCAACAACATAATAATCAGCTGATGTGTAATTCAATCAGGGATGCCGCACATATATTTTATAATGAATAAAATTAAAGTTATTATATTATTAAAGCAAAACTAAAATCAACAACAAACCGAACCAACTAGCCAGACGTCTGAAACATCCAACAACACCAGCAACGACATCAGCAACAACACCAAAAGCACAATCTTCATTTACACTGCGTTTACATTAGACAGTGCTGTTAAGACAATAGCAACACGCACACAATTTTTCACTAACACTTGCACACTTTTTCAATTGTCTGGAGAACTGTCTTGAATTTTTTGAAGACAGTAAAATAGGACAGTGATTTGACATATGCTGACAATAATTGACATTTGTCGAAAAAAAGAACGCACAGAACACAGTTTTTATAGTAAAAAGCACAGTAAAAAGTTTTTTCTTTATCACTTTTAGTTTTTAACTTATATAGCTCGCGTAATACGCTTATTGCCGCAATTTCCAATTCCACTTTCTTGTTTGACATTTTTAACGGAATGAATTGTCTTAACTATTGTCTGGACGCCTCTACTACTGGTATAATTGTCAGTATTTTTGACAACTAATACGTATTCTTTTATTGTCTTGACAGCACTGTCTAATGTAAACGCAGTGTTAAGCTGGAAGTACATAACACGCGTTTCACGCGTCGCGCGTTCTATGCGTTTCATACTTCAGACGCGTATTTCAACTCAAGTTACATGCAAAGCGTTTTATGCGTCAATGTTTATGTTTTGATCAGCTGTTGTGTAATATTCACAAAAGTTCATTTTGCTAATATGTTAAATAATATTTCTGTACAATAGCAATCTTTTGTTGTATAGAAATTCGTAATTTTTAACGGCATTAATTAACTTCTCATCCATTGCACTTTAATATTATTATCTGTGTTTAACCTACCTTGTTTGATATATTGCAAAATTAATAAACATAACAGAGATGGCACTTATTACGTAAAATAAATCGATAAATTATATGAATATTTGTTTGAAGAAACAATTGTGATAAAATAACTATTTCAATGCATTTCTCTCTTGAAAATATTGGTAATCTTTATTGCGACAGTGTTTTCTTATTAAAAACGTTTTATTATAATAAAAATGAAAAAATAATAATATACGACAGAAACATATTAATCGATAACATTGAAAATGTAATATAATTTGTCATCTCTGGCTATCAAAAACAGCTGACATTTTTTCAAGACACGTGCCGCGCGGACAAAAGTAGAACTACTTTACGCGTCAAGCGTTCTACGCGTTTTGCCAAGTAACTTGTTACATACAATTACACTAGCTCTACTTTTTTGACAGACGCATATAACGCGTAGACGCGTGAAACGCGTGTTATGTACTTCCAGCTTTAGCGCCGGCTATGTTGAGTTAAGTTTCGGTTTTTAGCATCTTAATGTTTGCGTACGCATGTGTGTGAGTGTTATGTGTGGAGAATTTTTGTTATTCATTCAAGTGTATGAGTGCTGAATGCAAAACCTCACCCACAGATGAGAATACAAAGAAATTGAAGCACAATCAAAATTTCTATAGTTTTAGACTCAAGTTTTATTGACGAATGGCTTTAGTTTAGAGGAGCCTCTACACATGATCAATTCAGTTTGCAGCCGATCATTGCAAAATTTCAGGCAATGAAAATAAAACTTGGAAGAAGCTATTAGGCATTAAAAGCTATAATGGATGCGACAAATTGTGTTAAATAAAAATGAACACCGACAACAACTAATGGATCAATTCAGCAGCAATAACTACGTAATAATAAAGCCGATGTTATCAGAGGAAAATTCATATTTTCTGTATTTTAGATGGGATTTATTTTCGGATTAATTTAGTTTCAAGTAATACGTCGTAATAAAAAACAATATGAATCAGCTTTTTCAAATCTTGCTGCAGTCAACGTCGTTTTCCAAGATTGACACGACTTAATTAAATTTTAGATTTGACCGTTGTAAAGCGGCCCATCCATAATACAATCTTATTGTATGTATTATTTGCCATATTATTTCCATTTTGGCCTCTATTATTCAATAAGTGGCGCAATAGCTTCAAATAAAATATGGCACAACTTTCTTACAATAAAAAGTAAACATAACCTATAAGCAAAACAAAAACAATATTGTACAATGTTGTCAACACATTTCACAGTATATTGCACTTCTTTTAGTTTGTACAATAAAAATCAAAAGTCTTTTGATTTATGCCAAATTGAATATGACATACACATTAGCGATATGATTGTACAATACGAAAAATTGCACAGTTATATAGCAAGTGGGTGGGGCCGCTGACACGTGTGGCAGATAAGTTCGTAGCGAAATTGCATAATTTTTAGCGAACTCCTAAATTTTTGATCTAGTGCAACAATACTAAGAGAATGCTTGCGTATTTATAAAACTTTATGCGTCCGTAACTCTGAAAATATGCTATTCCGCGAATTTTTTTATTTAACGCTTTTCCTGTTAAATTGATTTTTTCAATATGTGGGTGTACTTGGATGTATTGTTAAGGGTTGGTTTTCTTAATTGACTTGCAGACGAACATGATAACCTTCACAATTCACAAAAAGTTAAATTTTGTCTGACTGTTAATCAAAAAAACCAACCCACAGCACTTCCAAAAACACAAAGCATATCAAATAACACTTTTTGCACACAGTTATATTTTACACACTTACATTGTCGGGATTTTCGGGAACGGATGAAGCCTTTCGAAGTCCTGGCAATAAACTATACGCCTACGGCTACTGAAATATAAAATAAACATTAATATAATTAAATAATTTTTGTAAAATTTATACTTACATTTTTTTCTGGATACGTGTTCAGGTTCTCTATATGTAAAAAAATTTTACATTAGGAAATTACAAATAAATATCCGCACATATACTTACCACTTTTAATCTCTTCCCGCACGAAAACGCAATCTACACTTCTGATGCAAACTCAAATTCACAAGTTGATAAAAAGGCGCAAATTTTTGCATTTAAGTAAAATTTTGTGCCTTTTTACTTAAATTTTTACTAAAATAAAATATTTTTGTTGATGTTTAACCGGCTAGAAGAACAGAGACAGAGATATATCAAAGAATATCTGGGGTCAAATGGTATTGCCATTTTGAGATGCCATTTATCAATTTTATGACCGAGCGATATGGCCGAATTTTCCGCGTCCAATCTGTCTAATTTGTGCTAAGTACTGCGTTTGCAACTAAAATTTTAGCGCTACCGAGCAAATGATCAAAATGACCGCATATTATCTAGAATCACCAAATCCGGCCTTCTATCAAAGTGCTGTGCATATATATATATATATATATATATATATATATATATATACATGTATATATATATATATATATATATATATATATATATATATATATTATATATATATATATATATATATAATATATATATATATATATATATATATATATATACATGTGTATATTTATATATATATATATATATATATATATATATATATATATATATATATATATATATCTTCTTTTTCTCTATATATATATAAAAATAAGTTGTCCTATGTTCGTTATTTTATAACTCGAGAACCATTCAATCGATTTTCAAACGAGTACATGCGTTGGAAAGGTCTACTTTCACTGATGGTTTATAAAAAAAACATCGAAAATCTTCTACGAAAATGCATTATTCGAGCACTTTTATGATGGTGTGTTTTCCCTATATAAAACGTATATTTTATACCCTCCAAAAAAGAATATGAGGGTATATTCACTTTGTCATTCCGTTTGTAACGCAGCGAAATATCCATCTGAAACCCCATAAAGTATATATAATCTTGATCAGTGATGAAATCTAAGACGAACTAAGTATGTCCGACCGTCCGTCCGTCTGTAGAAATCACGATTCAGTCCAAACCAAAAGAGCTAGACTCTTGAAATTTGTTATAAATATATCTTAAAGGATATCACAGGGTAAGTTCGGTGATGGGCTTAATCGGGCAAAAGAAAAAAAGTTCCCCTAAGAAGAACTAAACAAACCTCTAAAAAATGACTTAATTTTTAAAGTTTTTTTGTAATTTTGTTAAGCAAATGATATATTTTTAATTTAAAAAAGGTCCAACGCGTTAAACTGGAAGCCATAAAATAAAAAAACAAAATGATATTTGGACTCCGTCCCCTTTAGTGGGCGTTATTATATGCAAAAATTATGTAAAAATGTAACAAATTGCTTTACTTAAGCCTACATTCATTAAAAATAAAATTTTTAAGCTTTACTGACGAAGCTGAGACGTAACCTGGTACTACTCTGGCCTACCTCCCCCTTTGCCCCCTAAATGACGCTATAAAAAATTTAATTTTATATATAATTTGTCCCAAACATATATTTTTAGAGTTTTATGACAAAGGTGAAGTGTCTCCCCACAGCCCTTGCCGGAGCGACCCCGCTAAACTACAGTTTAATACCCTCCAAAAAGAATTGGACCCCGTAAAGTATACATATTCTTGATCAGTGTTGAAGTCTAAGACGGTCTAGCAATGCCCATACGTTCGTCTGTGGAAAACATGATATAGTCTATTTTTTGGACCCCGCCCCCTTTAGTGGACGTTGATGTACGATATTATATGCAAAAATAGTGTAAATATTGAACAATTTGTATTCCTCAACCATATAAGAAGCTGAGGTGTTTTTTGATCTTGTAGAGGTGAATCGTCTCTTCCATTGCCCTTTCAGGAATGACTCTCTCAAAATATAGAGTTAAAATTGTGTACAGAGATGTCCTAAAGGAACTCTGTCACACCAAGTCAAACATTTAAGATTCGACCCGATCGAATATAACGTTTTTAATTGTTTTTTATGAGAATTTCATATTGTCGGTATAAGGGCCTGCTTGCTCGCGGCATTTGACTTATGTAATTTCTGTGTGTTTATTGGTTGTCATTTAAGTTTACAGTGCGAGCATTGACATGTTTTAATTATTGATTTATAATCTTTCCGTTAAAATTAAAATCTTTTGCATAAAAAAAATAAAAAAATTATTCAACAATGCCGTGCCACGGTCAACTGTATGTTGCATGTTCACGTGTAGGGAAGGCGTCGTCTTTATTAATTTTTTTTGTGAAAATGGCAATACTAAAAATTTCGTTTACCACCATGCTCTACAATATTTTTTTTCGCAATTGTCATGCAAGTATTAACATGGAATGTTTAATTTAAAATTTTCAAAGAGATTTTAAAAACTATGTATAATGAGGAAAGACACAAGTTTTTATCTTACATAAAAAACTGGTTTAAATAGATTTATTTTTGTTTTTTCTCAATATAACTGTTCTATTTTTTGATATTGATAACTGCTAATTACGGTACCCGATAATTATTTTCTTGAAAATAAAATTACATTCACTTAATAAGTTGTTTATATATGGCAAAAACTCGGTATATTTTTCTTATTTGAAGCGTTTGACATTATGTTTTCAGGGCAAAATCTCTCACCAATACATCTTCACTTATATTTTTGAACACCACTGGGTTAAGCAAATGATATATTTTTATGTCAAATACGGTCCAACGCCTTAAACTTGGACCCATGAAGTAAAAAAAATTATTTTTGGACCCATCCCACTTTAGTGGGCGTTATTATATGCAAAAATAGCATAAAAATTTAACAAATTGCTTTACTTAAGCCTACATTCCTTAAAAATAACATTTTTAAGCTTTAATGACGAAACTCTCAGCGAAACTTGGTACTACTCTGCCCTACACCTCCTCCCCCCTCACCACCTACGTGAACCTACCAAAAAAAAATTTAATATTGTATACAATTATCCCATGCATTTATTTTTAGAGTTTTATGGCCGCCGATTTCGGCCCCACTCCCTCCTTCTCCTTTGCCCCCTAAATTACCCTATAAAAAAAAGCACTTTGTATAGAATTATCCCAAGCATTTAGTTTTAGAGTTTTATGACTGCCGATTTCTGCCCTAGCAGCTCCTCCCTCTTTGCCCCCTAAATAACCCTACAAAATTTTTTTTTTTTGAATTTTGTATACAGATATCCCAAGCATTTATTTTTAGAGTTTTATGACTGCCTGTTTCTAAGACTAAGTCTAAGATGGTCTTGTAATGCCCATACGTTCGTCTGTGGAAAACATGATATTGTCTATTTTTGAACCCCTCCCACTTTAGTGGGCGTTGACGTTTTATATTATATAAAGGAACTCTGTCCCACCAAGTTAAACATATTAAATTTAGTTATTAAATAATTGGTGGGTATTTAAGATTCGACCCGGTCGAATACAACGTTTTTACTTGTTTTAATTCGTTTCTGCTTTAAATGTTATTTATTCGATCGAACGATAGCTTTCGACATCGGTGAACAGGCTGTTTATCTTTGTATATTTTTATTGTTTTTTATAAATTTTATTAGGAATGTGGATTCATTTGGATAATTTAACGATATTTTTCGTCATATGAAAATAATCAACACCTCATACAGGAGACTTCGGGGCTTAATTTAAATAAAATTAAATCCATTTGTACTATGTTAATAGAGGCTTTCGAGTTGAAAAATTATATTTAAGCAAGTGAAAACGTTACATTCGACCGGGTCGAATCTTAAATACACTCCAAATATTTAGTAAGTAAAAATAAAATATTTAACTTGGTGGCACAAAGTTCCTTTAAAACATCTCTGTACCCATTTTTAAATCTTCATTTTGACAGAGTCATTCCAGGAAGGCCCGTGGGGAGACGTTTCATCTCTGCAAGATCAGAGAACATCTCAGCTTCTCATAGTTTTAAGGAATACAAATTGTTCAATAATTACACTATTTTTTCATATAATAGTGTACGTCAACGCCCACTAAAGAGGGAGGGGTTCAAAATTAGACTATGTCAATAAGATTTTATAGGCTAATTGTTCGAAATTTTAATTTATACATATCTCAGAAAGGCATGATATATATTCCAAGGCACAAAGGCAAGTCAACATCAGTTTTTGTTATTCAGCTTACACAGCAGAGCAAAACAGGTTTTCTCGAAAGACGCAACCCTTTCATCAACAGTGCTCATGTGTACTGTGTTTGTCACCACTTATTAGGTGGCTTAGTTGAATCTGATAACAGTTCCTATTTACACAAATTTTATTGTGAAAAAGGATACGAGAACTGTATCAACCTGATGTTAACATGTTATTGTTATAATACCCGTGTTACCGTTTGATTATTTTTTTTTCATATCCCATTTTTTGAATTTTTTGTTCCATCATACCTAAGTCAAACTTTTTTGGTTTGCATTCTATACTTAAGTACATGTGAACGTTTTTCCAATTTACTATTGGTAGCTCAAGCCATAGCTTAAATTTGTATGTAGTAAGAATTTTAACGAACATTTTATATTGCTATATTAAATTGAATTAAGATTTTATAGGCTAATTGTTCGAAATTTTAATTTAAATCTTAGGAAGACATGATAAATATTCCAAGGCACAAAGGCAAGTCAACATCAGTTTTTGTTATTTAACTTACACAGCAGAGAAGAACACCTGTTTTCGAAAGACGCAACCCTTTCATCATCAGTGCTCATGTGTATTGTGTTTGTCACCACTTATTAGGTGGCTTAGTTGAATGTGATAACAGTTCCTATTTACACAAATTTTATTGTGAAAAAGGATACGAGAACTGTATCAACCTGATGTTAACATGTTATTGTTATACTACCCGTGTTACAGTTTAATTAATTTTTTTCATGTCCCATTTTTCTGAATTTTTTGTTCCATCAAACTTTTTTGGTTTGAATTTTATACTTAAGTACATGTGAACGTTTTTCCAATTTATTATTGGTAGCTCAAGCCATAGCTTAAATATGTATGTAGAAGGAATTTTAACGAACATTTTATATTGCTATATTAAATTGAATTAAGATTTTATAGGTTAATTGTTCGAAATTTTTTTTCAGAAAGACATGATAAATATTCCAAGGCACAAAGGCAAGTCAACATCAGTTTTAATTATTTAACCTACACAGCAGAGCAGAACAGCTGTTTTGGAAACACGCAACCCTTTCATAATCAGTATTCATGTGTATTGTGTTAGTCACCACTTATTAGGTGGCTTAGTTGAATGTGATAACAGTTCCTATTTACACAAATTTTATTGTGAAAAAGGATACGAGAACTGTATCAATCTGATGTTAACATGTTATTGTTATAATACATGTGTTACCGTTTGATTATTTTTTTTTATGTCCCATTTTTCTGAATTTTTTGTTCCATCATACCTAAGTCAAACTTCTTTGGTTTGCATTTTATACTTAAGTACATGTGAACGTTTTTCCAATTTACTATTGGTAGCTCAAGCCATAGCTTAAATTTGTATGTAGTAAGAATTTTAACGAACATTTTATATTGCTATATTAAATTGAATTAAGATTTTATAGGCTAATTGATCGAAATTTTAATTTAAATCTCAGAAAGACATGATAAATATTCCAAGGCACAAAGACAAGTCAACATCAGTTTTTGTTATTCAACTTACACAGCAGAGCAGGACAGCTGTCTTCGAAAGACGCAACCCCTTCATCAACAGTGCTCATGTGTACTGTGTTTGTCACCACTTATTAGGTGGCTTAGTTGAATCTGATAACAGTTCCTATTTACACAAATTTTATTGTGAAAAAGGATACGAGAACTGTATCAACCTGATTTTAACATGTTATTGTTATACTACCCGTGTTACAGTTTAATTAATTTTTTTCATGTCCCATTTTTCTGAATTTTTTGTTCCATCAAACTTTTTTGGTTTGAATTTTTTACTTAAGTACATGTGAACGTTTTTCCAATTTATTATTGGTAGCTCAAGCCATAGCTTAAATATGTATGTAGAAGGAATTTTAACGAACATTTTATATTGCTATATTAAATTGAATTAAGATTTTATAGGTTAATTGTTCGAAATTTTTTTTCAGAAAGACATGATAAATATTCCAAGGCACAAAGGCAAGTCAACATCAGTTTTAGTTATTTAACCTACACAGCAGAGCAGAACAGCTGTTTTTGAAAGACGCAACCCTTTCATAATCAGTATTCATGTGTATTGTGTTAGTCACCACTTATTAGGTGGCTTAGTTGAATGTGATAACAGTTCCTATTTACACAAATTTTATTGTGAAAAAGGATACGAAAACTGTATCAACCTGATGTTAACATGTTATTGTTATAATACCCGTGTTACCGTTTGATTATGTTTTTTTCATGTCCCATTTTTCTAAATTTTTTGTTCCATCATACCTAAGTCAAACTTTTTTGGTTTGCATTTTATACTTAAGTACATGTGAACGTTTTTCCAATTTACTATTGGTAGCTCAAGCCATAGCTTAAATTTGTATGTAGTAAGAATTTTAACGAACATTTTATATTGCTATATTAAATTGAATTAAGATTTTATAGGTTAATTGTTCGAAATTTTTTTTCAGAAAGACATGATAAATATTCCAAGGCACAAAGGCAAGTCAACATCAGTTTTAGTTATATAACCTACACAGCAGAGCAGAACAGCTGTTTTGGAAAGACGCAACCCTTTCATAATCAGCATTCATGTGTATTGTGTTAGTCACCACTTATTAGGTGGCTTAGTTGAATGTGATAACAGTTCCTATTTACACAAATTTTATTGTGAAAAAGGATACGAGAACTGTATCAACCTGATGTTAACATGTTATTGTTATAATACCCGTGTTACCGTTTGGTTATTTTTTTTTCATATCCCATTTTTTGAATTTTTTGTTCCATCATACCTAAGTCAAACTTTTTGGTTTGCATTCTATACTTAAGTACATGTGAACGTTTTTCCAATTTACTATTGGTAGCTCAAGCCATAGCTTAAATTTGTATGTAGTAAGAATTTTAACGAACATTTTATATTGCTATATTAAATTGAATTAAGATTTTATAGGCTAATTGTTCGAAATTTTAATTTAAATCTTAGAAAGACATGATAAATATTCCAAGGTACAAAGGCAAGTCAACATCAGTTTTTGTTATTTAACTTACACAGCAGAGAAGAACACCTGTTTTCGAAAGACGCAACCCTTTCATCATCAGTGCTCATGTGTATTGTGTTTGTCACCACTTATTAGGTGGCTTAGTTGAATGAGATAACAGTTCCTATTTACACAAATTTTATTGTGAAAAAGGATACGAGAACTGTATCAACCTGATGTTAACATGTTATTGTTATACTACCCGTGTTACAGTTTAATTAATTTTTTTCATGTCCCATTTTTCTGAATTTTTTGTTCCATCAAACTTTTTTGGTTTGAATTTTATACTTAAGTACATGTGAACGTTTTTCCAATTTATTATTGGTAGCTCAAGCCATAGCTTAAATATGTATGTAGAAGGAATTTTAACGAACATTTTATATTGCTATATTAAATTGAATTAAGATTTTATAGGTTAATTGTTCGAAATTTTTTTTCAGAAAGACATGATAAATATTCCAAGGCACAAAGGCAAGTCAACATCAGTTTTAGTTATTTAACCTACACAGCAGAGCAGAACAGCTGTTTTGGAAAGACGCAACCCTTTCATAATCAGTATTCATGTGTATTGTGTTAGTCACCACTTATTAGGTGGCTTAGTTGAATGTGATAACAGTTCCTATTTACACAAATTTTATTGTGAAAAAGGATACGAGAACTGTATCAATCTGATGTTAACATGTTATTGTTATAATACATGTGTTACCGTTTGATTATTTTTTTTATGTCCCATTTTTCTGAATTTTTTGTTCCATCATACCTAAGTCAAACTTCTTTGGTTTGCATTTTATACTTAAGTACATGTGAACGTTTTTCCAATTTACTATTGGTAGCTCAAGCCATAGCTTAAATTTGTATGTAGTAAGAATTTTAACGAACATTTTATATTGCTATATTAAATTGAATTAAGATTTTATAGGCTAATTGATCGAAATTTTAATTTAAATCTCAGAAAGACATGATAAATATTCCAAGGCACAAAGACAAGTCAACATCAGTTTTTGTTATTCAACTTACACAGCAGAGCAGGACAGCTGTCTTCGAAAGACGCAACCCCTTCATCAACAGTGCTCATGTGTACTGTGTTTGTCACCACTTATTAGGTGGCTTAGTTGAATCTGATAACAGTTCCTATTTACACAAATTTTATTGTGAAAAAGGATACGAGAACTGTATCAACCTGATTTTAACATGTTATTGTTATACTACCCGTGTTACAGTTTAATTAATTTTTTTCATGTCCCATTTTTCTGAATTTTTTGTTCCATCAAACTTTTTTGGTTTGAATTTTATACTTAAGTACATGTGAACGTTTTTCCAATTTATTATTGGTAGCTCAAGCCATAGCTTAAATATGTATGTAGAAGGAATTTTAACGAACATTTTATATTGCTATATTAAATTGAATTAAGATTTTATAGGTTAATTGTTCGAAATTTTTTTTCAGAAAGACATGATAAATATTCCAAGGCACAAAGGCAAGTCAACATCAGTTTTAGTTATTTAACCTACACAGCAGAGCAGAACAGCTGTTTTTGAAAGACGCAACCCTTTCATAATCAGTATTCATGTGTATTGTGTTAGTCACCACTTATTAGGTGGCTTAGTTGAATGTGATAACAGTTCCTATTTACACAAATTTTATTGTGAAAAAGGATACGAAAACTGTATCAACCTGATGTTAACATGTTATTGTTATAATACCCGTGTTACCGTTTGATTATGTTTTTTTCATGTCCCATTTTTCTGAATTTTTTGTTCCATCATACCTAAGTCAAACTTTTTTGGTTTGCATTTTATACTTAAGTACATGTGAACGTTTTTCCAATTTACTATTGGTAGCTCAAGCCATAGCTTAAATTTGTATGTAGTAAGAATTTTAACGAACATTTTATATTGCTATATTAAATTGAATTAAGATTTTATAGGTTAATTGTTCGAAATTTTTTTTCAGAAAGACATGATAAATATTCCAAGGCACAAAGGCAAGTCAACATCAGTTTTAGTTATTTAACCTACACAGCAGAGCAGAACAGCTGTTTTGGAAAGACGCAACCCTGTCATAATCAGTATTCATGTGTATTGTGTTAGTCACCACTTATTAGGTGGCTTAGTTGAATGTGATAACAGTTCCTATTTACACAAATTTTATTGTGAAAAAGGATACGAGAACTGTATCAACCTGTTGTTAACATGTTATTGTTATAATACCCGTGTTACCGTTTGATTATTTTTTTTTCATGTCCCATTTTTCTGAATTTTTTGTTCCATCATACCTAAGTCAAACTTTTTTGGTTTGCATTTTATACTTAAGTACATGTGAACGTTTTTCCAATTTACTATTGGTAGCTCAAGCCATAGCTTAAATATGTATGTAGTAAGAATTTTAACGAACATTTAATATTGCTATATTAAATGGAATTAAGATTTTATAGGTTAATTGTTCGAAATTTTAATTTAAATCTCAGAAAGACGTGATAAATATTCCATGGCACAAAGGCAAGTCAACATCAGTTTTTGTTATTCGACGTACACAGCAGAGTAGAACAGCTGTTTTCGAAAGACGCAACCCTTTCATCATCAGTGCTCATGTGTATTGTGTTTGTCACCACTTATTAGGTGGTTTAGTTGAATGTGATAACAGTTCCTGTAATGTAGTTAAGAAGCACATGGCAACTCTGGGTACAATCTTTACTTTTCATTATTTCTTTACACAGTTTTTCATATCGATATACTCACTTCCTTTTTGCTTTTGATGTACAGAACACATTTATGACAAATTCAGAAATTAAAGATAATTGTTAATTGAATATATATACATAGTTGTTAATCGAATTTATTATTACAAATAAAATATATACCTAGATTACTAATAATTATTCAAGGTGCAGCGTATATTTATTTCGACAAAACACAACAGAAGTGGCGACGAGAACAAAAATGTATAAAAAAGAAGCGTAACGTGCATAACCTCAAAATGGAGGCGCAAGTGCAACAATTACTGCAGGCTATCACGGCGATGACCGCAGCAATGCAACGCCATCAAATTCAACACACCAAGACCAGCGTTAATGTCATTGTAAACTTTGACGCATTCGATCCTAAAATCGAGCAATTCAAAACATACAGGGAACGACTGGAGATACATTTTCAAATAAAAAAGGTTTTCTATGACAAAACCATGTGCGCAAAATTGTTACTTCAGTACATAGGTTCATCGACGTACACATTGTTGACCACTTTGGCAGCTCCCAAGAATGTGAATCAATTAGAATATGATGATATCGTTACACTTTTAGAAACGCACTTTTGCCCTATGAAAAATGTTCTAGTAGAACAACATCGGTTTCTTTGTGAGGTTCAGAACGAGAACGAGAATTTCAGATTTTGTGGCCAGTTTGCAAAAAAGGGGAACTGGATGCGAATTCGTGTGCGAATGTAAGAAGTCAGTGGCGGACATTTTTATTAGAGCACAATTCATCAGAGGTGTACGAGACGGGTACATACGTGAACAGTTGCTACAAAACCCAACAGCAACATTTAAACAAGTGGCAGAAAAAGCAACAGCATGAGAGGCAGCAAAAATTTACAATAAAATAATTGGTAACAATTCGACGTGTACAACAAGTGAAATACATAAAACACAATTGCTACATACACGCGGTCGTAAAAGTACAAATCGTAATGCCCAAAGAAATTCAACATCGAAATCAAGGATAAATTACAACGAACTTGGTATTGAAGGGTTGTGTCTCAGATGTGGCCGCAACAACCATATATCAACAGAATGCACTGTGAACAAAAACAAATTAAAATGTAAAGCATGTGGCAAGATTGGTCATGTCAAACAGGTATGCATACAAAGTAAACTAAAACAACAGAAATCAAATAAAAGCAACAACAACATATCAAATTCTATCGAAATGTACACAAGTAATGAAGACTGCTTCGGCATTAACCAAATCATCGACATCTATCAAAAACATCATTTCACCTTGTGATACGGAAAAATTTCTTATAAAAGTATTTATAGAAGGCAAACAACAAATATTTGAAGTTGATTATGGTGCGGGGTACACACTGTTACCGGAAAAAGATTTTAATAAATTAAACATAAAAGCAAAAATCAACAAAACAAACATTGCTTTCCGATCTTACACCGGTGATATTTTCGTACCATTGGGAGTCGTTACTGTAGATGTGAAATATAAAAACAAGGCGTCTAAAGAAGACATGTATATCGTATCATCAGAACATACAGCGCTGTTGGGACGCGTATGGATAAGACACTTGAAAATCAACCTTGCTGACATTGACCAAGGCGATTGTGAACAAGAAAAAGTAAATCAAATTAATTCCATTACTCAAATTGAGCAGCAGTTTTCAGAAATTTTTCAAGAAAAAGTAGGGTGCATTCCTGAATTGGTATGCAGCTTAAAGCTGCATGAAGGTGCTAAGCCAGTGTTTATAAAAGAAAGATAAGTGCCATTTGCCTTGCGTGAAAAAGTCGAACGTGAGCTAGACAGCCTAGAACGTGATGGTATTATAACCAAAGTCAATACCAGTAATTGGGGCTCACCGTTGGTAGTGATACCTAAATCAGACGGCAATGTCCGGCTATGTGTAGACTATAAAGTTGCAGTCAACCCACAGCTAGAGCCAGCACATTATCCCATAAAACGAATCGATGAAATTTTCAATTGCTTGAAAAACTCACAATACTTTTGCAAACTAGATTTGTATAAAGCATACTGTTACGTTTTTAGACCTTTTCGTAAAAACGCTTTTTACTTATCCTTCAAGGATTCGTTTAATTGCATCAAATTAAAAACACAGACAATTAACTTTAGAAATATAATGCGGCAACACTTTATTTACTACTTTATTAACACGAGTATTTGTACTACTAAACACTTAGCGATGTAAACACGTCTAGATTTAAAATCACACTGATCCCGCTGTTCACTGGCAGCGTCTTTATATAGCAAAATGACGACGTCTGGTAACTACGCGAAGCATCTGGTCATGGTTGTTGTTGGTTGTGCTTTACTTAACATGTAGCTATATACGTGTGTTTGTATATATGACAATGCTGTCTTGTGTTTTGTTTATTGTAACTATGTGTGGTTGTATGTATGAGTGTTTTGTGTGTTGTGTAGTTTTGTTTCTTCTTGTGCTATGTGGGCATGTTGCTGTGTATATTTGTGTGTATGTTGCTGTGTATATTGATGTACATGTTTAGTTTTTATTAGCAGCGAATACTTGCGTACAAGATCATTAAGAATAACATCATCATCTCTTAGCATTGATGTTGCTAGGTTTTTCGTTATTGTTATTTACACTTATTATTGCACAGCCTCGAATGATCTTGTATATTCTCAACGATGTATCCGGAATATTCCATTTCCGTTAATTCAAATATTATCTGCATGGTGTTGACCAGGGTTGTAACATTTTGACAACTAGAGATGGTTTGACAGTGCTGCCAAGTACATATAGCCACATTGTCGTTATATTTGAATCTATTTTTAAACTTTGTAACACTGCCGCCCACTTAAGCCTGTTCGACCCGAATAGGCATACAATCACCTCTTCCATAGTGCGCCAATCGTTCGAGATGTACTATCTTCATTTTCGACCTTGGGCTATTGTGCTTCTGTATCCGGTACACAACGTCATTCACTCTCTTAATCACTTTATATGGGCCATCCCAGTGAGTCTGTAATTTTGGGGACAATCCTTTCTTCCGTTGTGGGTTATAAAGTAGAACTAATTGACCTTCCATAAATCCCTCTGAATTTGCTGCGCGGTCATATCTAGCCTTCATCTTGTCACTGACCATCTTGATTCTATTACGCACGAAATCATGCAGCTCGTTTAAGTTCTCCTGCTCTTGGGACGTAGTGGCTCCTTCTTCTACCGATGGCTTAACACCAAATTCCAAGTCACCAGGCAGTTTTAATTCCGTCCCGAAGATAATTTTAGCTGGCGTTCTCGATGTGGAGTCGTGTACAGCTGACCTATATGCCATCAAAAATTTGGGAATGTGCTCGTCCCAATCCCTCTGGTGGTTGCTTACCACTTTTCGCAGGTACTCTTCTAAGGTGCGATTGAACCTCTCTACCATGCCATCAGACTGTGGATGCAACGGCGTTGTTCTGGTTTTCTTTATCCCATATAATTCGCACATTTCCCTGAATATGGCAGACTCGAAATTCCTTCCTTGGTCGGAATGTAATTCTATTGGGACACCATAGCGACATACCCAGTTGTTGACGAATGCATTTACAACTGTCTTTGCTTCTTGGTTAGGTATAGCATATACCTCTGGCCATTTACTGAAATAGTCCATTACCACAAGAACATAACGATTTCCGGCTTCAGTGACGGGAAAAGGACCTGCTACATCCATTGCGATCCGCTCGAATGGTGCTCCTGAGTTGTATTGCTGTAGCTGTCCCCGGCTTCTTCTTACTGGGCCTTTGGCTGCTATGCACTGTGGGCAGTTTGCTATCCAGTCGGCTACGGCTTGTTGACATCCAACCCAATAAAAACGCTGCTTCAGCTTCTCAAGTGTTTTTGTTACTCCAAGATGACCGCCACTAGGTCCATTGTGAAATTTTTGCAAAACTTTACTTATCTTGGAGCATGGCACAACTACCAAATTTGAAGTTGTTTTGCCATCTACACTTTCCCATACGCGGTATAGGCACCCTTCTATTACCTTGAGGCTGTTCCACTGAGCCCAATAAGATTTGGCGAGTGGGCTCTCAGCCGAAATTTCATTCCGGGACGGTCTTCTGTCCTCCTCTTTGGCTGCTATAATTTTTCCCAGTATATTGTCGTCCCTCTGTGCCGCTGACCAGTCTTCATCAGAGTCGATGTGCATTAGCCGAACATTAACAACGCCTTCCTTTTGTTCGGTTCTAACGCAATGTTTACACTCTAAACAGCAGGGTCTTCTCGAAAGAGCATCCGCATTGTTATGTTTTGTGCCCCTTCTATGCTCAATACTGAAGTCGTAGCTCTGCAGGCGCTCAATCCACCTTGCCAGTTGCCCTTCAGGATTTTTAAACTGCAATAACCATCTCAGTGCAGAATGGTCAGTCCTTAATGTAAAGTGTTGACCATACAGGTACTTATGGTAATGTTTAATGCATTCCAATACTGCCAGAAGCTCACGTCGTGTCACACAGTAGTTCCTCTCAGGTTTTGAGAGTACACGGCTATAGTATCCTATGACTTTCTCAGTGCCATTAACTACTTGGGAGAGCACGCCCCCTATGCCATAGCCGCTCGCATCAGTATCCAGCACAAATTTTTCTCCAGGTATGGGATACGCTAGTACTGGTGACGTACACAATAATCCTTTAAGTTTCTGGAATGCCTTTTCTTGTGGCTCGCCCCAATGGTATGGTCTCGACTTCTTTGTCAGCTCATGCAGGCTTGCAGCTACACTGGCAAAATTTGGCACAAAGCGTCTGTAGTATGTACAAAGGCCCAAAAAGCTGCGCAATTCATGAAGATTTTTAGGTTGATGCCAGTCCCTTACTGCTTGTATTTTATCTTCATCTGTTGAGATTCCGTCTGCTGTAACACGATGCCCCAAATACTTCACTTCTTTCTGGAACAATGCACATTTCTTCAGGCTGAGTTTCAATCCAGCTGATGATATCCGTTGAAGAACTTCTGCCATGTTTTTGAGGTGTTCATCAAAAGTTTTCCCCATCACGATTATGTCATCCAGATATACCAAGCATGTCTTCCAGTGGAGTCCTTTCAGTACCTTCTCCATTAGGCGTTCAAATGTGGCCGGAGCATTGCAGAGACCAAACGGCATAACTTTGAACTGCCATAATCCGTTACCAACGCTAAAGGCAGTTTTCTCCTTGTCTTTCTCTGCAATCTCCACTTGCCAATATCCGCTTCGCAAGTCTAGCGTAGAGAACCATCTCGTACCAGCTAGCGTGTCCAAGGTGTCATCGATTCTGGGGAGCGGATAGCTGTCCTTCTTGGTTATGTCATTGAGCTTCCTGTAGTCTACGCAGAATCTAGTACTGCCATCTTTCTTTTTAACTAAGACTACTGGCGAACTCCAAGGACCAGAAGATGGCTCAATTACGCCTTCACGCTCCATTTCTCTTACAAGCTCTTTGACTTCATCTCGCTTTGCTAGGGGTACACTTCTAGGTGGCTGTTTAATCGGCCTAGCCTCGCCTGTGTTTATTTCATGTTTAACCAATGCAGTTCTACCCTGACTTTGGTTTCCCATGGCGAAGATACTGGCATGCCTTTTTAGCAACTGTTTGGCTTTATTTCTTTCTGTCGCTGACAGTCCTGCTACCCATTTTCCTACGTATTCCTCAAATTGTTCACGTTCTTTGGCGGACAAATTGGTAGGCTCTATCTTCCTCTCACAGTTTATTATTGCCTCTGCTGGAGTACACTGGCCAATATCGCAATTTTCTTTGATGACTTTTTCATGGTCTGCCAAGTTAAGTACTCTTATAGGGACTATTCCTCCTTTACTAGTTTTTACTAGAGCTTTTGCTGTTATAAGCTCTCTCATTAGATCTGCTGGTTCTACAACCCACAACCGATTGTCCTCACAATCTCCCTTCATACGCGCCCATATAACTGTTTCAGACTGCGGCGGTAACGTCTGACTCTCAATAGCAAATACTTTTCTTACTTGCGGCTTGCTGTCATACCCAACATCAAGGGGTATTTCCACATTACGCCAAATCATCAGCTGTTGCCCCATGTGTAGATTAATGCCATGATTAATCATAAAATCGGCTCCAATAATTACCTCATCGACAATATCGGCAACAATAAACACATGCCTCACGTTGATGTTGGCTATAGTCACCTTCAATTCAATCTTACCATAGACAGTGGCAGGCTCTCCAGTAGCTGTACGTAGCCGTATATTGCTTAAACGATCGCATTTCCCCTTTACTATATCGGGCCTTATTATTGACTGCGACGCCCCTGTGTCTATGGTAAATACGTGCTTTTCCCCGTTGATGTGTCCAGACGCAGTAAGGTTGCTATTTTTCTGCTGCATCACTGATATGGAGATTGTGGGGCCCTCGTTTGTGGGAGCTAGCTCTTGCCCCTTAGCGCTAGCTCGTTTTAGTTTAACGGGGACTCTTGTGATGTTGTTTGGTTCACCCGTTTGCTGTTTCTTGGTGGTGAAACAGATCTACCTCTTTTTCTTGGTGCTTTGCAGTTGCGCTGAAAATGACCAATTTTTCCGCAGTTAAAGCATTTAGGCTTTTCTTTGGTAGCACCTTCCGCCAACAGTTGTCGCATTGCCTCCTTCAAACTAGCAACTAGGCTGTTATCCTCCTCGGGCAAAACCTCCACATTCCGCACTTTACATATCTGTGGCTTGAAAACCATCCTTGCAGTCTCTTGAGCCAGCGCAAATGAAACAGTCTCAGCGAAAGTAGATTTCTGCGTTGCGCACACAGCCAGTTTGACATCAGAGTCGCGAATGCCATTAACGAACGCCTCAGTTTTAAAGTGGTCCAGTAACGGGTGACTCTCGCCTGGATATGTGAGCTGCACTAACCGCTCGATTTCCATTGCGAAATCTTGTAGAGACTCGTTAGGCTTTTGAACTCTACATCGCAATTCCATTCTGTATAAATCGCGCTTGTGCTCACCACCATACTTGCGCTGCAATGCTGCCATTATTTCATTATAGTTGTTTCTGCTGCTTACTGGCACGGTCTCAAGAACCTCTGCGGCTGTACCCTTTAAGGACAAAATCAACTCTATGGCCTTTTCTTCAGCATCCCATCCATTTCTACTAGCGACCGTCTCGAACTGGAATCTAAAGATGCTCAATGGTACGCTGCCGTCAAAGCATGGCGCTTTTATTCGCGCAGAAACCTCCGCAACTGCTCGTACTGTCCCGCCACTACGCTCGAGGTTATGCACTTTGTCCTCTAGAGCATGAAATTTTTCTTCGAACTCTTTTGCATGCTGCTCTAGGCCACCGCTTTCTAGATGTTGGACTCTATCTGCCAGCTCTGAGAATTTATTCTCAATAGAATCCACCCTCCTATTAATAGCCTCAGAAACCTCTACCAGAGTCTCGTTCGTGGCTCTATTTGACTCCTGTATTTCGGCTACAAGCTTCTCAGTGCTGATTTCTGAGTTCTGTTTAATTGCAGTTATTTCGGCTACAAGCTTTTCACTGCTGATTCCTGAGTTCTGTTTTATTTCAGCTATTTCGGCTACAAGTTTCTCAGTGCTGATTTCTGAGTTCTGTTTAATTGCAGTTATTTCGGCTACAAGCTTTTCACTGCTGATTCCTGAGTTCTGTTTTATTTCAGCTATTTCGGCTACAAGTTTGTCAGTGCTGATCCTTGATGCCTCCTGCATCTGCTGAGAGTTCTGTTTTATCTGGATCATCATAGCAGCGAACATTGAATTTATGTCCATGCTGCTGGTCGTGGCAGGAGGACATACCTCTACATCGTCTTTGTCCTCAAACTCGTATGTCCCGATGTCCATGCCGCGATTCTTAAACTCATCTATCAGCCTCTTCTGCAGTTCAGCCTTGTTACCTGCTGTTGGCAATTCCCGCTTACTAAGCTCCTTTTTTAGCTTTTCAACTTTTAGCTCATCAAATTTCATAATTATTTTTTTTTAATGTCCTTTTTTCCTTAAATTGCAATGTCCTTTTTAATTATTTTTGCAATCCCACTTCTGACACCAATTGTTACGTTTTTAGACCTTTTCGTAAAAACGCTTTTTACTTATCCTTCAAGGATTCGTTTAATTGCATCAAATTAAAAACACAGACAATTAACTTTAGAAATATAATGCGGCAACACTTTATTTACTACTTTATTAACACGAGTATTTGTACTACTAAACACTTAGCGATGTAAACACGTCTAGATTTAAAATCACACTGATCCCGCTGTTCACTGGCAGCGTCTTTATATAGCAAAATGACGACGTCTGGTAACTACGCGAAGCATCTGGTCATGGTTGTTGTTGGTTGTGCTTTACTTAACATGTAGCTATATACGTGTGTTTGTATATATGACAATGCTGTCTTGTGTTTTGTTTATTGTAACTATGTGTGGTTGTATGTATGAGTGTTTTGTGTGTTGTGTAGTTTTGTTTCTTCTTGTGCTATGTGGGCATGTTGCTGTGTATATTTGTGTGTATGTTGCTGTGTATATTGATGTACATGTTTAGTTTTTATTAGCAGCGAATACTTGCGTACAAGATCATTAAGAATAACATCATCATCTCTTAGCATTGATGTTGCTAGGTTTTTCGTTATTGTTATTTACACTTATTATTGCACAGCCTCGAATGATCTTGTATATTCTCAACGATGTATCCGGAATATTCCATTTCCGTTAATTCAAATATTATCTGCATGGTGTTGACCAGGGTTGTAACATTTTGACAACTAGAGATGGTTTGACAGTGCTGCCAAGTACATATAGCCACATTGTCGTTATATTTGAATCTATTTTTAAACTTTGTAACAATACCTACATGTATTAGTGGATGATGGAAGTAAACAAATTCAAACCATTTCAACCCACCGGAGTACATACGTAATGAACCGTTTATTATTTGGAATAAAAACCGCCCCGAGCGAATTCAACCGTATTTTAGACCAGATTTTGCGAGGACTAGAACGTACCATTTCATATTTTGACGACATATTCATTCATGGCAAAATACTTCAACAGTGCGAAGAGCGACTAATTAAATGCCTCGAACGTTTACAAAAGTATCAACTACACTTAAATAAGAAGAAATGCGAGTATTTTAAAACCGAAATCAAATACTTTGGATATGTGGTAAGTCATAATAAGATTTCAAAATGTAAGGACAAAGTGAGGGCGATTATCAGCGTTGCCAAATGTGCAGATTTATCTGCATTTGACAGCATATTTAAGCATTGAGCAGTTTTGCAGTTTTTTTCTTTAAAAACAGTTTTTCTGTAAATTGTGCAGATTTTGCAGTTTTTACATTTTACTTTTTTACTCTTAAGTTTGTTATTTTAATTCCAATTTCTGAAACCATAATTTTACCCCATTTGCTTAATATAACACTGGCAAGGTTTACCTATACTTTTTAATACGAGTATGTAATTATCACATACATCTTTTTGCACCCCTGACCACAAAGCAAGTTGAATTTTACCAAGGTATGTTGCAGGTGGGAGCACGAGCTCACTTGCCTAACCTGATAAAACGTCAAACTTAGTAGTGTCGTTTAACGATTTTTGCAACTGTTAAGGTAGTTTCTACAATAAGTGTTCTATTTTTGTAGAAAATGTCTAAAATGACGATTTACGTTAATATTGTATTTTTAATATATGTATGTATGCCTGTTCCACAATGTCGACAAGTCGATGTCGTTCTCATATTTATATTGAAAACAAAAACAAATTTAAATTTTTAATTATTATTAATATATATATGAGAACATCATCGACTTCTCGAGATTCTGGAACAGGCAGTATTATATCTGAATAATAATGAACTCTTTTTGTTTATTTAAACCCTATGTACCTATATATTTTTTATTAAAATGAATTGCTTTGTTATATGTAGATGTATATCATATTTAATTTGTTGTGTTATGTTTATGTTTTAATAAAATATATGAAAAAAACTATATATTTTTGTGAATTTTTTATGTGCAGTTTTTTTACGTGAAAACCAGTTTTTTTTTCTAAAGTTGCAGTTTTTTTTTTGAAAAAGTTATGGCAACGCTGGCGATTATAGACCTCCTAACACCACAAAACGTTGACGACATACGAAGATTTCTTGGCATGGTTACTTACTGTGCCAAATTTATACCGCATGTGTCAACTATTACATTTCCATTGCGTCAATTGCTGGAAAATAACAGAAAGTTTAAATGGACTTACAAGTGCGAAGAAGCATTCAAAAGACTGAAACAAGAAATACTAAAAGATAGAGTTCTAGTGCCTTACGATGAAAATTTATCAGTATCCTTAGCTTGTGATGCTAGCCCAAATAAATGGGGAAGAACACCCAGTGGCATTTATTTCGCGATCATTATCAAAATCAGAGCAAAATTACTGTCAGCTCGATAAGGAAGCTTTAGCTATTATATTTGCGGTAGACAAGCTTTTCATGTACCTACATGGGCGGGAATTCACCCTACTAACGGATAACCGTCCACTTAGTAGAATTTTTCATCAAAACGCTAAAACACCCGCTATGACATCTGCTAGGTTACTTCGGTATGCGTCATTCCTTCGAGGGTTCAACTACAAGATAAAACACCTTAAAGCTGAAGATAACATCAAGGCAGATTGTTTTTCTAGAGCACCAGTTAAAGGTACAACAACATTTAAACACTTCTTGGACGAAGAAGTAAAAATAATACAGGAGCAAATAATCAATGAAATCTGTACAGTAACAATAACTGCTTCGAACATCGCCAGGGAAACAGAACTTGACTCTGAGCTATCAGCATTAAAGCAAGAATTGTTAAATGGTGAAAATTATGACGCAGAGTATTCAATTCAAGATGGGGTGATTTTTAAAGGTGATCGAGTCGTGATTCCAACGAAGTTGCGTGAAGAAATTTTAAATGAGCTACATCACACCCACATTGGTATAGTGAAAATGAAACAGCTGGCAAGGAAATATTGTTTTTGGAAAGGTATAGATGGCGACATTGAGCGATTGGTCAAAGCATGTGTCTGTTGCGCAAAAATAAGGAAAAATCCACCAAAAGTCATTACACACCATTGGGAGGAACCGACGGAAAATTTTCAACGAGTTCACATTGACTATGCAGGACCTTTTCAAAATCAGAACTTTTTCGTCCTTGTAGACGCAAAGTCAAAGTGGCCCGAAATTCGAATAGTGAAAGATGCACCATCTTCTGAGAAAACAATTCAACTATTACAAGATATTTATGCTTCACATGGTTTTCCCCAAACAATTGTCTCAGATAATGCCACCATTTTCCAGAGCTCACTTTTTAAAAATTATTGTGCTAGTAACGGAATATTGCAGAAGTTTACAGCCCCCGGGACATCCAACTACTAATGGGCTCGCCGAGAGACATGTACAGATTATTAAGGCGAAATTAAAGGCTATGGAGGACGATAAATCGCAGCTGAATCTTAAAGTTCAAGAAATTCTTTTTCGCTACAGAGCAACTCCTTTAGCAAATGGGCAAAGTCCAGCAAAATTATATCTTGGTCGTGACTTAAGAATCAAATTAAATGCGCTGCGTCCAATAAAACCCTCAAAATCAGTATTAGTTACCCCTCTTGTTCGACAAATAGCCGTGGGAGATAGGGTGCAGGTGCGATGGTACGACAAAAACAAACCAACATGGAAGTTTGGAGTCATACAAGCGAATTTTGGCCATCTTCATTTTCGTGTGTAACTTGACAATGGCTACGAATTGAAACGCCACATAAACCAGTTGTACAAGTCTGGCGTAGAGCATCCGGAAAAAACAGTAAAGTTCACCAATACGTAAGAAACACCAATACCTGAAAAGACGCGAATTGAGGAAGTACAAATCGAAAGTAGAACCACCACAGCCGACAACCCGCTTCCAAGATCATCCGCTCAACATCAACCTTCAGAGACGATAGACGAAACAAGAAGGCCTAACAGATCAAGAAGGCCTCCAGCACACTTCGAGAACTATGTGCGTTATTAAGCGTGGGAGATTGTAATGTAGTTAAGAAGCACATGGCAACTCTGGGTACAATCTTTACTTTTCATTATTGCTTTACACAGTTTTTCATATCAATATACTCACTTCCTTTTTGCTTTTGATGTACAGAACACGTTTATTACAAATTCAGAAATTAAAGATAATTGTTAATTGAATATATATAGATAGTTGTTAATCGAATTTATTATTACAAATAAAATATATACCTAGATTACTAATAATTATTCAAGGTGCAGCGTGTATTTATTTCGACAAAACACAACAGTTCCTATTTACACAAATTTTATTGTGAAAAAGGATACGAGAACTGTATCAACGGGTTACCGTTTGATTATTTTTCTTCATGTCCCATTTTTCTGAATTTTTTGTTCCATCGCACCTAAGACAAAAATTTTTGGTTTGCATTTTATACTTAAGTACATGTGAACGTTTTTCCAATTTATTATTGGTAGCCCAAGCCAAAGCTTAAATTTGTATGTAGTAAGAATTTTAACGAACATTTTATATTGCTATATTAAATTGAATTAAGATTTTATTGGCTTATTGTTCGAAATTTTAATTTAAATCTCAGAAAGACATGATAAATATTCTAAGGCACAAAGGCAAGTCAACATAATTTTTTGTTATTCAACTTACACAGCAGAGCAGGACAGCTGTTTTCAAAAGACGCAACCCTTTCATCATCAGCGCTCATGTGTATTGTGTTTGTCACCACTTATTAGGTGGCTTAGTTGAATGTGATAACAGTTCCTATTTAAAAAAATTTTATTATGAAAAAGGATACGAGAACTGTATCAACCTGATGTTAACATGTTATTGTTATAATACCCGTGTTACCGTTTGATTAATTTTCTTCATGTCCCATTTTTCTGAATTTTTTGTTCCATCATACCTAAGTCAAACTTTTTTGGTTTGCATTTTATACTTAAGTACATGTTATTAAGTATATATTTTATACTTAAGTACCGTTTTTATTAATTTTTTTATTCAAATCACAGCATGCTTTGAAAAATACAGTTAGAATAGTGTGATATGAGTATGTTAGCACATGAGTTTTTAGTTTAGTATTGATGTAAGACGACTTCAGTGAAGAGAGCACACAGTACTTTATCTATTTTAGATATAGTAAAAATTGTTGAAGAACTTAGTAAAGGTATGCGTAGAAGGGTGTTGGCCTTAATATGTACATACATGCGTTGTAATCCGGATAATTCGCTAATCCGGATTGGGGTCTGCAATCAATTATCCGGATTATCGAATTTTTGCATATAATAATGCCCACTAAAGGGGGCGGGGTTCAAAAATTAGTTTTTTTGATTTTATGGCTCCAAACTTAACGCGCTGGATCCTCTTTGACATAAAATATATCATTTGCTTAACAAACTTGCAGGAAAACTTAACATTTTTTTTGTTTTAGATTTTTATTTAGATCTTCTTAGAGGAACTTTTTTCCCTCTTTCCCGCTGTATCCCATTTCCGAACTTGACCTGTGCTACCCTTCAAGATATATTTATACAAAATTTCAAGAGTTTGGCGCTTTTCGTTTGGACTGAATCGTGATTTCCACAGACGGATGGACGGACATGCTCAGATCATCTCAGATTTCATCACTAATCAAGAATATGTATACTTTATGCGGTCTCAGATGGATATTTCGCTCCATTTCTTTTTTGAAGGGTATAAAAATAATTACTTAATGTGAAGTTAAAATAGGTAAGCTCTTACTTTAAAAATATTTGTTGCAAAAATGTTTTTTATTGTAATATGAATAATTATATAACACACGCTTATTAATTCAAGTGATCTTTATTACAATGATTAAAATATTCAACTTAATTAAATGAAAAAGAGAAAGAAAGAATAAGTAAAATGTCAAATATGGAAACAGGGTTGCCATCCAACACCTCCCTTTTTTAAGATATTTATCCAGGAATGAATCTATCAACTTCTTTACGTTCACGTTGAGATCTTCTTAGAGTCGGTGTATTTAAGCTACCATTGGTGATGTTTTCATTTTCTATATTTTCAGTGGTAAGATTAGATTCAATTGGAGAATTAGATTCATTTGGAGAATCATATAATCCCAATGCTAATTTAGAACTTTTATGTATATTAGTATTGTGATGAGCACCATAATTTTTCTTTAATTGATTCTTATGAACACGAATTAACTTCCCACCGTCTAGTAAAACGTTATACATTACACTTCCTATACGTTCAATAACCTTTCCAGGTTTCCAACCCGAATTTTTGTTGTTCATGTATACTTTAGCATATACGGAATCACGAACAGAAAAGTGAGAATCTTTTGCTCCATGTTTCTTATTAAATTGATTTTCCATTGATATGTTTCGCTTTGGAGTATCTTCTTTTGAACGCGGTTTAATAAGATCCAAGGTTAATCGTATTTTTCTACCAAATAAAACTTCTGCAGGTGACTTATTTTCCGGTGAATTTGGATTTGGAGTAGATCTGTAGGTTTGCAAAAATGATTGAAGATTTTGGCTTACAGTTCCCTCTCCGTTTAATTTACCAAGTGCCCGCTTAAATGTATCCACAAACCTCTCAGCTTGCCCATTTGACATCGGATAGTAAGGACTGGAGCACAAATGTTTAATACCATTTCGATTCATGAAATCCTCAAAATAACCACTTTTGAACTGTGTTCCGTTATCGGATACAAGCGTTTTTGGTAAACCAAATCGTGCGAAAATGTCTTCTAAAATTTGAACTGTTTGCTGAGCTGTAATGGATTTTGTCATAACTATTTCTGGCCACTTAGATAAAGCATCGACTATTACTAAGAAATAATTTCCATCAATTGGACCAGCATAGTCGATGTGCAAACGATCCCACGGTTCTGAAGGAATAGGCCACGATTTTAATGTGTTTTTGGTAGGCATTTTAGAAGCAACTGCACAATTATTACAACTTTGAACCATCATCTTTATATTTTCATCGATTTTGTGCGCTCTATACCTGGATGACCACGATGTATTTGCTTTAAAATTCGGTTTCGAAAAATATTGGGAATTACAACCCTTTCACCAAACATAATAACACCGTCGACAATGGATAAATCGTTTCTTCTATTATAAAATACCTTTATTTCTTGATCGTTAATTTCAGTGTGCCAACCATTTTCAATATATTGTAATACTTTACGTATAACATCATCTTTTGATGATTCGTATTGTATCATTTTGTTTGTTAATGGTAAATTGTGTATATTATTTTGTAATATAGTTTTAATTTCATTTTCAAACTTTACTGCTGTAAACGATTTGCTTGATGAACTTCAATTCCTGACTTTTTACCAAAAATAGCTAATAATGGTTTATGATCCGTATGAAGTTTAAATTTACGACCATAAATCATTTTGTGGAATTTTGTAACCGCAAAAACAAGAGCTAACCCTTCTTTTTCAATCTGGCTGTACGACTTTTCTGCTGGCGTAAGTGATCTAGAAGCATGACATATAGCTTTTACTGAACCATCTGGAAATTCATGTAGGATACATGCACCTAGCCCATACTGAGATGCGTCAGCGGCTACAACAATACTTTTTGTTGGGTCGTAGTGTGTAAGTAATAAATTTGAAGAAAGAACTTCTTTAAGTTTCAAAAAACAATTTTTATGTTGTTGTGTCCATTTCCATTTCACGTTCGCTTTTAACAAATTGTCAAGCGGCCCACGTAGTTGACGCATGTTGTTAACAAATTTGCTGTAAAAGTTGACAGCGCCAAGAAATGATCGTAATTCTGACACATTAGTTGGTTCTGGCATTTGTGTAATTGCATAAACACGTTGTGTGTCAGGTTGGAGCCCATTTCTATTAATGATGTACCCCAGGTACTTTACCTGATTTACAAAAAATTAGCATTTTGAAAATTTTACCTTAAAGCCGTAGTCTTGTATTCGACGTAAAACTTCATGTAAATTTTTGTTGTGTTCATCTTCGTCTTTGCCAGAAACAAAAATGTCATCAATATAGACTGCGACATCATTCATTCCAGCGAGCATTTTATCCATTATTTGTTGAAAAATGGATGGAAACGTTTTTACATCAAAGACCATCCGATTGTAGCGATATAAACCCATATGAGTGTTTATAGTAAGAAGATGTTTTGATTCATCGTCAACCTCAATTTGTAAAAATGCATCAGATAAGTCTATATGACTAAAATATTTTGCGTTTGCAAGTTTTGAAAAAATATCCTCAGGAAGAGGCAGTGGATACTGATGAGTTTCTAGAGATTCATTCAGACCCGTTGAAAAATCAGCACAGATCCTGACAGACCCATTTGGCTTCTTAATCACAACGATAGGTGCTGCCCATTCTGAGTAATTTACTGGTGAAACTACTCCCGTATCTTGTAACCTCTTTAATTCTGCTTCAACAAGATGTTGAACAGCATAAGCAACTGGACGTTTTGAGCGAAAAACTGGTTGAATGTTAGGCTTTGTTATCAAATGAGCTTTTGTTTTTGTGCATAGGCCAAAATTTTCGTCAAAAACGTCTGGAAAAGATAATTTTAAACGATTAATATTATTATCAATAGAAATTGGAACACTTTCCGTATTTTCTGCGATTATTTTGTTGCAAATGTTGTTAATCGACATATTTTCCAGTTGAAGAGCTTTAATCCAATCTAAACCCATCAGATTTAGATGTTTTATTGGAGTGACGTAACATGTAGTAAAAGCTTGTTTATCTTTGAATTTAACATTGCATTCAAACTGAAGAGAAAGAGGCAACTTTCCAGTTGCGCTCCGAGCTGTGTGTTGAACTTTAACAGCATTTCCAATATTAAGCTTTTTGAATGTATTCTCTGATATAAGAGATATATCAGAAGCTGTGTCAAATTGTAAATCGAGCTTTTCACCATTAATTTCTACGCTTATATATTTTCGTTGAGCATTTATTGTGTTTACGAAAGAAATGCTTTTTGTTTCAACTTTGTTTTTATTGCTTTTGTTAAAACTTTTTGATTTTGTTTGCTTCTTCGTTTTCTTTGCTACATTGCAATAGCCCTCCTTATGACCAATTACACTACACTGCTCACATTTATGTTTTCGATACGAACATTCACGAGCAAAGTGTATGCCGCCACAAAACCAGCATGGATACTTGGGAACTGATTTTGGCTTTTTGTTTGCCTGTAACTGATGTACATGTGTTTCTGGTTTAGATCCCTCGATAAGCACAGTATCAGTTTTTAAATTTATTATACGTTGACACTCTTTTGAAAGAGAATCTAATGTTATGGAGCTGCCTTCGTTGTCAATTTTATTCAACAATTTAGTACGAATGTCAAAATCTGATGATGATTTTAGACCCATTACGAAAATTAAGCATTTGAATTGATCTAGGGTCAATTCGCTTAATTTAAATTGTTCACATTGCTGGTTTACGATTCCCGCATAGGTAATGAAATCTGTGTGGGATTCTTTTGTCGTTTGCAAGCAGTTATATCTTATGTTGAATTGTGACGTCTGTGTACCGAAAATCTCTTTTAGTTTTTTTACAGTATCACTGAAATTTATATCTCTTGCATGCTTTGGCAAGATGTAGTTTGTATATTTGTTGTGGACAACCGTGTTAAGTTTTCTTAACAAAAGGCGTACTTTGGCTGCGTCATCCAACTTAGATGCGTCGACTTCAAATAAATCTTCGTATCGTGCATACCACATTTCAAATGTGAGGTTATGTTCATCGAAGTTGAATTCGGTGATATTAGAACCAAGTGATTCGATAAGAAATTCTACGCTATCATGTTTGGTATTATTCTGGGATGTAGCCAAATTCTTCACCAGCTGCTGTATAGCAATATTATGCTGTTGCTGTTCCAGCTGTATTTTGAGCAATTCCTTTAATACGTTTTCCATTTCTGTGGAGTTTTCTATTTTTTTCATAAAAAAAACGTTGTTCAAGAAACAAAATGCAGCTATAAATTATATTAAATTCTTTGTGTTTTCACAAAAGATATAATTTATTATTTCAATCCTCGTCGCCACTATTGTAATATGAATAATTATATAACACACGCTTATTAATTCAAGTGATCTTTATCACAATGATTAAAATATTCAACTTAATTAAATGAAAAAGAGAAAGAAAGAATAAGTAAAATGTCAAATATGGAAACAGGGTTGCCATCCAACTTTTTTGTATATAAATATTTTTAACGAAACATTCAAAGCTACATTAACTTTTTTTCAGTGACTTCGCCGACAACTCTGACGCAACCATGCACTAGTGCACATCAGAAAATTTCGACAGCTTATTCATGACTGAGGTCGGAGTCGAGCTAGGAATTTTTGGCTTCTTAGTCTGGCTTTAACTAATTTAGTCAACGTTCTGAAATAACAAAATTTTTTTAAATTTTAATTTCGTTTAATCTTGTTCGGCTGTATCTACTTAGTTGCTGATAGTGTATGAAATGTAGTCACATTGTAATAGAATTCTATTACAGATTCTCAAAGAAGACTTTGTTTATAATTTCGTGTATAAGAACTTTATCAATTTCCCTTTCATTACGTCATGACATATTTATCCTCATAGTTAATTACCGTAAATCTTTATTTAACATGCCTACGTATTATATATATATATATATATATATATATATATATATATATATATATATATATATACTAGAGTAACCCTGCCCGCGTTGCTGGACAATACAATAACATACGTTTACTTCTTTGTATTAAAAATTAAATTTTTTAGAAATAATAGACATTTTTCTGAAAAAGAAGTGCAAAATAATATAAACTTTTTAAAGAGAAAAAAATTTATTGTAGAGCTTGGTGGTAAACGACATTTTTAGTATTGCCATTTTCACAAAAAAATTAATAAGGAAGACACCTTCCCTACACGTGGACATGCAACATACAGTTGACCGTGGCTTGGCATTGTTGAATAATTTTTTTAAGTTTTTTGTTGATGCAAAAGATTTTAATTTTAACTGAAAGATTACAAATCAATAATTAAAAAGTGTCAATGCTCGCACTGTAAACTAAAATGACAATCAAAACCAGAGCCTTATACTGACAAAATGTAATTCTCATAAGAAACAATTAAAAACGTTGTATTCGATCGGGTCGAATCTTAAATACCCTCCAAATATTTAGTAAGTAAATTTAAAATGTTTAACTTGGTGGCACAGAGTTCCTTTAAGACATCTCTGTACCCATTTTTAAATCTCTATTTTGAGAGGGTCATTCCGGAAAGGGCCGTGGAAGAGACGTTTCACCTCTGCAAGATCAGAGAACACCTCAGCTTCTTATATGATTAAGGAATACAAATTGTTCAATATTTATACTATGTTTGCATATAATACCGTACATCAACGCCCACTAAAGGGGGTGGGGTCCAAAAAATAGACTATATCATGTTTTCCACAGACGAACGTTTGGGCATTGCTAGACCTTCCTAGACTTCAACACTGATCAAGAATATATATACTTTATGGGATCCAATTCTTTTTGGAGGGTATTAAAACTGTATTTTAGCGGGGTCGCTCTGGCAAGGGCTGTGGGGAGACATTTCACCTTTGTCATAAAACTCTAGAAGTAAATGTTTCGGATAATTAAGTACAAAATTAATTTTTTTTATAGCGTCATTTAGGAAGCAAAGGAGAGGTAGGGCAGAGTATTACCAGGTTTCGTCTCAGCTTCGTCAGTAAAGCTTAAATATATTATTTTTAATGAATGTAGGCTTAAGTAAAACAATTTGTTACATTTTTACATTATTTTTCCATATAATAACGCCCACTAAAGGGGGCAGAGTCCAAAAATAATTTTATTTTTTTATTTTATGGCTTCCAGTTTAACGCGTTTGACCTTTTTTAAATTAAAAATGTATCATTTGCTTAACAAAATTACAAAAAAAGACTTTAAAAATGAAGTTTTTTTTTAGAGGTTGGTTTAGTTCTTCTTAGGGGAACTTTTTTCCCTCTAGCCGGATGTAGCCCATCACCAAACTTAGCCTGTGATATCCTTTAAGATATATGTATACCAAATTTCAAGAGTCTACCTCTTTTGGTTTGTACTGAATCGTGATTTCCACAGACGGAGGGACGGTAGAACATACTCAGTTCGTCTTAGATTTAATCACTTATCAAGAATACACTAGAGCCCCGACTTGCGTCGTTAATGGGGACCGGAGAAACGCGACGCAAATCGAACCACCTTTTTCTATATAAATGCACTGAAATTTTATTTATTGGGGAAAATATTCAAAACAAAGCAAAAATTTTGTATCTTTGATAGAAAACAAGTATGAATACATATTTATTTATTTCCTTTACTTGAACAAATGTTTATAATTATTATTTATAAAGAAATAACAAAACAATAAATTAAGAAAAAACATAGCAAGAATTAAATTCATTTACATATCGCCTAAGGTCAAAATTTACAAATTTTCAGTAGAGGCAAAACACTGAAAATTCTTTATACTACTTTATAGCACAAACTGGGATACAATTGTAGTATATTCTTTTGGCGGAAGAATACAGATATTGATGTAAGATTTTTACAGTGGGTAGATATGCCCACTGTACATTGATTTTTGGCAAAAAGTGAAAATTTAAAAATTTCGAGTTGACCCTCTTTGGAGAAAGGAGTGCGATATGTACGAGTATATTCATTACGAGTAGATGCATTAAAAAATTTGAATTTATTTAGCTTACATTGAGCTCAATTCAACTTGAAATTGTAACAACGCGAATCGAATTTTTCCAGTTTTTAAAAAGCGACGCAAATCGAAACGACGCAAATCGGGACGACGCAAGTCGGGGCTCTAGTGTATTTATACATTATGGGGTCTCAGATGGATATTTCGTTGCGTTACAAACGGAAAGACAAAGTGAATATACCCTCATATTCTTTTTTGGAGGGTATAAAAAAATACATTTTATATAAGGAAAACACACCATTATAAAAGTGCGCGTATAATGCATTTCCATAGAAATTTTTCGATGTTTTTTTTTTTAAAACCATCAGTGAAAGTAGACCTTTCCAACGCATGTACTCGTTTGAAAATCGATTGAGTGGTTCTCGAGTTATAAAATCACGAACATAGGACAACTTCTTTTTATATATATAGATATATATTTAGTTCATTATCCACCTCTTCAATAATTGGATTATATTTGTCTCTGAATCTCCACAATATTACTTTTATAGTTTTTGCCATCTTTAATAAATATGGTTAGAACGTCTTTAATGAATAAAGTTTAATCGCCCTTGGTGTATCATTATAACTGAGCCTCTGAGCTATTAAATGAACTAGCTCAGTAAACTGAGCTGAGCTAAAATGAGCAGACAGCTCACTGAGCTGAAGAGTACAACTCTAATCAGCTAACACATTTACATAACATTTACGATTTCAACGTTCGGCTAAATGAACGTTTAGAATCGCGTCTAAAGCAGTGATGTTCAGCCCATAAACAGTTGTTTAAAAAATTTACACACATTTGTTATGCTCTTATAAAAATTTTCATTCAGTCCTCGTTGAGCAAGCGAAGAGAACACATGCGGATGGTTATTGTCATTTTTTTTTTGTTTCTTTGAGTTTACTCCGTCCCCCCCCCCCCCCAGAATTCCAGGGGATGGGAGATTTACTTGGCGGAACCCTTTGGGTCAAACAGCCATCAACAAATTAATTTCTCTTCTCCGTAGAATACTTTACAAATATGTATATTTGCAAAGTATTGATGCACAGATGCCAACTGGGTTCTTCTGACCATACGCCGGCGATGTTATTAACGTATTCTCTTTTCCGTTACTGTGTCTGACTGCACACGACCTATGCCTTCACATAGGAAGTAGCAACGTAGTTAACCACGGAAAAAACCTCAGAACAACCGTAAACCTATACAGTTATCTGTGTTGTTGAAATTAACTAGTGCGAGTGAGACGCAAAACTCTCGCAAGAGAGTAAACAATCAGTGGCCTGGCTGCACTTAAAAAATAATTGCCAACTAGGCTTTATGTTGACTGACTCAGAGCTGCTTTGCGACTGGTTATTGTCATTTTATTTCAGACATTTATTAAGCATTGTTGTTGCTTCTTTTTGGACGAACCATAGCAAACAAAAGCGATTCAAATTGAATTAGATCTGACGTAAAAGATTTCGATAAAAATAGTAGTGCGGAGTTTTGGAAAAATTTAGATGTTGCAATATGTCCCCAGCTAAAAAAATTTATTTAAAATATATATAATATTTTTCCAATTCTTACTTATGTGAACAAATTTTTTCAGACATGAAAAATGTTTGTTCCAAGCAGCGAAATAAAATAACTTCTTTGAATTTAAAATATATTATACTAATTCGCAATTGTCATGCAAGTATTAACATGGAATGTTTAATTTAAAATTTTCAAAGCGATTTTAAAAACTATAATGAGGAATGACACAAGTTTTAATCTTACGTAAAAAACTGGTTTAAATACATTTATTTTTGTTTTTTCTCAATATAACTGTTCTATTTTTTGATATTGATAACTGCTAATTACGGTATCCGATAATTATTTTCTTGAAAATAAAATTACATTCACTTAATAAGTTGTTTATATATGGCAAAAACTCGGTATATTTTTCTTATTTGAAGCGTTTGACATTATGTTTTCAGGGCAAAATCTCTCACCAATACATCTTCACTTATATTTTTGAACACCACTGGTTTAAAGTTTGGTTGTTGTTAGGAAGAGAGAGAGAGCAAATTGTTTATGTGTCCCATCTCTCTTTTCACAATGATCGCTTAGTAATTGTTTTTTGAATAAAGATGCAAATATCATCCGTAGTTGTATCGCTCGAGAATTTCTTATTAATAATCAGTTCCTGATTGTTATTCTTCAATGAAGTTTCCATGTGAGACATATATTCGGTGTATTTCTGACCATCTTCCGTTAAAGCTGCCACACGCCTCCATCCAAAAGCTTTCATTATACTAATCTAAACATCTTCATATTGGCGATTAGAGTCACTTGTTCGGAAAAAATGGATAAGATGAGCGATCTATAAATAAAGCCCCTTCGGGCGAATATGATATGTTAGTGTGCCTTGATATACCAGCAATCGGTTCAATGGTTTTACTACAAGCTGGACCAACGATGCCCAATAACTTAGGCCCATTAAGATGTATACATGATTTCATTACAATATCTGCTTTAAATTCCCCATCGTTTTTAATGATATTAAAGATATAATTTCTTAAAATTGTACCATTTGTTTTTACAGCACGAATAGCTCTTTTCACTGCGTAAACGAGATTTTGATGCCCTCTTGTATGTTTCTTTATAGGAAAAATAGTGCCAATTGACAGTGTCATTGGTTCTTTCGATATCCATAAATCATGCGCATCCAATCAATGTGCAATCATTGCACATTTCATAGGATACATCACCCATTTCCGAACGTTTCTTATTAAGGTAAAAAAATTGTGCGTAAGTTCATAGTTACTGATCCAAAAAAGATTATCGACAAAAAGGTGTTTAGAGTGAAATTTAAAAATTGGAGTTAATCCATATTTACAGTAAGATTTCCATAATGATAATGACTCTTCACAAAGCGGTAATTCTACGTGTTGATACGTGCGTTCACCGTTGATTACATCTGAAGGATATCAATGCAAAAATGTAAATTTCTTATCTCTACCATTTACATTGTATGTAGGGAGGTGGGGGTGCTTTAATATCATGTGAAATAAGACCATGATGGCTTTATCTTTCAAGCCATTTTTTTTGTAACATTTGAATGGGAGATAAAGCCATCATGGCCTTAGCTCACATTAGCAATATTAGAAAATGGCTTTATCTCTCATTTCAGTTTTGAAGAATTTGCTCCTTTATATATGTCGAACAGTGGCTTCGCTGAGGAAAGATTTTCTGCATTGCCGGCCTTCGGCCGGTCTTAAGGATTTTCTCCTCTATGTATGTCGAACAGTGGCTTCGCTGAGGAAAGATTTTCTGCATTGCCGGCCTTCGGCCGGGGCTAAGGATTTTCTCCTCAATGTATGTCGAACAGTGGCTTCGCTGAGGAAAGATTTTCTGCATTTTCGGCCGGGACTAAGGATTTTCCCTTTTACAGAATGTTTACACCATGCATAACAATATTCTAAAAATATATGGCTTCATCTCACGTTCGCAAAAAAAATATGGCTATATCTCTCATTTCGCGCAATTTTGGATATGCCCTTAACTCTCAATGACTGGGAAATAAGGCCATTATGGCTTTATCTCCCATTCAAATCTAGCAATAAAGGCATCATGGCCTTACTTCGCATGATTTTAAAGCACCCCCCGTATGTAGTTCATATACAAATAATCGATTTTCGATCAAAATTGTGACTTCAACCAAATGATATTCAAATAAAATTTCATTTCTACAATTTGTTGTTTTACGAACGAAGTCTCTGTTTTGTACTCTGCCAAGAGTGTAGCACATTTAAAATTTTTACATAATGGACTGATAAAGTATTCATGGCTGAAAAGGAATAATATTTCCTATGAAACACTGCCTTAAATTAAAATTAAAATTGCTTGCTCGCGTCATTTGACTTACTTAATTTCTATGTGTTTATTGATTGTCATTTAAGTGCGAGCATTGACATTTTTTAATTATTGATTTGTAATCTTTCAGTTAAAATTAAAATCTTTTGCATAAAAAAAAAATTAAAAAAATTATTCAACACTGCCACGCCACTGTCAATTGTATGTTGCATGTTCACGTGTAGGGAAGGCGTCGTCTTTATTCACAGCGGCCAACGACGAACTTACTTTACGAGGTTCTGACTGCCTGATTAACACGCGGTGTCGGTGAGCAGTGAGCGTACCACCAGGTAGGGATTTCCACCCCGTTTAGATAGCAGGTCACCCCTAACGTTCACTACCGCTTCCCAATATGAAGCGATTCGGATAAGGTCTCACGAGTCACATCCTGATACCCAAAATAATTATAATGGCTGGCAAAGTGTAGCGAAACCCTAAAGTTTTATTCCCACATTTTGCTAGACAGCAACGTAAACATAAAATACTTACGTTGCTTACCTCAAGTTACATCTTATATATTGTTACATTTTTAGACCTTTTCGTAAAAACGCTTTTTACTTATTCTTGAAGGATTCGTTTAATTGCACAGACAATTACTTTTAGAATTATAATGCGGCAACACTTTATTTACTACTTAAGGGCCCCATACACTACACCAGTATGCATGTGCAATCACGTGTTGGCACCAGTGGTTGGGTCGTGTATGGGCATTTGGAGTGATTGTACGTGTTGTGTAGCGATGTCAAACAGAATTTGATATTTTCCTGCTGGCACCAGTTTGTGGCATTGTGTAGGGTGAATTTAGCTCAGTTGAGAAAAGTTGTCAAACAGTAAACATTATTAAAAAAAACGTTATTTGCAACATTGTACTAAACACCTTTTAATACAACATTGTGTATTTGTGTAGAAAAAATTAATATTCGCGCTATTTATAAAAGCTACGTGATCTTTTCGTCCAACAATATAAATCAATTAAAAAAAGAACATGAATTCAAAAGAAAAAGTATTTTGGAATGAATTTCTCGAACTATACGAGTCAATGCCTTGTTTGTGGAAAATAAAAAGCTCTGAATATTGTAATCGCGAGCTAAAAAGCAATTGCTATGAAAAAATGGTTGCAAAACTAAAAGAAGTAGATCCAGATGCCAGTAGAGAAAAAGTAATAAAAAAAATTAACGCTTTCCGCACTAATTATAAGCGCGACTTAAAGAAAGTAAAAAATAGTGAAAAGTCCGGTGCAGGAGTAGACGACGTATTTGAATCTTCGCTGTGGTACTTCGATAAACTCAAATTTTTGGAAGATCAGGAATGTTCCAGAGAAGGAAAATGTACCATGGACACAGAAGACTGCAATGTAAGTATGTGCTATACTATATTGTCCATAAAATTATTAAATTTATTTTAATTTGTAAACAGGCTGAGTCTAGAGACGACATGGTGGTAACACCACCTTCCAAAAAACGAAAAGCGTCTGCAGAAGACAATTTATTGAAAATAGCTTGTCAAAAATTAGCTGGCAGTGATGATACAACATTATTTTTAGCAAAAGGATGGGCAACACAGTATGAGGAGCTGTCGAAAGAACAAAAAGCTTTTACAAGAACAATAATTTCAGATATTCTTTTCCACGGATATCTGAATAAACTTAGTGAAAAATCTGTTGAGGATATACACAATGTTTTGAAAGGAGTTTTGTCCCAGACAGAAACCCCATATTTATCGCGCACATCAACACCATATACTGATGAATATACAGTTTCTCCTCAATCATGCTCCTCACACCAGTTTTTTGATCAACCTCTATTTTCGCCCGAGCAGACGCAGACATTTGTCAGATCTACGAACCGAAATAATCGTCGAGGTAATCATCAAGTAATAGCAACCGAAATGATGCAACGGGTGCCGTCCTCAATATCGCAATTCATTACCAATTTTGTTGATGAAGAAATAATAGATTAGATTTTCACTCAATTTTGGAAAACCATAAGCTTTAACATTCTAGCCAGTAAGAAGCCAGTAGAATCTCATAAATTTTCTTTTACTATATAAAGAATAATTTTGCCCTGAAAGTACAAAGTATTTATTTCTTTAATGAATAATAATTATATAAATTATTTTAATCTTTTTTTACCTATATATGTGTTAGAAGTCCAATGAAATACTTACATATGTACCTTTTTTGTTTAAAATAAATAAATGCAACAATTTATGAAAAATTAAATAAAAAATGTTTTTATTAATATTAAATGTTTTGTTAATTTTCTTTACATATTGTGTTTTGCCATGGGACGGTTCCTACCGTGTTAAAATATTCACAAAACTGATCTCGGATGTGTTTTGCATGATTGGTTGCATTTCTAATCGTAGTTGGAGCTAAACTATCTAAATTTCTTCCTTCACAGTTAGCTCCCGTAGTTTCCGCTTCATCTATCGTTATTGAAATCTTTCTTTTCGCGTAAAAAGTTATGTAGATAACAGCAAGTTAAAACGATAGTAGACACTTTTTCTGGTGAAAGATTAATGGGTTTTGATAGTATCCTAAACCTTGATACCAAAATTCCGAACGCGTTTTCAACTATTCTTCTGGCACGTGATAAACGATAGTTGAAAATTATTTCATCTTTGTTCATAGTTGTGTGACTGAAAGGTTTCATTAAGTTTTTCATCAACGGAAAGGCGTCATCGCCTACAAATACATATGGCATGTTTGCATTAAAACCTGACAGTGGTTCAGGGTCAGGAATATATAAGTCATAGCTCTTTAACTTTTCAAAGAATCTCAAATCACTAAACAGCCCAGCATCGGATGCTCTACCATTAGTACCCACATGTACCATTAAAAATTCATAATTGGCATTGACAATCGCCATCAAAATTATGGAAAAATTTTTCTTATAATTGAAGAAATAAGAGCCTGAACCTGGTGGTTTGACAATGTTGACGTGCTTCCCGTCAATAGCGCCAATGCAATGAGGGAAGTTCCAAATTTTGTGAAAAGCATCAGCTTCTGCTTTCCACTCATCACTATTGCTCGGAAGCTAGAAAAATTTGAAGTTATCATTTTATCTAGCGCTATACTTATTTTTATGCTTACTCACCTTTATGTAATTTGTAAGCCCCTTATTTATCGATTCACATGTTTCAATAACAATTTTTCCAATTGTTTGTGGAGCAATGGCCGTCAGGAATTTCAGGTCTTCAAAACTATTTCCACTGGCTAAAAAGCGCAAAGTGACTGCCAACCGATGATACGGGGAAATCGGTTCCCTCATCATTGTTGTTTTTTTAATAATAAGTGGCATAACTTTGTTTAACAATTGATAAAAATTTTCTTTATTCATTCTTAAAAAATTATTGAAATCATCCACGGCATTGAATTCCAATTCTTTTAAAAGTTTATAGTCACCCAATTCTCTTTTATTTTTTAGCCATTGCTTCGTCCAAACACGCTTTCATCCTTCAATCTTTTCTCGCTTTCTTTTTTTTATTATAGCAATAATAATTGCAGCACAAACTGTGTCACTATTCATTACGACTCTTCAAAAATTTATATTTTAAAATAATATCAATAATAAATATGGTGCGCTGCAATAATTCAACCGTATAAAATTTTTAAATAAATGGATATTGCACAAGTATGCTGGCATCATATGTGTTTCGAGCACGATTCAACATCACTTGTTTGTGCCAATATGCTGGTGTAGTGTATTCCTTGCTTTAATTAACACGAGTATTTGTACTACTATACACTTACCGATGTTAACACGTGTAGATTTAAAGTCACTCTGATCCCGCTGATCACTGGCAGTAGAGTTGTGTCACTGAGCTATGAGCTAGTTCAATTGAACGTTTCAGTGAGCTGAGCGAAATGAGCGCTCACTACAATAGATGATTTGAGCTCAGTACTGAGCGCTTTTGTGTCAGAGCGCTTTTGTTTCAGAGCTCTTTTGTTTCAGAGCTATTTTGTTTCAGAGCGCTTTTGCTTCAGAGCTGAGCGGTTTTGATAATTTCTGTCATAATTGTAATGATACCACAGTTTCTTAATATGCTGCCAGACAAATATAAATACGTCATTGAATATGTTATTGTGGCATGTCTACAGAACCAATCTTTATGCATAGAAATTTTTTTACAAATAAAACTGGTGCGATGAAACCATGTTTTGAAAAATACCAGTACATGGGAATGGCTTTATTATATATATAAATATATTTATATATATATATATATATATATATATATATATATATATATATATATATGTATATATATATATATATATATATGTGTGTATATATATATGTATATATGTATATATATATGTATATATGTATATATATATATATATATATATGTATATATGTATATATATATATATATATATATATATATATATATATATTTATATATATATATGTATATATATGTATATATACATATGTATATATTTATATATATATATATATATATATATATATATATATATATATATATATATATTGTAGTAATCTATTATATGGCAACGCTAAAGTAGAATGCATTGAATACAACTCTGTATTGGAATGCAAGAGAATTGCAACCAACTTCACTTTCGTTGGGAGAGAGGCGGTTTCCTATGAATAATTTTGGCGAGCCATATGAAACACACACAAATTGTAAATATTTATAATTAAATAAAAATAAAGAAAAACCACTAAAAATAAATAAATAAAGCCGCTATAACATCAGGTGTGGGGTGCAACAGACGCGCTATAAAAAAAGAAACGGAAAACAAGTAAGGATTGCTAAGCATTTAATGAATTGCCATCTGCGCCCAAGCCGACCTGTAATGTTAGAAGCCTTAAAGGCAGCCGGTGTTGAATTTCCTGAATCGGCCACATTGACGCAAATAAGAGTACTATATGAGGCAATACAAAAGCAAAGAAATTATGCTGATGGCGAAGTGCCTGCCATAAAAGCGCCCGATGCCAATTTAATAGTGCCTGCTGACAAACTTGTGGCCATGAATACTTCTGCTGTCGTTACATACACTATTGCTGAAGCAGATGCAAATACGAACGCGTCTTCCGACTACGTTGAGGCACAATCTAACGCCGATGCTGTATTCAACGAAAAAAACGAACCTGTTGCTAGTGCCAAAATTCCTGAGATTTCTGCTGGAAAGTCTGCTGCCCATTCCGCCGTCCCGTCTGCTGCTCCCTCTGCCGTTTCATCTGCTGCTTACCCTGCTGTTCCATCTGCTGCCAACCCTGCCGTCCCATCTGCTGCCAACCCTGCTGTTCCATCTGCTGCCAACTCTGCCATCCAGTCTGCTGGTACATCTGCGGCCACCTCTGCTTTAGATTTCAATTTATCGAGTGCCGAAAACGAATTGCGAAATATGCAAATTCGGTTGGAAATGCAAAAAATTCAGCAACAAATACGAGAGCTAGAAGCACGAGAACATCCGATTGTGCCAGCTCGTCGTATAGATTTAATGGAACTAGATTCTGCTATACCATTGTTCAGCGGAGACGACCATCACGATATAGTAAAATGGTTTATACATTTTGAGGATTATGCAAACATTTGTGGTTACATAGAAAAAGAAAAATGTATTGGTGTGCGTCGACGTTTAGATGGGACCGCAATGAAATACGTCAATAATCTAGGCTTAATCGAATACGAAGTACTGAAGTCAAATCTAATAAGAATGTTCAAGCGTACCATATCGCGCCAGGAGGTATACCGCCAACTTCGGTCTCGTACATTAAAAGCGAATGAAACTTGTTTGAGTTATGTGGTAGCTATGCAGTCGATCGCAGCCCGGTCAGATATTGAAGAACAAGAACTGGTTGACTTTATGATAGACGGCATAGCTGATAATAGCAACGCTATTACGTACTTGTATGGCGCAAACACCATAGATGAATTAATAAAACGCATGGATAGGTACGAACAACGCCGACAGCAGACGCGCAGTGGGGCAGCCAAAAACGTTGCCAATGTAAACAAACCAAAGTTAGCCGTTGTTAGTGGAAAATTGGATGCGAAAATACCAGATGCAGAAATCCGCTGTTTTAACTGCTCATCTTTTGGACATTATCAAAGCCGATGCCCAAAACCAAAGCGTCCACCAAACTCATGCTTTGTATGCGCGGAAGTCGGTCATTTCCACCATAACTGCCCCAAGAAGAAGAGTCTCACCGCAGCGATTGTTGACGTGGAAGATTTAGACGCATTCCAGACGGTAAGTGTTGCCTTCAGACAAAATAAGCGCACTGAGTTAATTAAGATTTTTTCGTTACTTGATTCCGGTAGTCCAATTAGCTACATAAAAAAATCGCTTGTACCATTTGAAGTAGAAGTCTTAAATACTATAAGAAGTTATCGAGGGGTAGGTAATAGAAAATTAAATGTGCTGGGCCTTATTTAATGCGACATTTTCTTTTGCAATAGATACGCGACACATGAAATTTTTGTTTTGCCAGACGAAGAGGCTATTATACCAATGCTAATTGGACGTGATCTTCTATTTAAATTTAATATACATTTATGTAAATTAAAAATATCTTATGATAAGGAAAACCTTTTAAAAATGAATTTAAGAACTATGAATAAACCAAATCTTGAAGTAATCAGTGCGCTTAAGTATTTTAATGTATTCAGAGATCCGCAGAAAAATTGTGTTTCAGCCATTGAATATACAAATAGTTTGCCACTTAAAGTTACGATTGATGATGTTTTAGAATCGGGTGGGAATATGATAAATAAAAATTGCCCAATTTTTTCTGAAGAAGGTAGAGCAGCTGGTATATGTGGATCTAGTATAATTAATGAAGAAGAGCGTGATGAAGAAACGAAGAGAGTTTATATGATTGGGGTTATCGATATTAATATAGACAACAATTTAACTTCAGCGAATACTTATGCTATAAAATCTGTTATTGAAGAAAACTATTTCAAAATTTCGGGCACTATTAAAAGGCCTCTGAATTATTGTATGAATATTAGGTTGTTAAATGATGTCCCAGTTTATAGTGGGCCCAGAAGACTTTCTTATCGTGAGAGAACCGAGGTTAAAAATAAACTAGATGAGCTGTTAGCGAAAGGTATAATTCGTCCAAGCGAGTCTCCTTACGCTTCTCCGATTGTTCTCGTAAGACGAAAGAATGGAGACTTGAGAATGTGCGTTGATTATCGTTCATTGAATAGAATCACTCTTAAAGACAATTACCCCCTACCATTAATCGAGGATTGCCTTGATTATTTGGGGAACAAAAGCTATTTTTCCATACTGGACTTGGAGGACAGCTTTCACCAAGTACCGATGGATGAGAATTCAATCAAATATACCGCTTTCGTAACACCGCTGGGGCAGTTTGAATACCGCTTTATGCCGTTTGGCCTTAAGAATGCAGGGGCTGTATTTCAGCGATGTATTAACATGGTGTTGAGGAAATTTATTGATGAAGGAAGTATTGTAGTATATCTAGATGACATAAGCATTGCAACTAAGACGTTTGAGGAACATTTAAAAATTTTAGGCGAGGTATTAATAGTCTTGAGATCGGCGGGGTTAAAACTTAATTTGAAAAAATGTAAGTTTGGTTACCGTGAATTAGACTACTTAGGCTATAGGGTCAACGAAGACGGAATACGCCCAAATAATGACCATATCAAGACAATTGAAGAGTATCCAGTTCCGACCAGCCATGAGGAATTAGAACGCTGCTTAGGACTATTTTCTTTTTTTAGAAGATTTGTCAAAAATTTTTCGAGAATAGCAAGACCCCTAGCAGAACTGAAGAAAAAGAGTTTTAACTGGACAGATGAGTGTAATGACGCATTTCAAACGTTGAAGAATAGTTTGGTAAAGGCACCAGTATTAGCAGTGTATAATCCGCGTTTTGAGACAGAGTTGCACACCGATGCTAGTTCAAAGGGTTTTGGATCAGTCCTACTGCAGCGACAAGCAGATAAGAAATTTCATCCAGTAGCTTACTATTCAAAATGCGCGTCAAATGCAGAATCAAGATACCATAGCTTTGAGTTGGAGACTTTAGCCATAATATATGCTCTTAGGCGATTTCGAGTCTATCTGGAAGGAATATCGTTTACAGTGGTAACCGATTGTAGTTCTCTTACACTAACATTAAATAAAAAATTTATTAACCCGAGGATAGCCAGGTGGGCATTAGAACTAGAAAATTTTGATTATAATATCAGACATCGTAAGGGGGCATTAATGACATACGTTGATGCACTTAGCCGTGCAACATTAGTAGGGATAGTAAGAGAATGTGATATCGATGAAAATATACAGATTGCTCAAAACAGAGATACAAACATTCAGCATATTAGAAACAGACTGGAGGAAGAGAACTTAAAGGATTATGAAATGAGCAATGGGTTAGTTTTTCGGCGGGGAACACAGGGGCAGAGGCAATTATATGTTCCCGCTGAAATGGAAGATAATGTGATGCGTATTACTCATGAGAAATATGGTCATGTGGGCATCGAAAAATGCATGAACCAGATAAAAAAATACTATTGGTTTCCGAATATGAAGGACAAGCTAAATCGATTTATAAGAAATTGCTTAAAGTGCATATACTATTCGAATCCCCACAATAAGAATAAAAGAAATCTGTATAATATAGAGAAGAAGCTTATTCCATTTGACACATTACATATTGATCATCTGGGGCCACTTCCATCTATAAGATCCAAACGGAAGCATATCTTAGTTGTGGTGGACGCCTTTACGAAGTTCACAAAGTTGTATTCAGTAAATTCGACAGGGACAAAGGAAGTTTTATGTGCCCTAAGGAAATATTTTGAGAATTATAGTCGCCCAAGAAGGATAATCAGTGACCGCGGTTCGTGTTTTACGTCCAATGAATTTAGTGAATTCCTAATGGAGCATAATATTGTCCATGTTCAGATCTCAGTAGGGTCCCCACAATCAAACGGGCAAGTTGAAAGAGTGAACAGGGATTTAAGGGCTATGTTAGCTAAGTTGTCTGAACCGATTGAACATTCTGATTGGGTAGAAAAACTGGCACAAATAGAATTCGCATTAAACAATACAGTGAACCGCGCAACTGGTCAGTCAGCGTGTAGGATGCTATTCGGAGTAGAACAGCGTGGCGAAATAGTAGACGAGATAACGGAGTATCTGCAAGAGGCATACGCTGAAGAAAATGTCAATATAGACTCAATTAGAAAGTCTGCATCGGAGGCTATAGAAAAATCTCAGTCATATAACATGAAATATTTTAATAAACACCACAAACCAGCTGAATTGTTCAAAGTAGGGGATTTTGTAGTATTAAAAAACGTTGATACTACCGCTGGTTTGAACAAGAAGCTTATCCCAAAATACCGAGGGCCATATGTTGTTCAGAAAGAATTGGGTAACGATCGATATGCAATATCGGATGTAGAAAACTGTCAGTTAACACAAATGCCATATTCTGGGGTTGTAGACTCGAGTCGGTTAAAAAAATGGCTGGAATATAAAGATGAACTTAATGAAAATATATCAAACTCTGAAGGCAACACTTACGAATATACAGATTACGAATATTTAGAAGAAGAATGCAACTCTAACGAAAATAGAATCTCGTTAGACTCTGAAGGTGGCACTTATGAATATGAAGATTATCAATATTTAGACGATGACTACATTACAAACGAAAGTATTGAATATCAGGATTATGAGTATCTAGAAGATGAAGTTAATGACAATTGAGGTCAATTGTATTGTCAGGTTGGCCGAAATTGTAGTAATCTATTATATGGCAACGCTAAAGTAGAATGCATTGAATACAACTCTGTATTGGAATGCAAGAGAATTGCAACCAACTTCACTTTCGTTGGGAGAGAGGCGGTTTCCTATGAATAATTTGGGCGAGCCATATGAAACACACACAAATTGTAAATATTTATAATTAAATAAAAATAAAGAAAAACCACTAAAAATAAATAATATATATATATATATATATATATATATATATATATATATATATATATTTTATTTTCTTTTAAAATATATATATTTATATGTATATATATACATATATACATATATATATATATATATATATATATATATATATATTTAGTTAATGGTCCACCTCTTCAAAAAGTCACATTATTGACTGATTTAAAATATATTGAAGGCAATATTGGATTGTATTTGTCTCTGAAACTCCACGAAATTATTATTATCGTTTTTGCCATATGTAATAAATATGGTTACAATGTCTTTAATCACCCTTGGTGTATCATTATAACTGAGCTACTGAGCCACTGAGCTACTGAGCTATTAAATGAACTAGCTCAGTAAACTGAGCTGAGCTAAAGTGAGCGCTCAGCTCACTGAGCTAAAAAGCACAACTCTAACTGGCAGCGACTTTATATAGCAAAATGACGTCGTCTGGTAACTTCGCGAAGCATCTGGTCATGGTTGTTGTTGGTTGTGCTTTACTTAACATGTAGCTATATACGTGTTTTGTATATATGACAATGCTGGCTTGTGTGTTTTGTTTATGTGCGGTTGTATGTATGAGTGGTCTGTGAGTTGCGTAATTTTGTTTCTGCTTGTGCTATGTGTGTATGTTGCTGTGTATATTTGTGTATATTGCTGTGTATATTTGTGTACATGTGTAGCTTTTATTAGCAGCGAATACTTGCGTACAAGATCATTAAGAATAAATCATCATCTCTTAGCATTGATGTTGCTTGGTTTTTCGTTGTTGTTATTTACGCTTATTATCGCACAGCCTCGAATGATCTTGTATATTCTCAACGATGTATCCGGAATATTCCATTTCCGTTAATTCAAATATTATCTGCATTGTGTTGACCAGGTTTGTAACATTTTGACACTTAGAGATGATTTGGCAGTGCTGCCAAGTACATATAGCCACATTGTCGTTATAATTGAATCTATTTTTAAACTTTGTAACAATATATATATATATATATATATATATATATATATATATATATATATATATATATATATATATATGTATATATATATATATATATGTATATATATGTATATATATATATATATATATATATATATATATATATATATATATATATATATATATATATATACTAGAATAACCCTGTCCGCGTTGCAACATATATATATATATATATATATATATATATATATATATACTAGAATAACCCTGTCCGCGTTGCTGGACAATACAATAACATACGTTTACTTCTTTGTTTAAAAATTAAAGTTTAAAAATTAAATATAGACATTTTCCTGAAAAAAGAAGTGCAAAATAATGTAAACGTTTTAAAGTGAGAACATCACAGAGAAAAAAAATTTATTGTAGAGCTTGGTGGTAAACGACATTTTTAGTATTGCCATTTTCACAAAAAAAATGAATAAAGACGATGCCTTCCCTACACGTGAACATGCAACATACAGTTGACAGTGGCGTGGCATTGTGAATAATTTTTTTAATTTTTTTTTGATGCAAAAGATTTTAATTTTAACTGAAAGATTACAAATCAATAATTAAAAAATGTCAATGCTCGCACTGTAAACTTAAATGACAATCAATAAACACATAGAAATTAAATAAGTCAAATGACGCTAGCAAGCAATTTTAATTTTAATAAAGGCAATGTTTCATAGGAAATATTATTCCTTGAATACTTTATCAGTCCATTATGTAAAAATTTTAAATGTGCTACACTCTTGGCAGAGTACAAAACAGAGACTTCGTTCGTAAAACAACAAGTTGTAGAAATGAAATTTTATTTGAATATCATTTGGTTGAAGTCACAATTTCGATCGAAAATTGATTATTTGTATATGAATTACATACAATGTAAATGGTAGAGATAAGAAATTTACAGTTTTGCATTGGTATCATATGTAATCATTCAGATGTAATCGATGGCGAACGCACGTATCAACACGTAGAATTACCGCTTTGTGAAGAATCATTATCATTATGGAAATCTTACTGTAAATATGAATTAACTCCAATTTTTATATATCACTCTAAACACCTTTTTGTTGATGATCATTTAATGCATGCCTTACGCTTGTTTTGGATCAGTAACTATGAACTTAGGCACATTTTTTTTACCTTAATAAGAAACGTTCGGAAATGGGTCAGGTTAGGTTAGGTTAAAAGGGCTGCCCGCAGTAAGCGAGAAAAACACTCGGAGGCCATCAAAAGGCCAATTGTGATGCCCAGAGGACTATACCCTACACACTCTTCTCAAGACGAAGTGGTGGTTCCTGAGAACCATCCAGAACTTCTCACAAATCCCGCCAGGGCAGCCAGCGGTGCATCCCTGAGGCAGTCAAGATCCCGCAGGAAACGAGAGCCTAGATGTCTAAGCCTACGCTCCTGCAGGGCCGGACAGTCACAAAGGAAATGCTGTACTAAAATGGGAAATGGGTCATGTATCCTATGAAATGTACAATGATTTGTCGTGTGAATGACTTCGAAGTCATACGCATGCGCATGATTTATGGATATCGAAAGAACCAATGCCACTGTCAATTAGCACTATTTTTCCCATAAAGAAAAATACAAAAGGGCATCAAAATCTCGTTTACGCAGTGAGCTGGGCTGTTCGTGCTGTAAACAGAAATGGTACAATTTTAAGAAATTAAAACTTTAATGTCGTTGAAAACGATGGGGAATGTAAAGCAGATATTGTAATGAAATCATGTATACATCTTTTTAATGTTCCTAAGTTATTGGGCTTGTAGTAAAACCATTGAACCGATTGCTGGAATATCAAGGCACACTAACATGGCTGTCATATCATATTTGGCCGAAGGGGCTTCATTTATAGATCGCTCATCTTATCCATTTTTTCCGAACAATTGACTCTAATCGCCAATATGAAGATGTTTACATCAGTATAATGAAAGCTTTCGGATGGAGGCGTGTGGCTGCATTAACTGAAGATGGTCAGAATATATTTCTCACATGGAAGCTTCATTGAAGAATAACAATCAGGAACTGATTATTAATAAGAAATTCTCGAGCGATACAACTACGGAATATATGAGTAAGGTAGGTTTTACACATGATTTTTTTATTTTAATTCAAATAACAATTGCGAAGCGATCATTGGGAAAAGAGAGATGCGACACATAAACAATTTGCTCTCTCTCTTCCTAACAACAACCAAACTTTAAACACAATAACCAAAAAACTTTAAAAATTAAGTTGTTTTTTCTGGGTTGGTTTAGTTCTTCTTAGGGGAACTTTTTTCCCTCTTGACCGATTTAGCCTATCCCGAACTTAACCTGCTCTAAGCTCCAAAATATATATATATACCAAATTTCAAGAGCCTAGCTCTTTTCGTTTGAACTGAATTGTGATTTCCACAGACGGACATGCTCAGATCGTCTAAGATTTAATCATTGATCAAGAATATATATACTTTATGGGGTCTGAGATGGATATTTCGATGCGTTACAAACGGAATGACAAAGTGAATATATCCTCCAAATTCTTTTTTGGAGGGCATAAAAATTGTTTTTGTTTTAAATGTGACGCGCTTTCAACTCGGTATTCTTCTACAAGAAATGAATGACTGAAACTAATACACATATAACATTTCCACCAACACACTTAAACATTTGACTAACATTTGTTGAATTTTCGACAATGCTTTCAGATTTTAATTTCAATTTTCAATTAATATTGTTGTATTTTATGTCTGTGTTGGTTATGGTGAAAGATGCGGTGCAAATTAAAAAAGACATCAATATCATGTAGATAAATGGGATAAAGTGACAAATAAAAATTGTAATAGCAAGAACTTCTTTTATAGGTATTAGTGATTGGAAAGATGTTTTCCGGGCACTAGAGGATTCATTGATGCACTTGGAATGCAGGCTAACAAACGCTGAATAATTGTGGCGCAACTCCCAGTTTTGTTAAACTGAGAAACTACACCGGAAACCCAGAAATGAAGGTAAACTTAGATAGTAAATATTTTAGATAAATCTCATTGGCTTAATATTGTTTGTTTGTTTCATTTTAGGCATTTTCATCCCTCTGCAGAATGGGAGTAAACTAAGAAGTCGTTATTAAACGTTGTTTTACTTTTTAAAATAGTTTCTGTATCTTTTTATTGCAAATGTTTAAATAAAAAATTTTCAATTAAAGTTGAAATTGTGGTCGAAATTGTTTTCTTTATTTTCATTGAAAAATATAAACAACATAATTGATTTGTCAGGTTTGAGTAGTCATTTGATTCCTCAGTACTGAGCGTTCAACTGATGAGACATATGTGTCTACATACTGATACAAAAAAAGCACTAGAGTAAGCAGGTGAGCTATATTTTCTAATGTCGGCTGAATTAATAAGTACGACAGAGATGCAAGCTCACATGTATACAATTGTTTACATCAGTTTTTAAATATTGCCCTTAAGGAAGTGATAGCAAGTTTTGTATAGGCAATGAGGTATTAAGCCCTCAGCACTATCAAATAAACGACTAGTCAAATGTTCGGTAGTGTTCTTGTAGGGTCGATTACTATTTTGATTGGAACAAAACGATTCACTTACACTTTCCTTTATTTATTATATTTTTATACCCTCCAAAAAATAATATGGAGGGTATATTCACTTTGTCATTCCGTTTGTAACGCAGCGAAATATCCATCTGAGACCCCATAAAGTATATATATTCTTGATCAGTGATGAAATCTAAGATGATCTGAACATGTCCGTCCGTCTGTGGAAATCACGATTCAGTCCAAACGAAAAGAGGTAGACTCTCTAAATTTGGTATAAATATATCTTGAAGGATAGCACAGGCTAAGTTCGGAGATGGGCTTAATAATTTTTAAAGTTTTTTTTGTAATTTTGTCAAGGAAATGATGTATTTAAAAAAAAAATTTGGATCCCGCCCCCTTCAGTGGGCGTTATTATTTGCAAAAATGGTGTAAACATTTAACAAATTGTTGTACTGAAGCCTAAATTCCTTAAAAATAACACATTTTTAAGCTTTAATGACGATGCTGAGACGTAACCTGGTACTACTCTGCCCTATCCCCTCCTCTCCCTCCCCCCTTTGCCACCTAAATGACCCTATAAAAAAATTTTTCTTTTAAATTTTGAATATAATATAATCCCAAAAATTTATTTTTATAGTTTTATGACAAAGGAGAAATGTCTCCCCTACAGCCCTTGCCAGAGCAACCCCGACAAAATACAGTTTTAATACCCTCTAAAGAGGTTTGGACCCCATAAGTATATATGTGACGCCCAAAATAGAAAAGGACCTAAGGATAAAAACGGGTTTTTTATAGGAGTAGGAGCAGCACTCAGGGGATAACCCCTACATATGCAGTGCATTGCGCTGGAACTTAGGAAAATAGATTTTGGGAAGGAGGATAAAGGGAGTAGTGTCTGTGGGTATTCGACTTGAACACCCTCAAATTGTAAGTGGCGGGGAAGCCATCTGCAGGTAGTTTGTTCCACATACGGACTGTTCGGCCAAACAACGAATTTTCTCTGTAATGCGTAGTGCGATTCGTTGGAATATCGACCACAAACGCATGCGCTCTTGATGAAAAACGCGTTGAGCGTAACAAAGAATGGGTTTCAGGAACAAGTTCCCTAATTTCACCAGGGCACCTGCCATTATAGTAACGATAGAACAACGATACGCACCCCACATTGCGACGATGCTCAAGAGAGTCAATAGAGTTGGCTACCCTACTGTCTCCGATGAGTTTTAAATCCCTCTCCTGTACGCGGTCGAGTAACTTCAAAATAGACTTTGAAGCACCGGCCCAAACATGAGAGCTGTATTTGGAGGGTATTTAAGTTTTGTTTAGGAGAGCCATTTTAAAGATTTAAATACGTGTATCTTTGGTGTACTTCAATTTCATAAAACGCGCATATCTCTGGGAAGGAACACTTTTGGGGCACGGGATCGGTCTCAGTTGATGCTCAGATGTTGTCCACATTAAAAAGAAAAAAAAAGTGATAATGAATTTGTTTACCCTTAGGTCCCTTTCTCTATGCGCTGTCACATATTCTTGATCAGTGATGAAGTCTAAAACGGTCTAGCAATGCCCATACGTTCGTCTGATGGAAAATATGATATTGTCTATTTTTGAACCCCGCCCCTTTAGTAGTCGTTGACGTACGATATTATAAAAAGTTCCACCAAGTTAAAAATTTTAAATGCACTTACTATGTATTTGGAGGGTATTTAAGATTCGACCCGGTCGAATATTACGTTTTTACTTGTTGCATATAATAACGCCCGCTAGGAGGACGGGTCCCAAAAGTTATTTTATTTTTATTTTATGGCTCCGTTTAACAGATTGGACCTTCTTTGACATAAAAATATATAATTTCCTTAACAAAATTACAAAAAAAAACTTTAAAAATTATGTTGTTTTTTAGAGGCTTTAAATTTTCTGGAAATGTAGTTCTCCACCTTTAAATTTTCTGGAAATGTAGAAGAGGGTCTAGTACTTGACATATATTTTTTTAAGAATTTTAAAAAATATACTTTTTCAGATATATACCTTTGAACTTACCTTTGACCTTATCTTTAAAAAAAGCAATATGCATATAATTTTAAAGGGTGCACTTTCACCTAAACGATACCAAAAAAACTAAATTATCCTGCATAGTTCAAAATTTCTATCGCTTTTTTGTAAGGAGACTTTTGTGATTTTTTTAAATTTTTTACAACTTTTATGAAGTCATATTTCAGAACCCGAATGAATCTGGGGTCAAGTTTTTTTTTGTTTAATAACATTCTTATAGTGTATGACATTTGTGTTGAATTTCATTGAAATCGGATGCCTAAAATTCCATTTTTTCGTGATGGTTTGACGTGGTTTACGTGGTATACACATTTAGCAACTAAACATATCAAAAGAGAAATAAGAAACGTAACCTTAGAATGAAATTCTATTTTATGCAGGTTGGGACGTTATGGTAACATTTCATTTCAGTCAAGTAAGCGTTTTCACAACTTGCCATATAATAGTGTGAATCAGCTGACACATTTACCTTAAATTTACGATTTCAACGTTCGGCTATATGAACCTTCACTGTCTAATAGCATGTACGTCGAGTATGTCAGACATGTATATTGGTTTTCAAAAATTTTTGATTTTCTGTTGTCTGTCGCATACCAACATACTCGTCTAATAGCGTGTCCGGCATTCGGAAATTTCAGTAGTCTTCAGGAGTGGTTGCTTCTAATTCTCTTAATAAATTGTTACGGGAAAATTTGTTTCTTTTTCCCAACCATTCCTTTACCCATATTTTTCTTTTATTTTCGTTTTCCTCCTCTTGTAATAATTATCCCTATCGTGAATAACAAATGGAATTTTTGTGCACGTGAAATGTTTATTCCACTCGAAGGGAAAAATGGTATCGTAAATCTCCCGTGAGAAATTATTCTCGCTATCAGATTCAGTGAATGTAAAAAAGCGAAACAGCCGAAAACAACATGAAAAATGAAATAACTTACTGTTGAAAAATTTAATGTAATAATTAAAAAAAAAATTAACAAATATTTAATAGTAAAATAATTTAGCAGTAAAATAATCGAGCAATAAAATAATTTGGATATATTTTGGAAACCGAACAAAACAAATTAAAAATATTCGTAATGTTTAGAATTGGAGCAACAAGTTTTACAAAGACGCAGGCAATTGCTTTATTGCAAAATCTATCAGTGTCGGTCTTGTTAACGGATCTTGCCCCTAAAATAAAATTTGTAAACTTTAATATGCGTATTATAATAGAAAATACTTACATTTTCTACTCTATTCCCCATCAAAAAAGTGAATAAATTAAAGGGAAAAGTGAAAAAACTCGGGGAATTTCATTTCAGCATGAAATCATTCACGAGGAATCTTTTCATGATTGCAATTTCAGGGAATAATATAGGCCAAAATGGAATAAATATCACGATTAAAATGGACAATTATGTTGTATAATGGATGGGCCGCTTAAAACTTCTCACTTCATTGCCATGCTTTCGCTTCAAAAATTTCTGTTTGCTGAAGTATGCCGTCAGCATTCGACAGTATAATAGCAAAAGCCAAAGCACGCCTTCGTACATGTCTGCAGACAAGTATGCCTTTAATATTTAAAAAGGTAAAAATTCAATTTTTGGCTTATCTGATTTCTAATACCAGTCATTGTGAAATATATATATATATATATATATATATATATATATATATATATAAGGCAGCAGATACTACATTATAACAACCAAAAAATAGTTTTTGTGTAATGTCAAGCTTCACGTCAAAAATTATTGCAACAGAACACATTGCAGCGGCACACATGCCCAATTACCCCCTTTTACATACATCAGGTTTGACTCGTCAAGTCTTGAAGTTTTAGGAGAGAGCGGCGAAGAGCATGAAAAGGGGGTACAGACTTGACGGTACTAGTCAGTTTCTACATTTTCTTTTGTTTTACCATTCGTAATGAACTAAATGAATGTTTAGCAATGAACGGAAACTTGACATGACGTTTCAAAATAAAACTTAATAAAAACTGATAAGGTAAACTTGATGTGCATAAAAGGGGACTAACAAGCACAAAGAGAAAGGCGTATTCAACAAGGTGGCATCACTGCGGCATATGATTGTTTTGTGCTGGACTCTGTTTTCAAATACTACTTCCCTACAAAAACAGTGTCGGTCATTTTACCGGTAATATGCCTGTCACTAGTGAAGACGTTTCTATCAGCACGTAGAACAAAGTTTCTATCACTTTATTAAGGCCAATGTGAGAAAAGTGATAGAAACCTTTGTGTACGTGTGATTTTGCATTCGTCTCTAACCTATGAATTTTATCGCCCACAAAACATATATCCGAACTACTCACTCTAATGTTATTACTATATATAAATGTATGGCACTGGTGATATGGTATGTTGGCACTGCTGACAATCACCCATGATAGAATATGCGGGCACTGGTGACAGTCACCCATGATAGAATATAGTGGCACTGGTGACAGTCACTCATGATAGAATATGGTGGCACTGGTGATAGTCACCTATGAAATTCATACCTTTCAAATTTATGAAATAAAACACGTTTATTCCAATTCAATTCTTTATTTTTATTAAATATTTAAAAAAAATATTACATACATATTTATTTATGTACATACCAAATTAAAAATCATGTAAGCTTCTATCCACTGTTTTGTTGTAATGTTCCATCATCCATGTTTTTGACGCGACCTGGTAAATATCAAATATTTCAGTACAAATGGAAAACAAGGAAGATTTTTAGGTACTTACAATTGCTTCCAACTTGTTGGAATTAAAGATTTCCTGCTCTTCACCCAACGTTTCCTGTTGCAACCATATTTTTTGATAACTGGTGTTGATTTTCCCTTGTGATTTCAAACGTTTATCACATATTTTAACTATAATCCTATGCGTTAATTTAATTTAATATAGCAAATATAATAATGAATAGATCATTATACTTACATATATTATTTAACTAAATTGAATATTAAATATGCATTTAAAAATAAAAACTATTTAATTTTTATTATACTTCGGCTGACACAGATATAAAATGAAAACTGGAATAACAAATGTCAAAAATTAAACTACTACATAGACATTTGTCACTGATGATATTTGTCTCCATCAAGAGTGACACTCATATGTTCGGTAATAGGAAAAATTGTTGCATATGTATTACTTGAGGGTTACACGATCAAGTTTTGCCTTTCAAGTTTCAATACACTCACATTTTTTCACTAATACACTCATACTTTTAAAATTTGCTGCGAACTTGCCTTCAAATTTTCTTTCCAACTCTGTGTTCAAATTATAGGCAAAAAATTGACAGCAATTTCAATGAGCACACATTTCGTTTTGTTTTCAAATATTCTACCGCCATAGCGTTCTTGTGTTGTTTTATTACAAATAAAATTATATTCTGCAGAAAATTTATAAATTAATTTAAATAAATATGTTTGTGAATAAAAATAATAAATACAATGATGTGTTGCGGTTTATAGAGCTATACAGAAGCTATGAAGTTCTATGGAACATGAATCTTTCGTCATATCGACGAAATGATTTAAAAATTAAGGCCTATAATTCTATTGCCGCAGAAACGAAAATGTCGGTGGAAGAGGTGAAAAAAAAAATTAAGTCTTTTAGAACATCCTACAGTGCAGAAAAAGCTAAAGTTGAAAAAAGCAAGAAATCTGGGTGTGATGCAGACTCTTTATATATTCCAAGTGTGTTTTGGTTCAATGAGATGACTTTTCTTGACGCATCTCTAATTTGTCGTAAGACTGTGGACAATTCCAATCATATGGACGTTTCTAACCAGGTAAGTATGTATATATACAAACAAATAAAAAAACATTTATTTCTTAGTGGATGCAATTTTTTTTTTATTTTATATTAATTTTTTGCCACTGGAAATCCACATTGCCAAATGTGGTTAAATACCGTGAGAGCTCATCTCTAGCTCGGCACGCATACTTATAACCTTTTTGGCTTTGGTTTCCAATTGCGGAAAACGCTTCCAAAATAATTTGCTCAGCCGGTTCTGTTACTGCTGTCGCGGTTCGGGGTTTTGTCAAATAATTGTGAAGAACACAACAAGCCTTCACTATAGAGTCCACAGTTTGCGGTTGCACTTCGATCGGCCTGTGAAAAATATACGGAACCTGTCAGAGAGCCGACCGAAGGCACACTCCACCACCATTCTCGCACGACATAGCCTATAATTAAATATTTCTTGTGGCACGCTTAGCCGTACACTTCTACTATATGGCTTCATCAAATGCCTGTCCAATGAAAAAGCGTCGTCACCAATAAAGAAATAAGGAATTTTATTTTCTTCTCCAGCAACCAGTTGGGCAGGCTCTGGTATGTTTAACGCCCCATTCTGCAAAGCCTGGTATAAATAGCTGTCGCTAAAGATGGTGTTATCCGACGACTTGCCATTGCAACCCACGTTCATATAACTGAAGCGGCTATGTGCGTCAACCGCAGCAAACAGAACCACGCTGAAATACACCTTAAAATTATAAAATTGGGAGCCTGTGTGTGCCGGAGCTTTAATCCGTATATGTTTCCCATCCAGTGCTCCAAGTGTATGCGGAAACTGCCAAAATTTTTCGAAATCGTCAGCGATTTCTTGCCATTCAAGTGTAGTATTGGGCATCTGTTAATATGAAATAAAATTAATGATAATATAAGCAACATAAAATTGTATTCATATTTTATTTTGAATCTTAAAAGGGAAGTGTTTCTCCATTCACTGAAACATCGTTTGAGTGTGAGCCGAACGGTGCTTCTTTTTCGCAAAGCCCAATGGCAGGAAGAGAAACCCCAGCAACCTCATCCAGCTCGAAAAAAACGCATTCGCCAGAGCCAAAATCTAAGCTTGATGATGTTCTGGAGAAGCTTATTACAATGAATAAGGAAACCTCTGTTTTTGAAATCTTTGGTGAAAGCATTGGGAAACAGATTAAAGAATTTCCGGAAGAGGACGCATATGAAGTAATGGCAGAATTACAAAGTGTTATTTCGAAGAGAAAAGTTTTAATTTTAAGAAAAAAAATCTTTGTGCTTCCCACCAAGAACATCCAACAACGCCTCTTTTCAAAGCTCAAACTCAATGCCATCGAGTGATGCTTTATATTGCGCAATGTCTGATGCAGAAATATTAGAAGAAGACTGTTAAATTTTTATTTTACTTAATATAAATACATACTCAGTTTGGCGACTTTGGTGACCAAATCTTTTTTATGGGGATCCAAAAATCAGTGCTTCCACAAAAAAAAAATTTTTCTTGAGAATGCACTGATTTTTGGAGGCCCATAAAAAAGAATTGGTCAACAAAATCGCCTGAATGTTCTTGTTAATGAATTACCTAATTTTTTTTTATTATTTTTTTCTTTATTTGATTATTTAATAAATTTTTAATGTTATTGTTCTGTTTTTGTTATTGAATTAGTGAGATCTCATTTTTTGTTACTGCAAACTTCTAATGAAAATAAAAACTTTGAGCATATGAATTATTGTAAAAGTAAGATATATATATGTATATGTAAGTAGCGTACTACATACTACATAACGATATGTAGTGCCCGTACGGAACCCTTCGTGTATGAGTCACAGTCGCACTTTACTGAATTTAGTTAAAAATGATAACAAATTTTATTAATTATCGATATTTCGTTGCACCGTTATGTAAAATAGGCTATGGTTTGGCAACGAAATATAGATAATTAATTAATAAAAATAGTTGAAAGAAATTTATATACATATAAAAAGGTTGGAGAAATTATTTCAGTGATTAGCTTACTTTTAAATAATTATTCTGAAGGCATTCATAAATGGCTTCTAGAACTACAGGTACAAAAATACCAATTGTATTCCTGGAAATTCTTGACAGGAACTCTAAAGATTTGTAAGAGTCTCCAGTGGCTATGAATCTTAAAGTGACACATAACTTTAGCCGTGGAGTGACAGCTTTTCGCATTACTGTGTCATTTTTTTTTTTTTGAGCCCATTGTGCACCTAGAAAAACAAGCACTTAGTTTTATTATATTAGCAAAATATTTATAACATTACCATTCTTAAAAGCTCTTCAAACTTCGTGACATCAACACGCGCGAAATTTCTGAAATCACCATCATCATCCCATACCAGATCCTTCAGTAAATGCGCCTCCAAATCATGTTCAACCCTTAAATAATAATATATGTATGTAAATATGTTTTAACAAATACATTAATCTTTGTAAATATTTACAAACCTTCTTACTAACAACGGTTTCATCCAATATTTCCTTACCGCCCTCTGTTTTTTTTCTTTTTCTATTATTTTATTTATTTCTATCAATACTTTCACTGACGCAATTATTTTAAATTGGTTTCTTGACAACGGCATTTTGAAAATAAACTTGCTTTGAAATTGCGTGCAGCCTACGTCACAGCTTTCAAATTATATTACTTTTGACAACCAGTATGTGTGAAAAGCTTGAAAGCAAATCTTGGTCGTGTAACTGCAGGGTTAGTACAAATTGTATGTGTGTATTAGTTTTGGTCACCCATTTCTTGTAGGGTTGTCATGTCAACCTTGCATGATTTTGCTTTGTGTTTTTGTTTACATGTTTTAGTATTGAAACATTATTTTTATATAAACTTCTGAATTTTTAAAAAAGAAAATGCTTCAGTGTACGTTCTTCTTTGTTGTAAGTAAGCTTTTTACACAAATAAAAACTAAGTGAATAAATTAAAGGGAAAAGTGAAAAAACTCGGGGAATTTAATTTTAGCATGAAATCATTCACAAGGGTTTTTTCATGATTGCAATTTTAGGGAAAAGGGAAAAATTTCGAGGGATAAATTATTCATAAAAGGCTATTGTTTTTTGTATTGTTGCATTGTTGTAGTAGCGCTGTCACTGTGTAAGATTAACACAACTTGAACAACGACAACTTACTGCCTATTTCACGATATCGAAAGAGTTTTCCCTTTCGTACAATTACATACAACACAAAATGTTTAATTTTGTTGTAAATGAAATTGTACGGAAGAAAACACTTGGTCGACATATATGTATTGTTCACAATAAGTTGAAATCAATGTGAATGGTTGAGCACAAACCTGTCATATGTGGTAGGGATACCTCCTTATATACATGAAGTTCACCATGATACCAATGACTTCATTCAAAAATATCGGATGTGCTTAATACATACATAAAAAATATTTTTTTAATTGGTGACTAATATGTAAAAGTTTAAATTTTCCAACAATAGTACAAGCACGTGTTGTCTTTGACAAGATAGAAAATTTTTATACAAACAAATTGTCTTCTGTTTATTTTGGATTTTTTGACTAGTAAGATGATCTGTTGGATAAAGGGGATCGCCGTGAAGAAAACAAAATTTTTTGCTTTGTTTACAAACAGTTTACGTGTGCGCACATTTTTCTTTTTTGTAGAGAGGGCATGTGTTAGAATTTGTTTTGCTAGTACATGAGTGCAACGCGCTAGCTATATACTTGGGGTATTTTTAAATAATTGCAAGTAACTCTAAAACTAAGCTGGGTATACATATGGCGCTACTCTTATTAGAAAGGTAGCTAAATTATGCGTCGTTATCAATAATTGCCTTATTCGGGAGTGGTTTGTGAAAAAAATTATGAGTGCAACAAAATTTGCATTAGTGTAAAAAAACGGAAAAAATTGTATATTAGTTCAATGCTAATAACACAAAAACTGTGTCGGGTATACATATGGCGCTACCCTTATTCGAAAGGTATATAAATTACGCGTCGATATCAATAATTGCCATATTCGGGAGTGCTTTGTGAAAAAAGTTATAAGTGCAACAAAATTTGCATTAGTGTAAAAAAGCGAAAAAAATTTTATATTAGTTTCATGCTAATAACACAAAAACTGTGTCGGCTATACATGAGGCTATCCTCATTCGAAAGGGAACTAAATTACGCGTCGATATCAATAATTACCACATTCGGAAGTGCTTTGTGAAAAAAGTTATAAGTGCAACAAGATTTGCATTAGTGTAAGAAAGTGAAATAATATTATATTAGTTTCATGCTAATAACACAAAAACTGTGTCCGGTATACATATGAGGCTACCCTCATTCGAAAGGTAGCTAAATTATGCGTCGATATCAATAATTGCCATATTCGGAAATGCTTTGTGAAAAAAGTTATAAGTGCAACAAAATTTTCATTAGTGTAAGAAAGTGGAAAGCGATGCAAGTCCCTGCACTTATTTTAAACGCAGCTAGTCTTATTCACTTTAAAGCGAAACATCGCTTTATTGAAAATATCGTATTACTGACAACCAAAAGCTAGCTCACAATTACGTTTTGTATGAAACTTGCTTCGCTTTAGTGAAAAAGTAGACAATAACAAATTTATTTATTAGAAATCGATTGCATAACTTCAGGCTGAAAAAATTGTGCATGTTTTGTCCGTTAAAAAATTAAATGGAAAAATGTATTTGTCATTTTCGCTCTTACGAACTTTATTGTATTTTTCTATTATATTGACAATGCAAGTGGCTCGACATTTTCGAGAAATTCGTGAAGAATTTCAACAACAAAATGAATAATTCTATGAATAATTTTTTTTTAAATAAAATTTTTACGTTAAATTGACGTAAAAGTACGCTTAACTGTAACAAATTTCAGAAATCTGAACTACGTTTTAGAGATAAAATCGGATAACTGAAAAAAATTGGTTTTGGTTATTTCCAATAAAGCGGAGTCGACTGTAAAGCTAAACATTTTTCAATCGAATTTCCGTGATATTAGTAGCTTAGTCAAGTTTTTTTAAATACAAAACCATGGTACAATTATCAGGTATATGCAAAGCGAATTCATTACAACAAAGCAACTTTTTTGTGAAACACAATGTCATATACAAGGCGAACTAGTTAATTCGCCTTTGTTAAATAAAATAAAATGTTATGTGAACAATGCTAGTTTTATTCATTGTTGTGAAAAACATTAAATTTTAAACTAAAAAAAAATTAATGGAAATGAGGTGTATGTCCACAAGATAAATAAAAGTAGATGCCACAATGGAGGACAACGACAATAATGAAGAACATCAATTAGTTGTTGAGAATCCCACTTTGGATTTGGAAGTCTGCGCAAATTCTTATGTGGGCTTGGCCCGCTTGTATCGGCTAATTTTTGTGTCTGATGTGTGTCCTTCGTTGCGCTTCGAAGCTTTAAAAATGGCTAAAATTATGACATGACCACTTACAATGTGACCATGTATCAAGTGTTGCATAAAAAGCTAAATTATGTGTATTTCAGTAGTACTGCTGTTGGTGCAGCCGGCGGAGGTGCCGTTTTGCCGGATATAGCTGCATAGCCGGCTTTGGCCGCCCAGGTATTCGATCAAAACTGGGTGGAGACTAAGAGCAAAAAGGCTACACTAAAATTGGAAAAACTTGGCTCGGATCTGAAGAACTTTAAATCAATTTCCATCAAGGAAGGTATACGGCGAGGTCACGATTATTTGGGCGATCACTATCTAAGCTGCTAGAGATTATTGCACCAGTGGCAAAGAAGTGGTTAATTAATTGTTTAAACGTCATTAAAGTATCACTGTATTTGCAAAATTGGTCACACGTACTGAGCTACGTGTCTAAAGCAGAGAGTACACCTGATTTTAACGAGTGATCCAAGGATGCAAACCAGAGGGTCAATTCTGGTTCTGTGAAAACGTGAAATGAAAAAAAACTTTTCATTTTCGTTTTCATAACAACTTTTCATAACACTTTTCACATTTACACAAAATGCGATTCCCGTTCATGTTATGAAAAACTGTTTCATTCCAGTTGTATCCATGAAAATACTGTAACCATGCTATATAACTTTCAATGTCACTTACAGAGGGCGAAGTTTAAAAGTTTCGAGTGCGGCGTTAGGCCGCATACACAATTTTGTAATTTCTTGAGCCGCCGCCTTAATGTTCATCTACTGTTGGTTGAGTTTTTGAATATGTTAAACATTTTGTGTCTAACTTAGTTATTATTAAACAAATATTAGCAAAAAAATATAAAACACTAGGTATAATTGCAACTATTAGTATTAATACATTGCAAAGGGAAGCTATTTTCATACACATATTTAACAATAAAACATATGTAACCATTGTTACAAACGCGCGTACATGTAAATATATATATATATATATATATATATATATATATATATATATATATATATATATATATATATATAAATATATATAGGTATATATACATACATATATATATATATATATATATATATATGTGTATATATATATATATATATATATATATATATAAATATATGTGCATATATATATATATACATGTGCACACACACTCATGTACACACACATACATATATAAATATATATATATATATATATCTATATATGTACATGTATATATATATATATATATATGTATATACATATATATATGTGTTTGTACGGCAATTAGGTTAGGTAAGCTGCCGCTAAATAATTGTTAGTAACCGCCGATGCTAACTTAACCTCTACTTCGGGTTCTGAGTAATTGTCAAATGAAAAAAATAAAAACAAACTCGCACGCATTAATGAATAAAAATAAAAAAATTATATCCACTTTTTTCAGAACAATTGTACAAAAAATAATAATAAAGATTATAAATAAAAAGTTAATGGTAATTTATATACATATACACATTCGTATATATATATATATATATATATATCCATATATATATATATATGTATATATATATATATATATATATATATATGTGTATTTATGTATATATATATATATATATATATATATATATATATATATATATATATATGTATATATGCATATATGTTGGTATATATGTATATATATATATCTATATATATATATATATTTATATATAAATGTATATATATATATATATATATATATATATATATGTATATATATGTATATATATATATATATATATACATATATATGTATATATATATATATATATATATATATATATATGTATATATATATATATACATATATATATATATATATATATATATATAATGCATATACATACATATAAAAGAATAGAAAAGTTAATGAAAAGCATTAAAAGTTAAATGAAAAATATTAAAAGTTGAATGAAAAGTATTAATAGTTGAATTCACTTTTTTAAAAGTATTTCCATAAACTGTTGCGCGTTTTCATCTTCTCCATTGTTATCACGATAATAAATTAAGTGAAAATTTTTTTTTCATATGAAAACTTTTTGACAGTTGTTTACACAGTTGCATTGAACCAGAATCACCATTGATGTGCAAATATGAAAAAATTTCGTTTCATTCCGCCTGTTTTTTACATTATGAAAACACATTATTGTCCTTACGTTTTTTCATAGTATGCGAATCAGAATTACTATGAAAAGCTGAAAAAACTTTTCATTTCACGTTTTCACAGAACCAGAATCGACCCCCAGGTGAGAAAAAGGCTAAACTGAATTACCTATATGATTAACTTTGTTGTTTTAGGCATTTCTGACGCGTCTAAAATGTGCAGCTGGCTTGGCTGAATTACAAACCAAAATATACAAATCGGCTGCCAAACAATTTTTTGTTGGCCAATTTCGATAATTGTGATTTTTCCGAAATGATTTCACCCAATAATGTCACTATGTACGAAGGACTTTGTGCTCTCGCCACATTCCATCGCCAGGAACTGCAAAAAATTTTATCTCCTCAAGCTCATTTAAGCTATTCCTACAGTGAGAACCACAACTGAGAGGCCACCGCCTTTAATCGTACTGTTGAGGCTTTGGAGAACGAGGTGATGCAGTTGATTTTAGAAGGACAAATTCAGGCTCGTATTGAGTCAATACTATTGACTCGCACAATAAAATAGTGTATGCAAAGGAGACTGATCAACACAGTAGTACTTTCGAACGAGCTATTTCCATGGGCAAGAAATATCAAAGACGTTCTCGCATGTTGGTTTTAAGAGCAGCCATACTCAAAAGTAATATACACGTTAATGTTGATAAAGCACTCATAATTAGCTAATAATTTTTATTGAAAGAAAATTGTAATTTTAGAGTATACAACGTGAATCAGGAAATCATGTCACCGACTTGTGCGTAGCGGCTGGCTCAAGTAGTCCTACAATAGCTAGAATTTAACGTTATTTGTATGTTCTTCGTTCGCTTCTACTAACAGATCCTGAAGATATTGTTTGAAAACATTTTCATTAAATATTTGCATACAAATTTATTTTTATTGTGAATTCTAACTCTAGCAATTTAAAAAAAAAAAAACATATTTGAAAAAAAATCATTTGCATTTTAGTGTCTTTGGAAAATAGGTCTTCTAAATTAGTAAGTCTGATATCATTTGAAGGCTTCACTTTGTTTTGCGGATGTGTTCATGCTTTGAAATAATACATATTTTATCATTTTTTATTGTTTTTTATTATATATTTTTTTATTTTAAAAATTTCAAACAACCAAAACTGCTAGTAAAAAGAAAACCTAAAATTGCGGCGAATTTAACAAATTTTGACAATCTGTTCACTATCACCTGTGCTGATGCATATACCTGTTTATTGTACCATGTACAAAACCGTAAAAAGTACATTCTGCCTTATTACCGTTCTCGAATCGACTCGAGCTTTTGTAATAGATTAAAGAAAAATCTTGTATTTTTCTTTAATCTATTACATTCTTTCGAGTCGAATCGAGAACCGTAATAAGGCCCATTATTTTTGCATTAAGTACAGTACTATCTCCATAATCCGGACACCATAAATCCTGAGCATGTCCGTATTACTGGAGTGTCCGGATTACAGATGTTAATTTCTTTACCTGCATACATACATAATGCAAAGAATAAAAACTAAATCAATTTTATATTTATTTATCAAGTTTTTTATTAAAAAGAGAATATAGTTCAATAAATGTTACATTTATATGTAGTATATGAAACGAAAATTCATATATGTATATGTTAGACATAAATTCTCTTAAAGCAGCACTATTTTCTTTAATATCGAACACTGTAGCTTTTTTTCGCCAAATTTGTCAGCAACACATCTTACTGATTTGCCTGTGACTAATTCATTCAATAGTTCACACTTCTTTTTTATTCTTAAACTTTTATGTGATCTCTTGCTATTACTATTCATTCACATTTATTATGTTTGGCGTTTTTCTCCTTCAGATTGGACATTTTGTAATAATTTAAGCTATTACAATTTGTCGACTTTTCAGGTGTTAAACGCCAAACACAATAGCGGTAATTGTTTTACAATGTCCAGTTATATAAAGAAATTTTTAAAAATATGTATAGCTTAAACTTTAATAAGTTTTGCGAACCTATGTCAACAAAAACACTCAACTAACTAAAGCAAAATTGCAAAAATTCTACGTGTAGACGAATACTACAGTAAAAAGTTCCGTTATTATACAAAGAGTATAACATGAATGAAACAAAAAAATTTTAAAAAGTTACTGTTCGTATTACAGAGTAAAAAAAGTGGTACTGTCCCGTTTGTAGCAGTGTCCGGATTATATATGTGTCCGTAAAATCGCATGTCCGGATTATCGGGATAGCACTGTAATGTGTTTTAAGGTAATATTAACACTATAACGTTTGAAATCTATTCGTATTAATGATAATTTTATATTAGGTATCAGGTTTGTAAAATTAACATTTTGTGATGCTGGTTTAACATTCCCTTTTTTCTGTGTGTATCGACTGAATTCCAACTACTGGGTGAGTTTGATGCAACAATTCGATATAATGGTATTTCGAAAGTGATCAAAATGGTTGTATCAGATCATAATAAACCTAGCTTGTTAGGTCGCTCGTTTTTAGATCTTTCAATTTTGAGTTGGCTCAGGTGAACTCCGTTAGTAATGCTGACAATACGATGATCGTTGAGGAGTTAAAGGATGAGTTTTCTGAGGTTTTTAATGAGCAGTTAGGAACTTATAAACTAAGTAAAATTTCACTTCGAATCAGTGATAATGCAGTACCAGTTTTCTTTAAACCTCGCCCAGTTCCCATTGCTTGGAAAAGCTAAATAGAAGCGCAATTACAGGACTTAATAAAAAAGATATTTTGGAACCGGTTGATAGTTCGCAGTGGGGTACACCATTTGTACCTATACTCAATGGTGACTTGCGTATTTGTGGGGACTATAAAGTCACAATAAATCAGTTTCTAGATGAAACTTTCTCATCCATAGAAGCTTGATCTATCGAACGCCCATAATCAATTGGAACTTGACGATCAGTCTCAATTATTATGCACATGGAATACACATATTGGTACCTTCAAAATGGAGCGTTTGCCATATGGAGTCAAACCCGCAGCCTTCGATATTTCAGAAAACGATAGAAAGTTTATTGAGGGACATTCCAAAAGTCGTTGTTTACCAAGATGACATATCTGTCATTGGGCAAAATTGAAATGAGCATATTAAAACTCTAAAAAAATTTTTAAATAGATTAGTGTCTGCTGGTCTTAGGCTGAATTTTAGAAAATGTGATTTTTTCAAACAGAAGATATCTTATTTAGGATTTGTTATCGAGAAAAACGGCTTAGGCAAAACTAAAGAAAGTATTGCAAGTGTAATGGATGCCCCTGTCCCTGAAAATGTGTCCCAAGTTAAGGCCTTTGTAGGATTAGTAAACTATTATTCAAAGTTTATTGAGAACTTTGCAGAGAAAATGAGTCCACTGTATCAATTACTATAAAAGAACCAAAAGTTTCGTTGGTCTTCTGAATGTCAGGAAGCATATAAAAAAGGGACATAGCTTCAGAAAACGTATTAGTACATTTCAATTCAAAGTTACCCGTAATCTTGTCAACAGATGCGTCTAATAATGCAATTGCTGGTGTTTTATCTCATAAAATTGATGATATTTTAAAACCAATTGCATTCGTTTCAAGGTCACTTTCCAAAAGTGAGCGTAATTATAGTACCATTTAAAAGGAGGCCCTTGCGATAGTTTTCTCTGTAACAAAGTTAAAACAATATTTGCTTGGAATTAATTTTGTCTTACAAACAGACCACAAACCATTGTTATCAATATTTGGTAAAGTAAAGGTTTGCCTATAATGGCATCTGCCCGTATGCAAAGATGGGCTCTTATTTTGTCAGGGTTTAACTATTCAATTAAATATGTGAAGGGAACTTTTAATGACGCTGATGGGTTATCTAGAATGCCACAAGTTGAACACAAACTGGGTGAACAATTTTCAGATAGCATTTATTTAAATTATATTGAAAAAAATATATATTTAAATTTTTCCTGTAAAGAGATTGCCAAAGAAACAAGACGTGATCCACTTTTGTCAAAAATTTGTGAAACTATTCAAAAGGGAGTGGTTGTGGAGTTAAAAGGAGGTCAGTTTGATGCCTTTGGAAGTAAATGCAACGAACTTACCGTTGAAAGCGATTGTATAATGTGGGGATACCGAATTGTAATCCCACAAAAGTTTCGAAAATCCATACTCCATGATTTACATCATAGCCACGCAAAATTTCATTTGCAAACCCATGGGCTTGCGCAGCCGACGTTATGGTGACACACGTATACGTCAACTACTTCGTACAAAGTGTTTGTGATGTTGTGTGTTTGGCTGTTTCGTTGTTGTCGCTATGACCAAACAAAGTGAGTAATTTGATGTTCTGCATTGATCGAAGCAAGACCTAGATGTGTACGCAAAAAATACAATCGAAAAATTTTATGAAGATGTTTGACGATAATTGAGAGATTGATTATTTTTTTATTGAAAGGCGAATATGCATGATATGCTACAGTGTAATTATCAAAAAAACACTATATAAGATCAAAAGGTAATGCCTTGCGCTTGCCATAACCTTTTTGAATTTTTCACAGGTGATGAGCGAAAAGTTAAGTTTTTAGAATTATAAGCTGCTTTTTTTTTTTAAATTCGTAGTCCCACATGACCATCACTTTCCAGACAGTGATGGTAGTTATTGTATGACCTCTGGCCAAAAATTAAATATTTTAAAGGCTTCTTATGTAGTTGCCTTGCATTTGGCACAGCAATGTCGCCCTTACAATCACAGCATATTCGTCAAAAACCTTTTAAAGGGCGTTTTAAAATGCTTGGCGAAGATACGGAAAATATCTCCCTTCTTGTAAAAAAATATTAGATTATCTTCTTCTACTATCCAACGCCGCACGACCGATATAAGTAACTTTTTATTTTGTAATCTTAAAAAACGCTTTGTGGAGTGCATATTCTTGGATGAAAGTACTGACGTCAGCGACACAAGTCAATTAATACTATATGTCAAAACAGTACATGCAAATTTTGAGACTTTTGAGGATTTTTTGGCGTTGGTTCCTATGTACAGACATGTTAATGGAGAAACGCTATGGAAATCAGTTCAAGAAAAAGTTCTCAAAATTGCAGACAAAAACAAATTAAGTGCTGTGTGTACTGATGGAGCGATCAGTACACACAGGGAAAAAGAATGGTTTAATAGGGCTATTATCGCAGCATATTGACGTTCCATCATACCACTGTATCATTCATCAGCAAGCCTTGTTTGCCAAACACTTATGTTTAAATGATGTAACGAAAATATGCGTGCAAATTATAAATAAAATCCGAGGGGGCCACCATTCATTAAGCCATCGCAAATTCAAACATTTTCTTAAGGAGGTTGAGGCAGATTACGGCGATTTACTTCTCTTCACAGCAGTAAGGTGGCTTAGTCGAGGAAGGAGTCTCGAAAGATTTTTTGAATTGCGCGGGGAAATTTTGGAGTTTTTAAAACTGGATAAGTCTCCCGACTGGAAAATTTTTGTGTAACATTTAAGCAACAATGATTTTATAATACGACTAGCATATCTTTGTGATATCTGTAAAATGCTAAACGAGCTTAATCTTGTATTGCAGGGCAAAAATATGCATATTTTTAAATTATTTCGATTAATTAATCATTTTAATAGAAAATTATGTATATTAAATAATCAATTAACAAATTAAAAATTTAAAATCGCATCCATTGATTTATTAATTTCAGACACTTTATATCAAGAATTCCTCTCAATAAACCAATCAATTTTAAACAATATGAACAATAGATTTAAAGATTTTCAAAAGATATCACCCCTCATAGATTTACACAACAACACTTTTGCTTGTGACGTCCAAAGTCAAAACCCAGCAATACAAGAAGAAGTAAAAGAAATGCTAGAAGATATGTCATTACCTTTGGCGACGGGCAAGGAATTTTGGGAGAAAATTTCAAGAGAAAAATACCCCAATAGTTTAACAGAAATGTATAAGCTCTATTCTGTGTTTGGATCAACATGCAATTAAAAATTATTAAAAGCAAACAAAGAAATAGCTTAACAGATGAAAATTTAGAGAACCTCATGAGAATTAAATTAAACACAACCGAAATTGACATCGATGAGTTAGTTCAGCATTTGAAAACTTAATATTTGCCCTGTGTATAAAAAAACCAAATACACACAAGTAAAAGCAGAAAGATCTGCACTGCAAATATAATAACAAACACACATAAAAAGCAGAAAGAACATACACATGCACAGAAGCGCTCAGTTACGTTTGGGGGAGGCTCTGATTTACATGCATCTCACCTAGGAATTGTCAAAACAAAGGCTCTAGCTCGTTCTTACGTTTGGTGGCCAAAAATCAATGAAGACATTAAATTTAATAAAAAATTGTTTGCCTGGCCAAAAAAACCTATTCCTTGGAAATCTACAGGCTCAGTATGGAGTAGAATTCATATAGACTATGCGGGTCCAGTAAGAAATCAGTATTTATTAATAATAATAGATTCTTATTCCAAATGGGTTGAGGTATTTACAACCAAACAAATAACTTCTGCGTTTACCATTAGCAAAATAAGAGAACTTTTTTGTCGTTATGGACTTGTTGACACCTTAGTGAGTGATAATGGTCGAACATTTACTTCGAGTGAGTTTCAAAAATTTTTACTCAAAAATAACATAAAACATGTATTAACTGCACCTGGTCACCCTTCAACAAATGGTCAGGCAGATATCTTCATAAAAACATTAAAAAAATCACTATTTGCCAGCTTGGAATTTTAAGTGATTATCGGAATGCTAAACATTGTGTTACTGGCGTAGAACTCCAAAAACACGACTTAGTTCTGTAAGACTTCCTTTAGTTTCAGAAAAAATTTTAAAGGGCCAACAAAAAGCGGTTACAAATTATAAAGGCAAGCGTAACGTAGAATTTAGTAAGTGACAACAGGTTTTAATTCGTGATTATACAGATCCAAATAAAGCAAGTTGGTCACCTGCAAAAATTTAAAAAAAAAAATAGGTTCTAGATCGTATCGCTGCATGATATCTCACAACAAACGAGAAATCAAGAGACACCTAGATCAAATTCGAAGCCAAAATGCGTTGAACAATGACATCGTTGAAACGGAAGAGAGAGAAGATGTTATGTCGACGTCTGCCATAGAGGAGCGAGAAGTAACTCAATCGATTGCTGCCAATAATAATCAGTCAACACCTATAACGTCGAATTCAACTGATATTTAAAAGAGATCATTACAACCTCGTCGTTTTGGAAAAGTTGTAAAAGATTAGTTGGAACAAAACAATTACATATTGACCATTTTAATTTTATAAAAAACTAAAATTTATAAAATTATTTTTTACCGTTTTCTTTAAATTGAATTATTGTTATAAATTGCCATATTTTTGAACTAGGGAAAAACAAGCAAAATAACAAATACTTTACTGAATTTATTGAATTTTTAAATTTAAATTTACATTGTAATTGAAAATTTAACTTACAAACCGTATCTATTTTTTGAGTGTACAAACAACTTAGGGGATAGCGTGTTAGATATTAAGTTATTTTGTTTGTCAATGGCAACACTTATTTTTATCAATCTTTCTTTATCCCTAATTTGACCATTCACAATATAACCTACATACATAATGTATTAAGATTAAACGGTCAATAAAGTTACTCGTTTTATGACCTTCATAAAAGACACAACAAATAGTATAGATCTTGATATAGGAGACTTACTTTTCATAAAAGTAGAAAATAGGATGAAAAATGAACCACCATACAATGGTCCTTACGAAATAATAAATATAGATGATGTATACATATGTAGAATTAAATATTAATGGAAAAAACAAAATTGTACATAAAAATTTATTAAAGGAATATAAAATATTAAATATGTTGTATTAAAATATCTTTAGCATAAGAATTACAGAAACTTAAAAATGTAATAACAAAAAAAATTTTTAAATATAAGATTCATAGAAAAAATTTATTAATAAGTAAACACAAATATTCTACTACTACAACATCACCCTACTATTTAAGATACTAATAAATAAAATAAAAAAATTAAAAAAATGCACACATAATTGGGGGATTCACACTGTAGTTATAAAGTCATAAGTCATAATATTTTTTTTTTTTTTGTGCAAGGTGGGAAAATGCTTTATGCATGTTACGCGGATCGTCCTCCACGCCGTATGCTGGACTCCGTGCAACGGTTACCGGCTAAAAACCCGCCTTGTCGCTCTTTGGGATATGTTGCCCACCTGGGCACTTTCTTAACATTACTTCCAGGTGGCTCCCGATGTGTGGTGTGTTCATACACCTCCTCTTGTTGTGCCTGCGTCCAGTCCACCCTATTGTGTCTAACTTAAAATTTTACGATGTTCTAAGCTGCATCTAGGTCTTGTTTTTTTGGGCGGAGAACGTGCTCAATGTACTCTGCAATTGCCTTCAAATTTTCGTCACTGCTTAACATCTTATCAACGGTGTTTTCAACCTTTAGTTCGGACGTATGGTTTTGCAATCGTCTACGACTCTCATTCCAGCGGCAGCAGTTGAAGAACGTGTGTTCAGCATCGTCTATTATTTCTGTTTCCTCGTAGATGAAGAAGGGTGTGCTGCATTTGCCCATTCTATGCAGGTACTTCCGGAAATATCCATGCCCAGATAGCATCTGTGTTACTTAATAGTTTACTTCCCCGCTTTGCCTTTCTGTCCATTTTGGAATGTTGGGAATTAGCTTGAAAGTCCACCTTCCGAAGGTGTCATTTTCCCATCGCGTTTTCCATTTCGCTATAGTTTGCTGCTTAATGGCTTCTATTTCTTCCTCTGGTTGGGAGTTGTTTATTTTGGCATTGTATATATTCATCCGTTCAGCTGTCTGTAGATCTATAGGCTTCATTCCTGCTATAATAAGAACTGCGTGTGCAGATACGGTGCGGTATGCTGACGTAACCCGTAATGCTGCTGTCCTTTGCACTGCCAGGAGTTTTTTCGCTCTGCTTTTTGTACTTATTGTTTCGACCCATATTTCACATCCGTATAAGAGGATGCTATTTGATGGCCCCATTAGTAGCTTCCGTTTTCTTGGGAGTGGTCCCCCGATATTTGCCATTAGTCGGCTGAGCTGCATTGTTGTCTTTGCGGCTTTTTGTGTTGCGTACTGGATCTGGTTTGAATAGGTCAGCTTTGAGTCCAATCTTACTCCGAGATACTTGACCAATTTTTTAGTGGGTAGTACTATATCGCCTATGTGCATATCTATCTCGACTGGAATATGTCGCCTGGTGAGTAACAGTAGCTCTGTTTTATGCAGTCATAATATAATAGCACGAAAAATATGGCTACTGTGAACAACCCGTCATAACTTAGTATGCTACTTCAAACATCGATCAGGTGATAAGAAAACAAGACACTTGTAATTAGATGTTATCAAAGCAAAAGATAATTAAGATAATTGTAATAAAGATGTTTGAAAATGCCAAAAAGTCTAAAAACTCTATTTCTATTTAAAATTATTATATCTGTCTTCTGGTGCACAAGAATATGTAAATGAATTTGTATGTATAAATTAAAACAGCTGCTGCCTTGATATGAGCTGAAAAAATTTTTTTTGCGGCGGCATACGGGAAAACGTTCAGTTGCTGCCAGCTACGTAAGTTAAACGAGAAAAAATTTTCACATGTATATATTTAGTTTTTGCGATTTAGTTCTCTTTAAATATATTTTATGTTATAAAAATGTGATTTAATGCACAGACATATAGGTATGAATAATTTGTTAGTCGTGAATCATTTATAAGTAACGGCAGCAAACATATACTATCGCCGTCTCGCCTAAAGATTTTCAGCCGTTCGATTCAGATCTCTAGAGCTATTTTATGACAATACAAACACATACCTGAAAGAGTGCTATTATTTTATGACTTTTTGTATGCAGCATAACAACTTTTTTAAACTGGTCTAAAATATTATGACGTTATAACAATATGACTAAATAGCACGAAATGTGAATACCCCAAATATGTTTAAAATCAAGAAATATATATTCTTATTATACCACGCAGACAGCACATTAAATATATGTATATTAAATTAAAATTTTAAAATTTCATCAAAATTATAATTGGGGTATTCACACTTCGTGCTATTAAGTATTCATAGAATTCACAGTATCACTAATGTAGTATATTCATTGATTTAAATTTATTATAAACATAAACAAAACAATAGTCAAGCCCGTGTATACATATGTAAACAAAAGCCACTACAATCGTATAGTAAATACAAATTGTTAAGATAGGTCAGTACTAAATTTAATTACTCTACATAAACTTTAAGCAATCCGATATTCTGTATAAAAACGGTCATTGCACGCTTAATCATTCTAATTGGTAAATACCTTCAAGAACAATTATGCTGAGTTGACAAACTGTTACTATGAATATAGTACACTGGCCAAAGTACTGCCTGATATTAAGTTGGCAACGTTTTTACGTTTCCTAGCAACTGGAGGTTACCAGAGGTCGCTTGGAAATGAAAGTGTTTCGTCAACAGGTAAAGCAACGGTTTATAGAATTATAAACGAATGCCTTAAGCTGTTTGCAAGTTTCATTTGTCCGGAGTGGATTAAAATGCCCGCACCTAATGAGGAACAGGAAGTCATTCAAAAATTCTTTGAACGCTTCGGATTTCCAGGTGTGTTAGGATGTGTTGATGGAACACATATTCGCATAAAAACTCCGGGAGATGAAGTTAAGCATTTGTAATTCAATAGGAAGGGCTATTGCAGTTTAAATGCAATGATAAATATATGGGTAGTCTAATATCGTTATAGTTTTTAATAAACTTTTTTTATTTTTAGATATGTCATTACAAAATGAGGATAATGTTTGTAGATGCTAGGTATCCCGGCTCCAACCACGATTCATTCATATGGGAGTACAGCGTCGTTAACCTCAAATTACAAAATCAATTTCAAACCGGAAGAAAAAATATGTGGATTCTAGGTAATATACATAAGTATATAGAATATGTTTATATACTCATTTATTTATTATGTTGTTTTAGGGGATAGCGGTTATAAATTAAAGCCCTTTCTGATGACGCCATTTAGAAACCCAACAGATGTGTATGAAAGGTTGTACAACCAAAAACATACAAGCAGACGAAATGTAGTTCAACGTTGTTTTGGTGTGCTCAAAAATCGGTTTCGGTGTATTATTGGCTCACGAGGGCTTCACTACACCCCCGAAAAAGCAACACAAATCATAAATGCTTGTTGCGCTGTCCACAATATGTGCATAACATATAAATGCTTTGATGAAGCACTTCAACATTTGGAAGCTAACATAGATTCCGAAGATGATGCATACAACGCTAATGACCGAGTAGAAACGGCTGCTGTTGCAATTCGACGTAACATTGCAATTAATTTGTAAATTTATTTAATTATTATTATCATTATTATTATTATTATTATTATTATTCTTACCTCTTATTATTTCAATCGCCATACAAAAAGATCATATTTTCTTATCAATTTTGTCATCTTAGTTAATTTTATTACATTTTTATATTTTTGTTTCCATAAATTCATTTCTTAAATAATATTGCATAAAATAAAAAAAAAATTTATCATAAAATAATTTGTTAATTCAAAAAAAAAGTAAATAAATTTAAATTATTATATATATATAAAAAACAAATAAAAATACTTAAACATTAATTCATATACATATCTAAGTAAAGCTTTGGCAAATATTTGAGATCAAAAGTACTCGTATATAAAAAATTTAATTATTATTTAGGCTGTTTTAGGCACTTACTTTAAATTATTTGCTAAAATTTCAATTGCCTGCAGCATTTTTAGTTGGATTTCTGATTGTTTTTCCACTGCTTCTGCCACTCGATTTACGGCAACAACCAAGTTTTTCGTAGCTTCAACCTGCTCTTGCGACGTTGAAGCTAACTTTTCACTGGCTGCCAACTGTTGTGAAATTAGGGCATGTTGATTTCCAGCTACCAGCACTTTCTTCTTTTTTGAAGATGATGGTAAAAAAACATTTTCTCCATTGCCCTCAAAACTCTTCTGTTGTTGTGTTTGCTGTTGTGGCTGGTTTTTTTCAGTGCTTTTATTTTGATGTTGCCTGGTGGGAGTAATTACTGCAACTGACTTGCTAGTCTTTGGTGGTGAATCCGTAAGCGCTATGAAGCAGTCATCTATTGAGTCAATAGTCTGCGAACAGTGTGCTTCTGAGTACCCAAACACATCCCCACTTGGTGCTGCAGATTTGGAAAGCGACAGAGTTCGGTCAACTATTTCCTCAATTGAGGACTACTGGTTCATACGATACGGGCCACCACCAGTTGCATTCATATTTTTTTTATTTTCCGCTACCTTTTTTTTTGTTCGGGATTTCAAGTCAGCCCAGGTCTATAAAAATATTCGTTAATGTACTCGTATGTACACACTTACATAAGTATTAAAACATGCAATTTTACTTACCTTCTTCCACTCAACAACAGAACGTAGAGGCGGACCCATAGCATTTAATTTGGTTGTTAGTAGTTTCCACTGCTCTTCAAGGGACATCCTACTATTTCCAAATACAAAAAGGCCTCTAGCGAACTCCGGATTTTGCTCCATATGTTCACCTAGAGCTTGTAATTGTCCTGGTGTAGACTTCTTAATGCTGCAATATAAAATATTTATAAGTACCACTTTTTTAACAACATATACATATATATTTATACATTTATATGCATATATGTATGTAAATGTAAAAAATATATTACTTACCATTTAGATTGTTCCATTTTTTAAAAATTATTTTTTTTTTCAAATTGCAGTTCACTGGTCGCTAATAAAAAAATAAGTGACTTTTTTGACATTTGTTTTCTCTTAGATACCATATGTTTTTACTTAGCGGGCCGCAAATTTGTATGTAGAGTTTTACGTTATCGTTTTCTTGTCGACTTGTCGAGATAAGTGTTGTTAGTAGGCCGCAAATCAGCTGTTTTTCGTTAGGTATGCGACAACTCGAAAACGAAAATCATCGTGGGCCTGGCTGAAAATCTCTGATTGCCTGGTCCAATAGGAAATGAATGAATGTATGTAAAATAGATAAAAGAAAATAAGTTATTGAGTGAACTTTTTGTAAAGTCATTCAATTTCATGAAAAGCGAACATCTCATGTTTAGTATTGTATTTGTTTCCTCGAAATATTTTGCTCGAAAATATAAATAGAGTGGAAAAAATGGGAGTTAAATTATATTATAACAAATAGGTTTTATTTCTTGTATAATTAAATTGGGGTTTGTACGTACCGTACGTATGGTCTTAACACAAGTATAACTGATTTGAGAGTGGCTATTGATATGTTTATACAGATAAAAAGAAACAACTTAACAACAAAACATAGAATCGTCCACTGAACAATAATTAGTGAACGTTTACACCATGCGCGTAAACATTCCGCCCCCTTCCTATACTGCAAGAACGAGAGCTAAGGACAACGCGGGCCAAACAACTGGGAGTAAAAAATATAATGATAATAATAATGGCATTTGTCTTTTTTTTCTCAAAATTAACAATTCATTTTAAATATATTCTATATACATGATATTGGAAAAAAAGGGTATAAGAGGGATATAAGATAAGATATTAATATAAAAGAGATAATATATTTAAGAAAAAGATTATATAAAAAATGGATAATATAAAAAGTAATAATATAATAATTAAAAAATGAAAAAAAACTGCAGAATTATACTATTTTCCCGGACATAACATTTATTACTGTTGTTGCCGGTTGATGGGCACCAGAGAAGGATGGGCGTGGCGCTGGGATTGCCGCAAGTTGCTGTTGTTGTTGTTGATGCTGACAGCACTGGTGACCGTGGGCGGATTTTTTATTTTGCCGTTTATTTTTTCTTTTTGCCATCTTCCTCTTCTTGGGCTGGACCGAAACAACGCCATTTTGCCGATGCAAAAAGATATGGTACTCGGACTGGCATTCAAGGCATCGCTCACGGCTGGCACACTTATCCTGCATGTGGGAATGAGCCAAACAATTGAAGCAGTATTTATACTTCTTCACCGTCTCCCATCGTTCCCTCACCGACATTTTTCGGAACTTTGGACACTTTCGGAGCGCATCGTCGCTTTTGCATAAGCGACAGCCTAGCATTTTTTTGAGATTGAGGATTTGACACCACTGTTTGGGGATGTTGAAGGAGCTTCGATAGGTTTGCGGTCAACCTCCAAACGACGTGAAGCACTAGATCCACTAGACATGATTCTAAAAAAGGGGGGAAACGGGGCGGAAACAGAAAGATAAATTTAGTGAGTTTCTGAATTGGGTAGGAGAACTAGCTCCACGATAGGCCGAGTGAAAATGCCTGAAGCTGTTCTCATGTTCGCTGTACGGACTTTTGAATCATGCCCCACGTAAGTCTTTTCTATTCGTCCGAGTCGCCATTCGTTCGGGGGTAGATTGTCCTGACGAATAACTACTAAGTCACCTACTTCAAAGTCTTTCTGATGATATTTCTATTTTACTCGACGATGAAGTTCTTTGAGGTATTCATCTTTCCACCGCTGAGCGAAATGGGGGTGAAGTACCTTAAGTTTTTGATACCTGTTGGCAATACTCAAAGAAAGATCAGAATGATCAGGTTCAGGGGGTGATAAGAGAGGTGCACCAATAAGAAAATGACCTGGTGTCAAGGGGACTAAATCGGATGGATCATCAGTCATGGCAGTTAATGGTCTTGAATTGAGACAAGCTTCAATTCGGGTTAGCATCGTACTAAATTCCTCAAAGGTAAATTTCTGAACACCAGAAATTTTACGAAAATGAGTTTTTACACTCTTTACGCCAGCTTACCATAAGCCGCCCATGTGAGGAGCACCGGGGGGGAATAAAATACCACTCTACGGGCTGGAAACTGTTCCGCACAAGTACCTTCCGTTTGAGATCCGCTAGAAATTGTTTGGCGTCGACTTCTAACAGATTAGCAGCACCAACAAACGCAGTATCATTATCCGAGTATAAATGGGTTGGACAACCACGACGTGAGAAGAAAAGTGCAAAAGCTGCAAGGAATGTTTCTGTCGACATATCACCAGTTGCCTCTAAATGTATTGCCTTTGTCGCGAAACAGACAAAAACCAAGACATAACCTTTTGTCATTCGGCAACCTCTACCAGCATACGACTTGATATCGAATGGACCTGCGAAATCTAAGCCGGTATGAGTTAATGGTCTCGATATAGAGCACCGTTCAGGCGGTAATGCAGCCATAATTTGCTGACCGGACTTCTTTCGATAAACAGTACATTCCTTACAATTATGGATCACAGTACGGATCAGATTTTTAAGTTTGGGGACCCAAAATTCACTTCTAATTAATCGAAACATTAACGAATGCCCGCCGTGTACAGAGCATTTGTGCACATGTTCCACGAACAATCTAGTAAATCGGGCAGAATAGGGCAAAATTTTGGGGTAGCGCTCATCATACGTTAAGCCTGATGATCTAGCTAAACGACCGTTAATTCTTACAAAACCATTAGAATCAATAAAGAGATTTAGAGTGAGTAAGTTACTCTTCGAAGGCAAGGGTATACCATTAGATAAATTGACATACTCCGGTATAAAATCTTTCAAGAATGTCATACGGGCGTTAAACATGAACGGAAAATGACTGAACTTCGAGGTTGTGGTGGACAATAGGGGTGTTCAGCTCAAATTGTTGGTGGTCATTAGGGGTGTGTTGCGGCCAGCACTCACGAGGTTGTCTCAACCACAGAGGGCGGTGCCACCAAAGAGAATTATCAATTAACTCTCTAGCAAGAGTTCCACAACTTGCCAAATCGGCGGGGTTGTCTTTGGAATCTACATGCGACCAATTTTTAGTGCCAACTGTATCCACTATTAACGATAATCTGTTTTTAACAAAGGTTGGCCAATTATGCAAGGGTTTTTTAATCCATGATAAAACAATAGTAGAATCAGTCCATAGATATACATTTTCATTGTTCAAACATAACTGGCTACAGAATGATTCTACCATTTTCGCCATTAAGACAGCTCCACAAAGCTCTAATCGAGGCAATGTCTCACTTTTCACGGGAGCTACCTTTGTTTTGGACGCCAATAAATGCGTCGTAATTGAGTTTAATGTTATATTGCGAATATACAGAGCAGCGCCATATGCCTTTTCAGAGGCATCACAAAACGCATGAAGTTCAGTTTCGTTTTCAGGGAGAAAATTAACCCATCTTGAAATATCAATTTTCTCAACATAGGGGTAATCAGTTAAAAATGTGCGCCATTGAGATAGGGTTAGGGGGTGCAAACTTTCATCCCAATCTGTCTTGTCCTTCCAAATTTGTTGCATTATAATCTTCGCCAACCCAATCTTTGGCGAAAGCCACCCTGCCGGGTCAAACAACTTTGCTATTTCAGACAAGACAGCACGTTTCGTGACAATATCCTGGCGTGGCGGAGATGCGAGTTTAAAATAGAAGCTATCTTTATTAGCATTCCACCGCAATCCTAGGGTTTTTGTGGTACTGGCATCCGAAAACTTTAAAAAGTCTGCGTCAAGCAGATTCTCCGGGGGTAAATCTTCTAAGAGTCGTAAGTGGTTGGCAGTCCATTTTCGTAAAACGAAACCAGCTGAACCAAGAACTTGGGTTAGTTCATTACGTCTCTTAAATGCGTCTTCTAGCTCATGTGAGTCAGCAAGCACATCATCAACATACATTTGACTTTTCAATATTTCGGACGCCATAGGACTCTGGGGTTTACAATCGTAAAAGGGTTCGAATTGCTAAGTACGGCTCACTGTTCAGTCCGAACGTGACCGTCCTAAGCTCATAGTCCTTAACTTCAGCATCAGAATTATCACGGAATAAAATTCTTTGAAATGGGGTTTGTTTGGGATGAATTAGTATTTGCCGATACATTTTCTCAATATCCGCATTAAAAACATACCTGAAAAATCGCCAATGTAGGAGCAGAACCGTAAGATCTGCCTGTAAGACAGGACCGGGGCATAACACACTGTTTAAGCTCAAGCCATTAGATGAAGGCTTCGAGGCATTAAATACTACTCTGAGTTTCGTAGCGTGACTCGGGTTTAAATACTGCATAATGAGGTAAATAATAACTTTCAGAAGTAGAAACGGGGGTTTTGACGGGTTTTATGTCTCCCATTTCGAAATACTCGCGAATCACTGCGCCTTGAGATCGGGGTTTTTTACTAAACGTGTTTCATTTCGCACAAATTGGGAAAAGGCACTATTTCAAGAATTTCCTAAAAACGATTCTTCGAAAAATTCCCTTCGAAATGGGAGAGATACAACATAACGACCGTCGGGGTTCCGATAGGTAGTAGACCGGTAAAGTTTTTCACAGTAGTCATCGTCTTCAGACACTCGTATCGCTTGTGGAACTTTTTCAAGTTCCCAAAATCGAGCTAGTTGAGAGTTCAACTCGAGATGAGTGCAAAAAGATGCTACCGAGTGTATGGGTTGAGGTTGACAAACGTCACCAGTGACTATCCACACGGTTCTCTGGGCGATCAGGTTACCATTTGGATGTATTTTAACATGCGTAGTTAAAATTTTAGGATACGCATTTCCTCCAAACAGTATATCCATTCGGGTACACATGATGTCGGTCAGTGTAATATCGGGGAAATCTGATATAATATCAGAAATATCGCATGAAGGTAACCGACCGGTGATTTTTTCCACAACGTACGCAGAAATTTTAATTTTGAAACCGGGGTCAGTCGGCGAACCGACTGTCAGACGCACATTGTGGATGTTTTTCCGGCTACGCAATCCATCATACCAGTAACACTAGTAGATAGTACGGAAAAAGTTGGAATCGCTAACTTTCGCTGTAATCTTTTTGAAATAAAAGTACCTTGTGGAACCTAAGAGGATAGTGGAATTGGGGTTTGACTCGAAATGCGCAGAATAAGTATGTAAATTATGAGCCGTCGTAGATGTTGAAGGGTTAAAATTAATTAAGGGTTGACTGCTTGCTGGATGAAGCGTTGGGTGAGACGTAGGTGATATCGTACCTGGGTCTATATTATTCGGGGTAGCAGCAACAGAAGATCCATGCGACCTGACGTCCCTGCGAAGCAGTGAATGATGCTTCTACTTGCAAAGCGAACACACATGAACACTTTTGCAAGACTTAAACTCATGAGAGGTTGCCAAACAGTTTGAACAACATTTGAGTCTCTTTACTGTTGACATCATTTCATCAACACTCTGACTCAAAAATCGTGGACACAATCTAATGGGATGAGAACCTTGACAAAGAAAACAACGACAAACTGTTGGGGTTGGGCTAGTTTTTGTCGAAAAATTTTGAATTTTTCTATGTTCGTTTGACGATTTTTTGACAGCATTGAAAATGGGTTGATTTCGGCCATTAGTGGCAGTAGGGTATTTGTTCGGGCTGTGAACGGGGTTAACATGAGACAGCCTTATGTCAGAAATTGATTCAAGAGTTTTAAAATGGGCTGTCAAAAATACATCCATGTCATTCCATTTAGGAGGAGTTTTACTGAGCCTTTTAGATTGCTCCCATAAGCTCAGAGTGTTTCCGGGTAGCTTCGTAGTACAAATATATACCAGCATTACGTGGTAAAATATTTCAGGGGTCACTTCTAATAGAGAGAGATTAGTAATGACATCATTCATAGTTTTTTGTAAAGATTTTATACTAGGGCCTGACTCTTGAGAAAGCGGTTTGATATTTAGTACCGCTCGCAGCTGTTCATTTATGAAGGCATCTTTGTTCTCATAAGTGTCAACCAACTTTTTCCATGCTACTTCATAGCCATCGTTGGTTAACGGCACAGTGTGTATGGTATGGTGTGCGTCTTTAGCAGTTTTTTGCAGAAGATAGTACAATTTTTGTACTGGGGTTAATCGGAGGTTGTTACCATACAAAGCGGAGAACATATCTCGAAATGAAGGCCAGCTTTTATAGTCACCATAGAAAATTAAAGTATCGCAAGGTGGTAAATTAATGAAGGGGGTAGATTGCGTATTTGATATTTCACTCTTCGTCTCCAATTTAAGACGGTCTATGTGACTAGTTATCAGCGTTATGCCTCTCGTGAAGGTGCTATAAGAAGCAAAGTATTTGGACTTAAGCTCCATAATTTGTGGGTCTTTAACCTTTTCTGCTGCAATCAGCAAAGAATTGTATGAGGAGCGAACTTGTTCCCATAAAGGGTTCAGTTCCTTTTCATGCATACTTAAAGACCCCATCTGGTGTTCATCTACGGGCAAAGAAGTAATGTAAGAACCGAAATCTTCCAAACGGTCGGCATTTCGAATTAATTGAGTTAAATCCATTCTTGGCCTCAAGTTATAAGGGGGAATTTTGAAAATTCGGTGTTACAAAGAGTACAAAAAAACTCAGTCTCAAGACAAAAGATAATTTATAAAACAACTTGTTTATTTTTTTAACTTATAAAAAAAATAACGAATCTCTCGAGTGAATACGGGGTAAAATATAAACAATTTAAGGGGGACTCAAAAGTCGGGTGACCAGAAAAAAATGGGTATCAAAAAATGCAGCAATCCGAGTAAGTAAAAAAAAAAACTTAGTAAGCCTTTACTTATGGATTTCAGTACAAAAAAGGGGTTTATAAATAATAATTGATACGAATAATATAAAAAATTAAATATATATATATATATATATATATATATACACTAGTGCCCCGACTTGCGTCGTCCCGATTTGCGTCGTTTCGAATTGCGTCGCTTTTTAAAAACTGGAAAAATTCGAATCGCGCCGTTGCAATTTCAAGTTGAATTGAGCTCAAATAATAATAAATAATAATAATAAATTAAAATTTTTTAATGTACCTTCTTTTTATGAATATATTCGTACATATCGCACTGCTTCCTCCAAAGAGGGTCAACTCGAAATTTTTCAATATTCTCTTTTTGCCAGAAATCAATGTACAGTGGGCATATCTACCCACTGTAAAAATCTTACATCAATATCTGTATTCTTCCGAAAAAAATATACAATTGTATCCCTGTTTGTGATATAAAGTAGTATAAAGAATTTTCAGTGTTTTGCCTCTACGGAAAATTTTTAAATTTTGAGTTGACGCTCTTCAGAGGAAACAGTGCGATATGTAAATGAATTTAATTTTTGTTGTGTTTTTTTTTTAAATTTATTGTTTTGTTATTTTTTTATAACAATTATAAATATTTGTTGTAGTAAGGGAAATAAATAAAAATGTATTCATACTTGTTTTTTATCAAAAATGCAAAATATTTGCTTTGTTTTGAATATTTTCCCCAATAAATTAAATTTCAGTGCATTTATATAGAAAAAGGTGGTTCGATTTGCGTCGCTTCGATTTGCGTCGCGTTTCTCCGGTCCCCATTAACGACGCAAGTAGGGGCTCTAGTATATATATATATATATATATATATATATATATATATATATATATATATATGTATATATATTTAAGTATATATAACAATGTTCCTTTTTTTTACACAAAAGCCAACTTGGTTATACAAAACCAAAAAAAAAACGAGTTAAATATTTAAAATTTAAAATCAAATAAAATATTATGAATATGTTAAAGCTCTTCAAGTGAAAAAAAGAACGATCTGTTATATTAAAAAATAGGGATCAAATATTTTGACAACACTAGTGCTGTTTCAATTCATTCACGGGTTTTATCGTATATATCCATTGCCTTTAAAATAAAAATGGGTTTATTTTTAAATATCATGCAGCAAATAAAGTAAATTTTGACTTCATTTACATACATTCCACAAATAACAGCAAGAGTAAATAAATTTATTCGATCCGCTTATAATCGTAATCGGGTCTGTGACGATTAAAAAAGTTGCAGCACTAATGAGGGATTGTTGGGTATATGTGTGACAATGGTGGTTTTTTTCTTCAACAATAAAATTAAAAAGAAACAAGCACCAAACAGAAAAAAAGAAAACAATGGGTTCACTGACTATTTTGGATTTTTTTTCTTCTTTGCTTTTTATGTACATATCAGTTTTTATTTTGTTTCAGAAGAATTTATGTACATTTATAAAAATGGAATTGTTTATTTTAATTAAACAAAAAATTTCAAAAATTATAACAAGAAAAAGAAAGAAAAGATAAAGAAAAAAAAAATCAATGAGTGTTCGAACTCACGGGCGATGTGTTAACACCTTTTTGTTTATTTATTTTATATTAAACCCACAAAAAACAAAGAGAATGCAAAGCAACAGACAAATGTACATACATACATTGTTATGTTTGTACATAAGCTACATACGTTGCTGTCTTGCTATCTCATATTTATATTCTCTTTGCTATGCATAAGACAAAACCGAAGATCAACATAATACACTTTTTTAATATTACTCCAAATTAATACTCCGAATTAAAGCACTTAAATCTCCGCTCGCCGATATCGGATCGCCCTAATTTTTGGCCTAAACTCTTCGTCGAAACCCGCACTAGCGTTTTAATCCAAAAATTAATAAAATCGGCTATGAATTTCCGGAGAAAATCGCGTGGGAAAATTATATGAAATTCGCCCAATAATCACTTTCAATACCGACTGCCAAGCAACGAACAAACAAAGTCTTTCACTTACACTTGCGTATGTATTGAAACTGATAGTTTACTGCCCTAGAGGCGGGCGTATAGATATTAACACATCAAAAACAAATATGTCAGCCAAATTACATATGTATATGCACAAAAACCGTGCTTGAAATAACAAATTCTTTCACTTGAAAACAAAAAAATGTCACTATTTATGTATGTCTTTTATTTGCAAAAAGTTTGGAAATAAAATTAATCAAATAATTATATGTACCAATGCACCAATAAGATGTAAATATTTCCGCAAAATATTTTTAATTAGGTATTGCACCAATTAAATTAATCACTGACATACATAAATATTTAAGTGCAAAAGGGGTATCACAAAAAATAAAAATAAATATGTATGCACTTCACTTTATCACTTTTTGTTTTACCGACGTCAAAGTGAGAAAAAGATTTTATAATGTAATTTGTAATTGTCACACACTTTTTATTCGCACTTTATAAATAAAAATCACACAACTTATCTTTTAATAGTAACTTCCAGTTGGGCAGGAAAGGAAAGGAATGCTCCCGGGGGTCTTCTATAAATAGAATATATTTTTCTTACAATTATTTCAAGGACTCGGGGGCTTTAATCCGGCTCGAAGGCTCAAAATGTTTCCTCGCAATATTTTGCTCGAAAATATAAATAGTGTGGAAAAAATGGGGGTTAAATTATATTATAACAAATGGGTGTTATTTCTTGTATAATTAAATTGGGGTTTGTACGTACCGTACGTATGGCGTTAACACAAGTATAACTGATTTGAGAGTGGCTATTAATATGTTTATACAGATAAAAAGAAACAACTTAACAACAAAACATAGAATCGTCCACTGAACAATAATTAGTGAACGTTTACACTATGCGCGTAAACAGTATTTAAGTCAAAGAAATTTGTGAATAGAATATCAATTGTTATATGTTGATCAAACCCGCCTGTGTTTCAATAACACTACACCACATCATATTATCCCTACGGTCAATGACCGGGTACCCAGGTATCTTTTTCAATTTAAAAATGCTCTCAGTTTTGTAATAATGAAGATATGGTGTTAAAACTCTAGATCGTCGCGATTAAAGTGCTTATAAACATTATTAAAAAACAAAAAGTTAATAATATTAATTTTTTCAATATTTAAAATGGTTTTTAGTTCGACGCCTACGCGAGTCAATGACCGGGTACTCCGGTACCCCATTCAATTTCTACTTGTTTTGCACTCCAGTTTATATATTCTCCCATCATTTATTATTAAAAACCTTCTTTTGATTTGATTCAACTTTTATTTAAGGTTTTAATTTTTCATTTTTACAAGTTTATTGGTTTATAATTATTTACGTACATGTAAATCATTTTGAAATACATAGTTTTTATGTGCTGGTAGCATACTGGTTTATCACATACGCTGCATGATTTTCTGGTTTTTCTCCCTCGAAAAAGCAGTAATGGGCTTCTTGACAGTAATGCGGTTGAAGGTTGATGGTTGCTCCCAGATTGTGGATGTGTGTATTAATTTGCCCAAATAGCATTCAGTGGCAGACCTCGACGAAAAGTGACGCGTAATATGGTTGTTTGCTGCGCGTTCTTCAATAAGAGGCATATAAAGCTCCTCGCTGAACTTCTGTTAAAAACATTTCCTCTGTATATTTTTGTATGGAGTGGTGATGTTGTTTTCAGAACACATAATATATTCTGCAAACGCTGAAATAATTATATGTGACCTGCTCCACGAAAAGGGACCTCTGAGCCGAAAAGAAGTTATTGAGAAAAACGCGTTCAAAAAAAGCCCTTCGTTTTTCCTTCAACTTCCTAAAAAAATCAGACAAAGGCGAAAAGCAGCAAATGTCCTCAACAACTTTCTCTCCTTGCCTTATCTCATGACCTGTTGCCAGTTCACTGCTTGGAGTGGTTAAGAGTTCTTGGAATTACAAATCCACCAAACCTTAGTCCATATTTCGCTGGCTTTGAGGGTATATATCACGGAACGGAGCAGTTTAATTATTACCATTATGTAACATGAACAAAGTAGTGAAAAATATAGTCATATACAGGACCGACAGATGAAAAATGGAAAAACAGCGACTTTAAATAAAAAACTAACAACGAAATTGTTTTTTTATATGTTTTAACAATTACTTAACACAAATATATAATTTTCAATATAAATATGCAAAAAAGTAGTTAGGGGTACCGGGGTACCCGCTCATTGACTATCGTATATATTTTTGGTCATCAACCGTAGGGCTATATGTACATACATATTGTAACGACACTCTCTCGCTGGTGGCTGGGGTAAGCTCAGCGGAGTCCAGTGTCGGGTCACATAAATTGATGAACAACACAAAGTCAAAGATTTTGTTTTAGTTCTTTATTAAAAATAGATTTTCACAATCCTTATACTAATTACTTAAGCCTATAGCTAGTATTTTTGTTCCCAGTACTTACTGAATGTTGTAAACTTTTGGTTAGTGCCGGTATGATAGTAGCCGTGGGCTATCTTGCTCCTAGTGGTCAGAGTCACCTTGGATCAGCAACCTGGGTTCCAATGGTATCCTCTGTCCACCCTAGCTACTCCTAACCAGTGGTCGGATTCGCCTTGAATCAGCAACCTGGGTTCCAATGGCACCCTCTTTCCACCCTAATTACTCCTAACCAGTGGTCAGATTCACCTTGGATCAGCAACCTGGGTTCCAATGGTATCCTCTGTCCACCCTAGCTACTCCTAACCAGTGGTCGGATTCGCCTTGAATCAGAAACCTGGGTTCCAATGGCACCTTCTTTCCACCCTAGTTACTCCTAACCAGTGGTCAGTATCACCTTGGATCAGCAACCTGGGTTCCAATGGCAACCTCTTACCACACTAACTACTACTAACCAGTGGTCAGATTCGCCTTGGATCAGCAACATGGGTTCCAATGGCAACCTCTTACCACACTAACAACGACTAACCAGTGGTCAGATTCGCCTTGGATCAGCAACCTGGGTTCCAATGGCAACCTCTTACCACACTAACCACGACTAACCAGTGGTCAGATTCGCCTTAGATCAGCAACTTGGGTTCCAATGTCAACCTCTTACCACACGAACAACTACTAACCAGAGGTCAGATTCACCTTGGATCAGCAACCTGGGTTCCAATAGCAACCTCTTATCACACTAGTAGTACTACACTAGGGCCTACAGACGGAGTTCACTGCCTAGGAGAGATATTGAATCAGCAGCCTGAATTCCAATATCTTTCCTCGCTACGGTTTGGTATGAGTTAATATTAGAATAGCAACCTGGTTCTAATATTTGTTCTTACCAGAACGAGCGCTGCACGCAAACTGCCATTGTCTTTGCAATGACTGGCCTTTTATACCTCTGTCTGCCATGCAAAACCATACACAGCCACACGAACACAAGTATGCTTATTCGATGTGTGTTGTGTCTGTTTTCTTAACAGCGCACAACCATACACAGTCACACGAATACAAGTATGCATATTCGATATGTGCTGTGTGTGTTTTCTTACTAGCGACCCTGCATGATGGTAGGTATCAGTGTTGGGTGACAACAGGGATAAATCCAAATAAGGTACCGACTGAATTCAAGTCACGGCTGAAATAAAAAATAATACTGTCGTGCTTGGAGGCGATCTTGGGGGGCTTGCGCAGCCGCGTGGTGTCTTATCAGTTCCACTATAGATCTGGCCATCTCGCGGGTTATTCCGAGTCTTGGATTAGTTTCCTTGACCAAAATTCGGGCTCGCCAGACTATTTCATAGCAGCGCATCCCCAATGCTGAAATTGGTTGTCTTCTATCGTAAACGCGCTCAGGGTCTGCTTGGGGGCTGGTGTCGGTGGTCGGAAGCTTTCACTCTCCCAATCAGTGAGGATGGGGACCGTAGTGGTAATGGTGACGGTGGTGTTTGGGGCCGTAATTCAAGGGCCGTTTCCTCCCACCCAAAGAGAGCCCGCCGAAATTCTTCGATTATTTCTTCGTCCCATTCGACCTCCTCCAGGAGGACATCTTCGAACCCCTCTAGCTCGGGGTGCACATCGGCGTCGTTGTCACTGTCCAGGTCGATGGTTGGCTGGGAAAATACGGGTCTTTGCCGCAGGCCTGTGCCGTGCATCGACGGTGGTGGTGGACAATCGGAGAGCCGTTGTGGGGGCATTGGCCACTCCTCGTTGGGGTTGCGCGGGGATTGGTAACCCGGTTGTATTGGTGGTGGTGGCGGGCATTCTTCGTCGTTCTGGAGTGGCGGTGGTGGTGGACAATCGTCAAATGGAGCGACCGTTGAAAAGTGCGGCTACGGTCGAGGCTGTGCAGTCATTTGTCGGTGAAACTCCGTCTTGGCGTTACGGGCGGTTTCCCGTGGTCTTGATGTTCGAGGTAAATGCATGGGGGCAGGTGGTGCCGGACCTCGGCTACCGCTGCCCCGACTGGTACCTGGTGTCTCATGGCTGTCGAGAAAAATTGTGCGCCGACCCCGCGTCCGCTCTTGTTCCAGATTTTTCCGGAATTTGGCCCTGGAAGCCTCAAATTTGTTGTTTTTCTGGCTCATCCCGTTTTGGTGTGTTACTTGCTGGAACACTGCTGGTGGTGTTTTTGGTTTCCTTCCGTTCGCGGTAATCAACCTACGATGACTGGGAGCAGAACAAAATGTTTAATTAATAGGCGGGGTATGGCAATTTATTGATGTTAGTACGCTATTATTCTACAAAAGGTTTTAATTCGCCAAGGTGCACCGTGCGGGTTTCGCCACTCTCTACCCTACTCAGTCTAACTATGACAGGGGACACAAAACCTATAACGGTGTACGGACCACCAAATTTTGGTGCCAACTTTGATGCGAAATTGTCTATCGCTTTTGAACGAGGGTGTTGCCGTACAAGGACAAGGTCCCCAATTTGCGATTGCCATTGTCGACGGCGTAAGTTGTACTGGTGACTTTGCTTCTGCGATGCTATTGCCATATTCCTTCGTACGATGGTGAAAATTTCCTGTAACTCACTGGGTCGTTCCTCCGGACTCGTGTTTCGTGACCCAGTCCCGATAGTTACTTGATCGTATAAGGGTTTTGGCAGCCTTGGTTCCCGGCCTTGGGTTAGGAAGGCTGGACTATAACCTGTGGTCTCAGAGACACTGCTGCTGACTGCTAGCATTATTTCTGGAAGCAGATCGTCCTAGTCGTTATGTCTTTGTTTCGTATACTGGGCGATGATTGTTTTTATCGTCCGATTAGCGCGTTCCGTCGAATTCTCTTGCGGGGTATACGGTGCCGTGAATTGTTGGCTTACTACAGCCTCCGCCAGATATTTATGTACCAGCCGTGCGGTGAATTGAGTGCCATTGTCGCTATGGAAGACCTTTGGTACTCCGAATATAGCTACGATTCTTTCTCGCAATGCCTTGACTACTCCTTCGGCTGTGGCCTTCCTCATGGGGACGAGTTCGCACCACTTGGAAAACTTGCCAAACAACACTAATATCATCGTGTTACCGTGTTTCGTTCTGGGCAATGGGCCGATGAAGTCCACACACGAGAATGACCATGGCTATTCTGGAATTTGGGTCAACATATGTCCTGCCGGTTTTTGTTGTGAGACTTTGTATCGCTGGCACACCTCGCAGCGTAGCACGTACCTACAGACATATCGGGCCATTAGTAGCGGCTGGCGATTTTATGCAGCGTCTTCCTGACTCCCAAGTGTCCTCCAGCAAGTTGGTCGTGAGCCTCTTCTAGCACTTTCGGTCTTAGGTGACTTCCCACACACAGCTTCCAGGGAGTTGCGTCGTCGTTGATCACTTCTCTACGGGTGTGCCGGTATAGCTGTGAATTGACGATGGTGTAGTCAGTGAACTCTTCTGGCCGATATGGGATGGGGTTGTTTGCGTCGTCCACTTCTTGGGTTAGCACCACTCCCAACCCGAAATCACTGGCGTCTGTTTGTAATGTGAATGAGCGGGTGAAATCCGGACAGGCTAGAACGGGGGCAATAGTCAGTTTGGATTTTAAGATCTCGAAGGCCTCTTGCTGTTCTGGGCCCCAGGTCCAGTGCTCGCCCTTCTTCAATAACTTCGTCAGGGGTTGAGAGATTATGCCCAACGATTATGAGATGATATGCCCAAAGTACTTTGTTTTCGCCTTAAAGAATTCACATTTTTCCACATTGATCCGAAGGTTGGCGGCTCGGAGGCGGCGGAATACTTCTTCCAGGTTTTTCATGTGCTCCTCGAGAGTGGCTCCGACGACGATGATGTCGTTTAGATAGGCGAACGCGTATGGGTCCATTTCGGGCCCTATAACGCTGTCTAAGGCGCGTTGGAATGTTGCCGGCGCCGAGTGCAGACCAAACGGCATGACGCGCCATTGGTACAGACCGCGGCCTGAAACGGCAAACGCGGTGTACTTTTTGCTCTCCGGCTCCATTGGGATCTGCCAATATCCATCTTTTAAGTCGAGGCTGCTGATGAACTGCGCGTTTTGGAGCCGGTCTAATATGGTATCTATGCGTGGGAGCGGGTATGCGTCTGGTACTGATCGGGCATTTAGCTGGCGATAGTCCATACAGGGGCCCCAGGTAGCGTTCTTTTTCTTAACCAAGGTGATCGGCAAGCTGAAAGGACTGCAGGACGGTTCAATGTATCCTTTTTCTATTAATGTATTCACCTCTGTATCGATTATGGCCTGCATTGCGGGGTGTCGTGGCGCGTAGCGTATCTTAACCAGTCGTTCGTCTCTCATAACGATCCGGTGCATCGCAGCGGAGGACAAACCAGTAATGTTTTGGAACTTTGGAAATTACATGGCAAGAAATCTTTCAATTCTTTTCTGGGGGCTAAGTATCATAGCACTGCGTAGGACAGCCTCACGCGGCTGTAGGACAGCCTTGCACCGGCGTGCTGACCTGTCTATAATTGGACTTACCTTCTTCTCTGCATCGGCTACGTTGGATCTGGCTTCTGCTGTCAGTCCGGCACAGGTAACGGTGGTGTTGAACGCTTTCAAGAAATCTACCCCTAGTATCAAGGGTTCCGTGGCAGCATCCATTAGGAGAAAGTCATGCTTGGCGGTGGGGTTACCCAAGGTTACATGACATCGTACTGCTTCAGAGATGCTAATTTTGGACCCGTCAGCCAACAGGACATCAATTTCTACCGCCAAATACTTCGGTTGGGCGAACAGTGTTGTTACCAGACTTGATGCTATGAAGCTGCGTGCAGCTCCCGTATCGACAACGGCGGTGAGCCTGTGGTTTTCGACTTTGAGGACGACTTTTAGTTTGTCTTCTTCCCAGCTGAGGTGGGTGGTGCCTGTTCTGCTCCCGGCTGTTTGCATTGCGCAATGTTCCTGTCGTGGCTGTTCCCTTTTTTGGCGAACGGAACTGTTCATCGTGCGATGTTGTTCTCCTCGGCTGTGGGTAGAAGGGGTCGGGATGCTCTCCATGTCGGCTGCCAGGGCGATGAGGTCATCTAGGGTAGCGAAATCTTGCCGACGGATGTACCATTGATAGTCCGCATGAGCATTATGGAAAACGCGCTCTAGCTTTTGTTCGGCGGACAGCTCTGCGTGCCGCATCAGATCTTGTAATGTTAATACGTAGTCTTTGAAGACTTCTCGTGGCCTTTGGATCGTCGAGTTTCTCAAAGTACCGAGGTGGCAAGAAAAAGTCGTCCGACCACCATTCCCACTGCTTATTGTTGTTTCTGAACCAAACGAGCGCACGGTCGCGGAGGAGTTAAGAAGTTGGGACATGACTCTTACTATATGGTTTACATCGATACCATACACATTGGCCAGCTCTTCCACCCGTTCGATGAATCCCAGCGGGTCCTTTCCACCATCGTAGCGTAGGCCCCACTTTCGTACGAGCTCTATTTTGGCGGGTATTTTATCATCTTCGATGTCTGGCAGGGACTGCCGAATGCTCAACGTGGCCTCGTGTCTGGCCTGCCATTCGAGGAGTTTTTTTAGTTTGTTCGTCCCCGTGGTCTAGGGTTATATATTTCGCTAATCCTTTGCGAAGTTCTACTGTACCCACGGTGTTCTGTTCGAATTGTGCTAGGTAACCCATTAGCTCCTCTTTCTTCAGGGAGTAGACCCAAGTAGTCTTCAGTATGGTGTCAACGTTTGCGCGTAACTATATTTAGAACTAATTTTCTTAATTAAATAATGTAGATTTTTATAACTATTTTTTTTTTCTTCTTGATTATTATTTCAAATTTTTCCTTTCTAAGGAAAACAATATTTGATCTTGTTGTGGACAAGCGTCCCTGCTCGGGTGCCAATGTAACGTCACTCTCTGGCTGGTGGCTGGGGTAAGCTCAGCGGAGTCAAGTTTCGGGTCACATAAATTGATAAACAACACAAAGTCAAAGATTTTGTTTTAGTTCTTTATTAAAAATAGATTTTCACAATCCTTATACTAATTACTTAAGCCTATAGCTGGTAGTTTTATTCTCTGTGCTTACTGAATGTTGTAGACTTTTGGTTAGTGGCGGTATGATAGTAGCCGTGGGCTATCTTGCTCCTAGTGGTCAGAGTCAGCTTGGATCAGCAACCTGGGTTCCAATGGTATCCTCTGTCCACCCTAGCTACTCCTAACCAGTGGTCGGATTCGCCTTGAATCAGTGACCTGGGTTCCAATGGCACCCTCTTCCCACCCTAGTTACTCCTAACCAGTGGTCAGATTCACCTTGGATCAGCAACCTGGGTTCCAATGGTAACCTCTTTCCACACTAACTACGACTAACCAGTGGTCAGATTCGCAATGGATCAGCAACCTGGGTTCCAATGGCAACCTCTTACCACACTAACTACTACACTATGGCCTACAGACGGAGTTCACTACCTAGGGGAGATATTGAATCAGCAGCCTGGATTCCAATATCTTTCCTCGCTACGGTTTGGTATGAGTTAATATTAGAATAGCAACCTGGTTCTAATATTTGTTCCTACCAGAACGAGCGCTGCACGCAAACTGCCATTGTCTTTGCAATGACTCGCCTTTTATACCTTTGCCTGCCATGCAAAACCATACACAGCCACACGAACACAAGTATGCCTATTCGATGTGCGTTGTGTCTGTTTTCTTACTAGCGACCCTACATGATGGTAGGTATCAGTGTTGGGTGACAACAGGGATAAAACCAAATAAGGTACCGACTGGATTCAAGTGACGGCTGAACTAAAAAATAATAATGATGCAAGTGATAATAACAATCTATATACTAAGGCAATTCGGTAATAACTCAGTACCAACAATGTAAACGATAATACTTATAATAATGATGATAATAATACAAAATAACAATTCTTCTTATAATAATGATGATAATAATACAAAATAATAATCCTTCTTAGAATAATGATGAGAATAATACAAAACAAAATACTTCTTCTTAATATAATAAAATAACAAGGCAATTCATTACATAACAATCGAGTTCGGTAGGATCATAATGCAAAACCAAAAATAATACTGTTTTTTAATCAAACTTAAAAGGTACTCCAGCGTTGTAGACCAAAACGAGCGGGTCGACTTTGGTCGTCACAATATGTATACTCTTATGTACATATGTAACTTTTACTAAGATTTTTATTTTTATCCATTTATATTTTGATAAGATGTTTTTATTTAACAATTTGTTTATTACACAATAAAATATATGAGTGGGATGCCAAGAAAACAAGCAAATTGCATTCATCTGCTACTGTGCTGGCTAACTGCAAAACTAAAACGCATCGTTTACAAAAATATGTCATATGGTAGCCTGTTTTTTTCCAGAAAAAATGATCGAAGTGGGTGAATCGTTTCAGAACAAACTCTCGAAAAACTAAAATTGTTTCGGAACAAACAATTGATGAATCCAGCTTAAGACAAGTCTGACCGTTAAACTTGGTGCATAGTCACTGAACATAATTGGCATCGACTGACACCATCATGTACTAAAAGCAGAGTAACAGCACCCACCTTCGTCGGGCCTGTAGCAAAAATTAGCCGGCGAAGTAAAAGGTTGAAATAGCTACAAAAAAAATGTCTATCTTCTCATCTTTCTTAGTCTGTCCCCTCAATACTATCCCTCGTTTTCAGTTCCGGCGCAATGCATTGCATACATAGGGGTCATCCCCTGAGTGGTGGTCCAAGATAAAAATAATATAAAAAAAACAGATGCAGGGCTGCCAGATTTTGGATTTTAACCCCAAACTTGGGAAAATACGATCTCTCAAATTTCACAAATTTTTGACTTGGGGTTTGGGGGTTTTACTGGGGATATTCGAATTTTTATAGCGGATTTTTCGGGGAAATATCTTGACATCTTATATAATAAACACACTGGAGCTAACAATGTCTAAAATATACTCGAAACTATTTTATACAACTATGTATCATCAGATAATTCTGGGAAGGTTGAATTATACTGGTATTTTAGATTAATGATATCGGATATTTACATGACAATTTTGCTCATATCGATATTTACAAAATACGATTGCTAATAAAATCTGGTTTGAAAGAATCAAAAAAGTTGTTAAGAAAACACCCATAATATACTCGAAAACAAAAAGTTTGTTTTGAATCATATAATTTAAAATATTTTGCAAAATTCTAGTTTTATTAAAATACTAAAATAAATTGCTTAATGTACACTAATATTTTTATTCTCCTGTTATTGTGTATACGCAGGATAGATTGTAGGTTGCAGAGTTCTTATATGAAAAATGTCAGTGTTATACAAATGGCTTTAAATTATTAAACATTGATTTTGGTTTAGAAGACCTTATTTAAAAATATCTAAATAATGAACTTTTTCAAAATATTTTACTTAATTATTTCATAAACAAGTTTCTTTAGTTCTTATGCTTTATACAAGTAATAACGATTCGTGATTGATATATTAGAAAATGTATTGTTCACAATAATTTTTTTTTTACATATTTGGGAAGTCTATTCCGTATCTTCGAAAATAATAATGCTGTAAACACCAAATTTTAAGCGTTGATTCTGGAAATGGTTATGACACTACAAAAATATCTGTCAAAGTCTTATTTTGGTTTATGTTGGACGTATTCTTAATAATATACGTTTTTTATGAATTGGGGTTTTTTGGTGAGCGTAACCAAAAAGTATCTGGCAGCCCTGTAGTAATGAAAAAAAAAATAATTTTAAAGCGAACTAGACTCTTCTTTGTTGTTGTTTAAAAATAAAAGCACGACATAACAACAATTGTCGTGCTAACCAAGGTATATAAATACAAGGTAGTGCCATTTGCTTTTATTAAATTTTAATAAGGATTTTTGAAGTATATTTTTCTACATCATATTGAATATGACGTTGCCACATTATTAAAAATAATTTTCTTTATTTGGAAATTTTTAAATAAAATCCGTAATACATATATATATATATATATATATATATATATATATATATATATATATATATATGTATGTATATATATATATAAAATACATACATATATATATATATATATATATATATATATATATATATATATATATATTTTAAATGAAATTTATTTGTTGGTGGTCAAGTAATGTCTATATGCATTTCATTGGTGCTTTAGCAAATCATCAGTAGACTTTAACCATGATTTGGTAAAGCAATAATGATATGCATATAGACATTGCGTGACCACCAACAAATAAATTTCATTTAAAATAGTATTGTGACAACAATATGTCAAATAAAATATTTTATATATATATATATATATATATATATATATATGTATGTATATATATATATATATATATATATATATATACTAGCTGACCCGGTCCGCGTTGCTGGCCCTGAACAAACATTAGTGTTGTATTACCACACGATTTAAATTAAGCTTTTAACGAAATTTACGGGCTTTAAATAGAAATTCATGGAATACCTTTCATAAAGTTTTTTTACAAAATAACTTACATATGGTGCAGATATGGGCTCAGTCAAAAACAAACGCATGTATTTAAGAGAAAGTGGAAATTATATTTATTTATTACTTCATCTTAAAGCTAGAGGATAGACAATGTTTTTCGTTTTTTGATTTGGTGTAAAAACGTATAAATATTTTGGCGTGCCAACTCGGAAGCAAGCCACATACAATTGGCCGTGCGAAAACCATGAAGTTTCCAAAATTAAGCCAGCAATAGTCAATGATTGGCCTTGTGCTTTGTTGATGGTAATAGCAAAGGCAAGACGCAAAGGGAATTGGAGCCGCTTGAATTTGAATGGTAAATCGTTGGAAATCATCGGAATTCGTGGAATAAGTACGTCTTCGCCTTTGAATCTGCCACCGATGATTGTTGCCTCGATTAAATTTGGTGAACAGTTTTTTATGGTCAATCTGGTTCCGTTGCACAACTTTGGTGCGTTTAAGTTGCGAATAAGAATTACCGGTGATCCAACCTTTAATGTTAGCACATGCGGTGGCATTCCGGGTGGTTGCAATGAATTTAAAAATTCAGTGAGATAATTGACGGCTTGTTCTTCATCCATTACTGTGTCAATCGATTTGTATTTGATTAATTTGCCTGGCAGTGTTAATTGAATTTGCTCATTGAGCTTGTTGACATCATAATTTTTTGGTGCCAAAATTGCACGTTCGCACAGCCAATCCGGATTTTTGTAGGAGGTTGTTAGATTTGGAAATACCTTGTCGACAATGGCTTGAATATTCATTTGCATTTGACAGAAGTTAGGTGGGAATGAAATCTCGTTCGTTGCGCGATTGATTCGAATTTTCCCATTTCCGATGTCCAAAAGTTGTTTTGAGAATGTTTGGGCAGACGGGTTTTGCAACAAATGCACACGCATGTTCGTCGATAGCGTAATTTTCTCGACTCGATTCCAAAGATACGAAGCTTTCAAGCATGCGTTCAGCTCATCTGCGGGCATTGATCTTGGAATAACGGGCAAAGTTTGACGGAAATCACCGGCAAGAAGAATAAGAGCGCCTCCCATCAGTTGGTTGTTTCCTCGGAAGTCACGTAGAGTCCGGTCAAGCGCCTCGAGCAATTTCTTATGGGCCATTGTGCATTCGTCCCAAATGATAATTTTGCACCTTTTAAGGATTGTGGCCATGCCGGAGTTTTTGCTGATGTTGCAAGTTGGTGTTTCTACCTGGTTCAAATCCAATGGAAGTTTCAGTGCTGAGTGTGCAGTGCGTCCGCCGTCCAATAGCGTTGATGCAATTCCAGATGATGCCACTGCGAGTGCAATGCAATTTTTCATTCGAACCGACGCCAATATTAAATTAATGAGGAATGTTTTGCCTGTTCCTCCTGGTGCATCGAGGAAAATAAGTCCCCCATTTCCGTTGGTTACCCTTTCCATGATTTTTGCATATGCAGTTTTTTGATCATCAACCAACCGTCTTGTTTGAGTCTTCACATATTGTTGTTGCTGGTTGACATCGAAGTGCTGTTCTCGCTCCAGGTCTCTGTTTTGAACACTGTTTCTGTCGCGTATCGGAGCCGACATTCCAAGTTCAATATGGAGTTTGTTGTTGATGGATATGCACATGTCCTCAATCAGCAATAGAGTTTGGTTGAAAATGTCGTCCGAATACTCCTGGTTGGTATAAGTTGCGCGTAATTGCCTGAGAATATCTTCACCTAAGGTTTCGCGATGCGTTTCCCACAGTTCTCGTGGATTAGATGGTGAACATGTTGTTAAAATTATTGCAAACAAAGTGCGTATTTGTTTTGGGTGACACGTGAGTGACGCCTCTGTCAGCGTTGTGTTCCAATGCTGATCACTTTCAAGCAGGCCCAAACGAAAACATGCTTCTCTATAAGTCTGACATTCATTTCCATGAATGGTTTTCAAGGCGGCGAATGATGTTGGACCTTTGATCGTATGCAATAGCAATCGCAAATAATAGCATTCAGCATTATTCGGATGAACGGTGTAGACACGTCCTAAAGCATCAGAAGAATGCACACCAGCATATTCTGCGACAATCGCACCACGCTTTCTTCTCATGAACTTCTTCGACGACGTGTTCCAAGTGTAATATTTAGGAATTTCAGGATATATTAAAGTTTTGGCGAAATTGTCGGTTGCACACATTTCAAAGAAAGCGGTGAGAGTGGTGTGTTGTGGCTGTTCGGCTCGATTTGCAGAATTTCGTTCGGTGAAATAAACACGCTGACCATTTTCCAAATGAACAGCTAGATGTTGAACTGTTGGATATCGCTCGTGGATATTGAATGAAAGTATACGCCAAACGGCTTCATTGCTGCTGATGTAACGGCCTATCTGGAATTGCGTGATTTCGTCAGTTTGATTGGCAAGCCCGAATACTGCCATGTCGCTGCCTTTATTAACGTATTTGCAAATATATTTGATCGACTTGACCGAATTACAATACTCAACATTGATGTGGGCATCAAACATTTTTGAAAGCAGCGGTGAGTAGGGCACGATCCATCTGTTATCGACGCCAACATCTACATTGCGCATTTTAATTGTTGTTGTATATCCACCGTCGTTCGCACTTCTTCGCCTATACAGAGGATATCCATCGCCTCCTGTTTGAGTTTCTTGGAGGAGCTCGCGTGGATAACGCTTTGTACACTTGCCTTCTTTCATGCATGGTGAATTTCTGTTCAGTTGACCGCAAGGACCGTGGACCATGTGTTTTCGGATTGATTCAAATAGAACCGGATCCGCTGTGGGATTCGGGAGTTCTGCAGAAATCACGTCATCGATTTGCGTTGGCATGATTTTTTGTTTTAGCCAGAGTAAAATATGGGCGTGTGGCAGCCCTCGCTTCTGCCATTCAACCGAGTACATCCAGCATAGAGTTTCGCCAAATATGTAATTTTTGGTGATGACATCCATCAGCCTTGTCAACTTTTGTTTGAATACTCGGGCGAGAATATCGTGTCTATGTGTTGAATTCTGGCCGGTAAACAAAAGGTCGGTGATGTCTTTCCATGCTGGGTTGCATGTGAAAGTGATGAAGAGGTCTGGCCGTCCATATTTGCGCACGTATGTCATGGCATCTTGAGCGTACTGGTGCATGTGTCGCGGACTGCCTGTGTATGTTGCTGGCAAGATCACCATTTGGCCGATATTCGCAGCGTTCCCATCATTGGCGATCGCATCACGCAAGTGGACATATTCTTCGACGCGTAGCTTTTGCTGATTCAACCGAATGAATAGCAGACGTTCACTTTCAATTTTCGCGTACATGTCGACAATGAATTGATGGAAGACTTCACGACATTTCAACAAAAGATTACATTCATTTGGCCTGATCATAAGGCGATAGGCATAAAAGTGCATACAGGAAACTTTTTTTGTGGACTCTCCATTTGAGTTGGGGTTAATCTGCATTACGTTGAAATGATACCCATCCTCACCAAGCGGAAAAAGTAGTTGATATTGTAGTGCATCGTACGATCGATGAGTTTCCGCAATGCGTTGAACACTTGCATTCCGGCGATGGATGATAATATCGCGACGCTCGAAGTCTGTGCCGACCATAACAACTGCAACGTCACCTATCACAGGTGCATTGAAGCGCCGCTCATGCTCACCAGCCGGTGTCTTGTCAGCTCTTATCACAACCGTATAATCATCTGTCGGCATCTGGTCTAGGGCTGTTTTGAATAGACAGATGAGGCTGTTGTGTTCGTGTAACATAGCTTGAAGTCTCGAAACGATTTCCCGTCTGACTTCAGTACTGATTGTGCAACGCTGTTCAACCTCTGTAGCTTCATCGGCAGTGAAGTAAATTTGGAGGAACTTGGCATCATCATTGGGAAGTGGGAGCAACGATCCAATTCTGTGGTAGATTTGGCCTTGCACTTTGAAAGTGGGCATGTAACTGGCGTTGTTGATGATATTAGTTGCTCCGAAGGACGTCATTTGAAAGCATGAGTTGTAGTTTCGTATGTTTTGAAGGAAGTGCTTTGAAGTCGGATTGGCGCCAGAAATGTAACTTTGTAGGGGTTCAGGCGGCTCAATTATTGGTGGTAAAACAACTTTACCGTTCAAACAACACATTCCCGGGGATTCCTTAGCGAACTTCAGAGCACGACAATTTACGCAAACTTTGTCCATTGCGCCAATCACTACGTCCTTGTGATTGCGGTAGTCATCTTCCTTATTGTAGTGAAATGCCGCCAACTTTAAATCGGTTCTTTCTCTTGATCGAACCATTCGGGAGCGATTGGCAGTAAGGCTTTCGACGTGCTGTTGGTGTGTCTCAGCAGCTCTAAATGAAGATGTACTGTCACGCATTTGCTGAAGCCGTGATTCGCGTTGTCTCTCCGTTTCTGCGGCTCTAGACGTAGATGCCCTTTCACGATTTTCCTGAAGACGTGATTCGTGTTCCTCAGCTGATTCAGCGGCTCTTCTTGTCCTCTGCTGCCGCGTTGCGATGGTTTTTTTAGCAAGAGCTGTTTTTTTAGGTGGCATTTTAGTAAACTGGAATAGTGCAAAAGCAACAATGATGTGTTTTGTTTTTTTACTTTTATAACATTTTATTGGTTGTTGGAACCACAGTAATCATATTACCTATTTGATGAATTGGCATTAAAAATAATTTGTGAAGTTATTTCACTATTGTAAATTTAAAAACACTTGTTATTTACTAAATTGATTTCACTTATAGGTTCCTCACTTATGAACACAAAACAGCAAAGTTTGTTGGATTGTACCGTTATTTTTTACCAGCGTTTAAAAAAAGAAATGCAGTCAGTGAGCAATTGAAAAAAACTCTAAATGTGCATAAAATGTAGGTATCTTAAATGCAAGAAAAGTTGTTTATCATCGATTGATATAATATAAATATTATTTTAAACTTATTGTACAATGTTGCACCTTAGTAAGCGGGGAATATGTTGTATTATATAGTAATGTAAATATTTTGTAAATAAACCGAAGACTCGGATTTTTGAATGCAACATTTCGGAAGTTTTAAAATTTTGATATTTTATTATATATTAGTGAGTTTTTTTTGTAAATATTTTCGGAACTACATAACCGATTTAAGAGATTGATATCTCGTTTTGAAAAGCATAACAATGGCTTTAAAAAATAAAATAAAAAATAAAAAAAAATAATAAATATGTATATGTCATTGGTGGGGTTTGCCACGCCCCTCCGCCCACAGACCGAAAATCAAAAATCGGACTTCACAGTGTCACCCGCCTGAATATTCTGAAGATTCTCTGAAAATTTCATCAAAATCGGCCCAGCCATTTTCGAGTCCATTTCTTACATACATACACACATCCTCTTTTATATATATAGATATAATTCAACACGCCTCCTCAACTAAAATTTTTGTTTTGAAGACCCATTGATGAAATAAATAAATTGTGTTTGATATTGGGGAGTGGTTTTGTCAAAACGTCTGCTATCATCTCGGCTGTGGGTTTGTATTGAATGTTTATAATTTTTTCTTCAACTGCTTGGCGTATAAAATGATATTTATAGTCTATGTGCTTAGTTCTTGCATGGTGACCTCCAAACTTTGCCATCTGTTGAGCACTTTGTGAATCACTGAAAACTGTTGTTGCTTCATCAGACAAATAACCCAATTCTTTCAATAAATATCGCAAATAATATGTTTCTTTAGCGGCTTCTGAGAGAGCGATAAATTCTGATTCTGCACTAGATGTTGCTACTACACGTTGTTTTGTTGATGTCCAAGAAATTGCAGCACCTGCGAGAAAGAAACAAAAACCTGTTGAGATTTTCTGTCGTTAATATCTGTGGCCCAATTCGCATCCACATAACCTACTAATGGTTCATTATTTTTTCTATAAATTAACTTAAATTTCTTAGTTGTATTTAAGTATCTAATAATTTGCATTGCCGCAGTCCAATGCTGCTTACGCGGATCCTGGCAAAACTGCGAGAGCATATTTACACTACATGCTATATCAGGACGACTGTAAACTGATAGATGTAGAAGCGAACCGATAATTTCTTGATATTTCGTTTTATTAATATTTTCCGCTTCTCCTGGAATTGTAGGATTCTTTTCTAAATTTATTTTATTTTGCAAAGGAACTTTTGCTGGTTTTGAATTTTCTTGACCATATTTTCGAATAAGATTTTCTATGTATCCAGGTTGCGATATCGCTATCATATCATTTTCGATTTCAACTTCCAATCCAATACAATGTTTTGGTTTTCCTAAATCTTTTATTTCAAAATTACTTTTCAAAATTCTTATTAATTTTTCCACCTCATTCTCATTATTATATGCTATCAATATATCATCAACATAAAGTGTTACTATCATTACACTATTCCCAGTTTTGAAATAAATACATTGATCGTGCTTAGATTGGTTTAAGCCAAATTGTTTAAAAACTGCATCAATTCTCTTAAACCATTGACGAGCCGCTTGTTTTAATCCGTAAATAGCCTTTCTTAATTTACAAACTTTGTTTTTAGATTGTTCAAATCCTTCTGGCTGAAACATGTATATGTCTTCATCTAAGTTACCATTTAAAAATGCGGTTGAAACATCCAGCTGCCTTAATTTTAAGTCATTTTGAACTGCAAGTGCATATACAAGACGTAAAGAGCTTTGACGAACAACAGGTGCGAATGTGTCCATATAGTCAACACCATATTCTTGTGAATAACCTTTTGCAACAAGCCTTGCTTTTCGTTTTTCAACTGTTCCATCTGTTCTAAGTTTTGTTTTATAAACCCATTTACAACTTATAGGTTTTTTATTTTCTGGTAAATCTACCAGATCCCAAGTTTTATTTTTCAGTAATGACTTGTGTTCTTCTTTCATTGCAGCTTTCCATTCTTCAGACTCATTACAGTTTAAAACGTCTTTAAATGTTTTCGGATCGTCATTAGTGTTTCCTTTAACTAATTTCGTTGCATCTTTATTTCTAGTCCATGATCTTAAACGTTGCTTTATAGAATTGATTTCAGATTCTGATTCTTCTTCTTCTTCTTCTGTTGCGTCTATTTGGTCTGTACTATCAAAAAATTCATAGTTTTCTTCAGGTTCTTTTATTTTTGGACCATTATCTTTTATCGGTTTTAAATTGCATTTTCGTAGCTGTATATCATCATTATATTCATAAAATCTTGTTGTAGTTTTATCATTACATTTTTCCTCTATACATATATCTTTTTCTAAGAATTTCACATCTCTACTTTTTAAAATCGATTTAGTATCTTCTTCCCATAGTATATATGCTTTAGATTTTTCATCATATCCGACTAATACACCTTCGTAACTACGAGGCTCAAATTTAGTTTTTCCTGGTCTATTATTTAAAATAAATGCCTTACAACCTATTTTACGGAAATGTCGTATAGTTGGAACTTTTCCTGACCATAATTCCTCTGGTGTTTTCTTCTGGTTTAAGTTTGTTGGACAGCGATTTCTAATATAAGCTGCAGTGCGAACTAATTCTGCCCACAAAAACTCTGGTAAATTTGATTCAACCATGAAACATCTTACCATTTCAACAAGAGTTCTGTTCATCCTTTCAGCAACTCCATTCCGCTGAGAGGTGTAAGCTACGGTCAGTTGACGTTGAATTCCAGTTTCACTAAGATATTTTGAAAAATCTCTTCCAACTAATTCTGGTGCATTGTCACTTCTAATACATTTAATTTTCTTTTTATTTTTTTTTTTTTTTTTTTTTTTTAAATATTATTTTATACGCCAAGCAGTTGAAGAAAAAATTATAAACATTCAATACAAACCCACAGCCGAGATGATAGCAGACGTTTTGACAAAACCACTCCCCAATATCAAACACAATTTTTGAATTCTTTAAATACGCCCAAATACTCACTCTTATTTCTTATAAAATATACCCATACTTTTCTTGAGTAGTCATCTATAAAAGTGGCAAAATATAATTTTTTCCGTGCAGATTCCACTTTCATTGGTCCACATAAATCTGTATGGATCAACTGCAATATTTCTGTAGTAGATTTTTCATTTTTCTTAGGGAATGGACTTCTTGTTTGTTTTGCTCTAATGCATGTAGAACATTTTACTTTTTGTTGAATATTAATATTCGGCAAACCATGAACCATTTCATGTTGTTTCAGAAACATTAAATCATTTGAATTAAGATGTCCTAATCTTTGATGCCATAAGTCGAAATTCGAGCTTAATTCGTTAATTTTTCTGCAAAAAATATTACGTGCCCTTTCAGATTTAATTAAATAAAGATTATCTTTCTTATATGCTTCGATATATACAAATCTGTCCTTTATGATTTTAGTAACAGAACCTTTCATTAAAACTTGATAGCCATCATCTGTTAATTTCGTCGTTGACACCAGATTACTTCTCAGTTCAGGAATATATAATGTATGATATAGCTTGAAATTAGCTTTCTGATTATATAAAATAAATTTCAATTCAGCTGTGCCAATGCCTTTAACATCAAGCACTTTATTATCTGCTAACACAACTTTTCCAGTGTAATCATAATTGATTTCAGAAAATAAAGATTCATCATAAGACATATGTGATGTGGCACCACTATCAATACACCAATTAGCAAATTTATCATTTCTGGTACCTGATTTTATTTCATTACAACCTTGAGCATTACCTCTTATTAATTCTAGCTCTTTTACGACTTGATTTTGATCTGTTCTGACTCTACAATTTTTTGCCTTATGTCCTTTTCGACCACACTTATAACATTTATAAGGAAATTCACTATCGGACATACCTGTTTCCTTTTCTTTGAATTTAAATGATTTTGGTTTCCATTTCTTTACCTTTAATGCATTTTCTTTGCCTTCTTCATGCTCATTTGTATCACCAATTTCAACCAATCTCGATCTCAAAATGTTCAATCCAGGGAATTCATTTGATGTATCAAATGTAGCACGTATTTCTTTGTATTGTTCACTCAAACCATCGAGCAATATAATAACTAGTAAACTTTCATCCAGATTAACATCCATTTCGGATAAACATGAAACACAAATATCAAATTTGATTAAGTAATCCGATATACTTTCTGTTGCTTGCATTTTTAAACTTAATAACTTACGAAAATTTTCAGCTTTGCGTCTTGTTGATTTTCGGTCATACGTTTCTTGAAGATAAGACCATATCTCACAAGCTGTTTTTAAATTTTTTACCATCCTTACTATGCTTGGTTCCATTGCTATAATAAGCTCTGAACGAGCATCAAGTTGTAAATCATCATAAATATGTTGGTTTTCCAAAGATTTTTTAAACTCATCTTTTTCTTCTTTAGATGCCTTTTCAGATAATTCACAAACCACAGGTCTTTTTAAACTTCCTGTCACAAACTGCAATAGTCTTGCCTTATGAAGAATTGCTTCCATTTGCGCTTTCCATGTTGCATAATTTGCGCCATTTAACAAAGGAATTCGACCGTTCAATGCCATTTTGCAGCAATATAAGCGAAATTTTATTTTATTTCTTAGTTTTTGCAACTAAAATCCTTTTTACCAATTAACAATGGTTAGGTGTGAGGCCCATAACCTGTTAAAAATACTTAATTGATTTTATTTTATAATGTTTATTATTCAAAGTTTAGACAAAAAGTGAAAAGAACAAAATGAAAAATAATAAATTCTTGAAGTAATTTACACAGGGTAAATTGATTAATAAAATCAAAGTACATATATACAAAGTTAAATATTTTAGTTGTTCATATATATTCTATATAATTTTATTTTTATGCCCTCCCTTTTCATATATTTCAGTGTATTACCTCATTTTTAATTTAAACACACTTAAAAGGGCTATTAGACACACATACTTGTCTGCAGACATGTGTGATGGCATACTTTGTGTTTTGCTATTACACTATCGAACTCTGACGGCATACTTCAGTACAAAGACATTTTTGAAGCGAAAGCATGGCAATGAATCGGAAAGTTTAACGGCTATGGTTATCAATGAAATACTATTACAATCTATTTTTATTAATTTTTCTTTTTATTTATTGTATCCTATAATTTTTAATTGCTTATTGTGTTATAATCTGATTTTATTTGCCACAATTACGGCAGGCATTTATACTGTTTAATGAATTCTTCCCAAAAAATTATGTTACCAATACCTCTTTTTTACAACTTTCCGATTAGCACACATCAGCGTCAACAAGCGAACTGAATTTTTATATGAAGTGTGACAGACATGCTATTAGACGAGTATGTTGGTATGCGACAGACATCAGAAATTCAAAAATGTTTGAAAACCAACATACATGTCGGACGTACTCGACACACATACTATTAAACAGTGAGATTTGGTAATAGCCCCTTAACGTACAACATAGATAGAATTTTCGACATAAACATTTTGCAATATTTTGTTAAAGTAATTTAATAAAAGCGATATAAAATGTAAATAATATAGAAAACTACGAAAAATCACAGTTTCTATGCATTTCCACAAGAAATAAAAAAAGCCATTGTGTTGCTTTACATTGGATCAAAAACATTGAAACCATTACATTGATCAATAAGACAATTTAACAAAAAATATGTTTTTTCAAGATCCACCACAAAATTTTTACAATAAATTAATTGGCAAACGGATTTTAATTATTGTTAATTATGCCATCGATGTAATTAAAAATTTTAACAACTCAAATCAAAAGAAAAAAACGGGTAACTTAATTTTTATGAGAATGTCAGAATCCTTTAAATTGTTAGACAGTTATTTTAAATTTAATAGCTCACAGTGTCAGTACCTTGTTTTATTATACCATGGTGCTAACATTAATTTGATAAGAACACTTAAATGAGAGAGTAGTAGTAGTAGAGAAGCAAAGAATAATGAAAATCCTAAAACTGCAACAAACACATTTGGGGTATTCACAGTTAGTCCTATTTAGTCATATTGTCATAAAGTCATAATATTTTAGACCAGTTTAAAAAAGTTGTTGTTGTGCTGCATACAAAAAGTCATAAAATAAAAGCACTCCTTCGGGTATGTTTTTGTTTTGTCATAAAATAGCTCTAGAGGTCTGAGTCGAACGGCTGAAAATCTTTAGGCGAGACGGCGATAGCTTATGTTTGCCGCCGTTACTTATAATATAATTCACAACTAAATAAAAGCTAAAAAATTATTCCTACCTATATGGCTGTACATTAAATCACATTTTTATAACACAAAAAAAGTAAAAGAGAACTAAATTGCAAAAACTAAATACATACAAGTGAAACATTTTTCTCGTTTAACTTGCATAGCTGGCAGCCACTGAACGTTTTTCCGTATGCCACCACAAAAAAATTTTTTTTCTCATATCAAGGCAGCAGCTGTTTTAGTCTATACATAGAAACTCATTTAGATATTTTTGTGCACCAGAAGATAAATTTAATAATTTTAAATAGAAATGGAGTTTTTAGACGATTCATCTCTAATTGTATTAAGTTTCATCTGCTTTGATAACAGCTAATTACAAATGTGTTGTCAGCTTATCTTATGACGGGTTGTTCACACTAGTCACATATTTCGTGCTATTATGAGTTATGACTTTATGACTACAGTGTGAATCCTTCAACTATTTCTTATTTTTGCTTTGCATATATTTGGCTGTTTTGACATTTTGCTTGTGAAACGTTTCAACACATTTAATATTGTTTTTGAGTTTACTTTTGAACACTTCCGAAGTAGAGATTCGCCTTCGAACTTACTGTTGCCAGACATCAGCTTATTACTTATTGCTGTTTTGATCTATAAGCCTGCTACATTCAAATAAAAACTGACAAATTGAATCTTTTTATGCCCACCAAAAAAGAATATGGAGGGTATACTCACTTTTTGATTTCGTTTGTAACACAGTGAAATATCCATCTGAGACCCCATAAAGTATATATATTCTTGATCAGTGATGAAATCTAAGACGATTTGAGCATGTTCGTCCGTCCGTATGTGGAAATCACGATTCAGTCATAACGAGAAGAGCTAGACTCCTGAAATTTGGTACCAATATATCTTGAAGGATAGCACAGGTTAAGCTACGAGAAGGGCTAAATAGGGCAAGAGGGAAAAAGGTCACTGAGAAAAACTAAACCAACCTCTGGAAAACCACATAATTTTAAAAGTTTTTTATAATTTTGTTAAGCAAATGATATATTTTTATGTCAAAGAAGGTCTAACACGTTAAGCTTGGAGCCATAAAATAAAATAATTTTTGGACCCCGCCCCTTTAGCGGGCGTTATTAATGACTATGCTGAGACGTAGCCTGGTACTACTCTGCCCTATCCCGTCATCCTCCTTTGCCTATATGACCCCATAAAAAAAAATTTAAATTTTGTATATAATTATCGCAAACATTTATTTTTAGAGTTTTATGACAAAGGTGAAATGTCTCCCCCACAGCCCTTGCCAAAGCGAGCCCGCCAAAATACAGTTTTAATAGCCTCAAAAAAGTATTGGACCACAAAAAGTATATATATTCTTTATCAGTCTACGACGGTCTAGCAATGTCCATTCGTTCTTCTGTGGAAAACATGATATAGTCCATTTTTTGGATCCCGTCCTCTTTAGTGGGAGTTGACGTACGATATTATATTGCAAAAATAGTGTAAATATTGAACAATTTTTATTCCTATAAGAAGCTGAGATGTTATCTGATTTTGGAGAGGTGAAACGTCTCCCCCACGGCCCTATCCGGAATGACTGTGGAAATAGAAATTTAAAATTGGGCACGGAGATGTCTTAAACGAACTCTGTCCCACCAAGTCAAAGATTTTAAATTTAATTACTAAATATTTGAAGGGTATTTAGGATTCGACACAGTTAAATGAAAAATCTGTCCTTGTTTCCCTACGGCCAAAATTTTCATGGAAAATTCCCTACATCAGACATCACTGACTGAGAATTCTGTTCATCATTAGTGCGCCTTATATAGGTTGGCACAGCTTACATACAAGAGCGTGGGTATGTATGGACGCGTGACTTAATATGTATATACTTACATGTGTACATTAGAGTTGTGTCACTGAGCTATGAGCTAGTTCAATTGAACGTTTCAGTGAGATGAGCGCTCACTACAATAGATGATTTTAGCTCAGTACTGAGCGGTTTGGTGTCAGAGCACTTTTGTTTCAGAGCGCTTTAATTTCAGAGCGCTTTTGTTTCAAAGAACTTTGCTTTCAGAGCGCCTTTGCTTCAGAGCTGAGCGGTTTTGATAATCTGTCATATTTGTAATGATACCCAAGGCCGATTTACCAGGTACTCTCAGTAGCGCAGCTGTGTCAAAAGTACACATAAATGTTTTTTTTTTTTAAATCTCCCTTGTTAATGAGGCTTCTTCTTCCTTGATTTTGACATTAGCTCTAAATTTTCTACCAACAATATACGTGTGGTCAAGGCGAATTCATACCAGGTGGCCTTAGTTCAGAAATTGGTGATCAGCTGTTAACAAGGCAAAATAATTGAACTGTCAAAGTGTTCTTCTGGTTTTTCGTTTTTGTGTGCGGCCATTGTTTTTTCCAAAGCATATCATTTGGCAGTTCAATAAATTTTATACAGATTTGCATAAGTGAGTTCAACTTGTATGAATTCGCATTGCGTGTGGTTCTTGGTGTTGTTAATTGTTGTACTAGTCAGAGTACCTGGAGTGAGTGTTTGTGCTTCGTCCCGTCCGCACGCGTTTTCTTTTTGTAGTCCGCACGTCTACTGTTTTGTTATTTATATTTACCAAAATTTTTTGTGTTTAGTTGAAGCAAAAAAACAACAATATAACATAAAACTACATGCAAATTAATAAAATAAAATAATTTTACAAAGAAAAACAACATACATACCAATAATACCAAATCAAAAAAATCGATACAATTTAATAACAAATAAAACAACAAAAACACAATAGCAATAAATTGAAGGAAAATAAACGGCAGTTTTTTTTTGTGTTAATCAGTGACGGTCATCTGTAACAGTGATGGCACCGTGGAACAAAGTGACCAGCTCAGGGCTTTTATGTCCCCTTCTGCGATTGTGCCTCTCCCCCTCCCCTATCTAACAATAATAATTTTGTATTATTGATTCCGGCTTGGAGGTTGTTGTTTGGCTGCCTGGTGGTGAAGGTATAGCGCTGACCACCTGGTAGCCACTGAAAAGCAGTAATCACCATTGTTGGAATCAATATTAACAAGATAGACGACTATTTGGATTTCCCTAGACTTATTTCATGGCAGGAAGATTCAGAATTGACTTCTGCAACATACGAGGCTTGAGAGCGAACTTTTTCTCAGTTTATGATCACGTTTGTCTTTATCGGCCGGATGTTTTAGCCTTAAGTGAAACCCAGGTATCTGAGGATGCTGACCCACAGGATTTTTATGTGCTTGGGTATCAACTTCTGTCCCTTTTTAACTTTCATCGCGGTCTTGCATTATATATACGCAATGATGTTGTGTACAAAAGCCAGCAATCACTAGGCTTGTATGATCCACAATTTAGCTGCCTTTGGGCTAATTTCAATATCAGGGCACATAGTTTGAATTTCGGATTCCTTTATAGAAGTCCAAACGCGGGAAGGGAACAAACTTTATCGGGCTTCGATTCCCTTTCCGATTTTATATCAAAAATCCTCGAAAGTTGTCCGGACAGTGAAATTGTTATTGCTGGTGATTTCAATGTCCACAACTCATCGTGGCTTCGCCATTCGAGCCACACAACTTAAGAGGGCCAACATGTTGAGTTATTCGCCGCGCATAATCACCTAGCGCAACTAGTGAATGAACCAACACATATACTGTGTGTTGAAGGGCACCAACTAAATACGCTTGATTTGTTCCTAACTTCACACCCTCAAAAGTATGAAGTGAACGTCAGTGCACCTCTCGGTAATTCGGATCATTGTATCATCTCCGCTTCTTTTTCGTTCTCGGCACTTCGAAACGTTTCAATCACAGCCACGAAACGTTCAAAATACGTATACGAAAAAGCTCGTTGGGCAGAGCTCAACGAATTCTATCGTACTTTCAATTGGAAACTATGTTTCTTAGATAAAAATATCGATTTAATGGCGGAAATGGTTGGAAATATAATTTTGCTGGGAATGAAATACTTCATCCCATCCAAAAAAATTTCGGTTAAGCCGAGACAAAAATCTTGGTTTAACCAATCTTGCAAAGAGGCAATCAGATCCAGAGAGGAAGCACTCAGTACTTGGCGGAATAGCAAAAACGCTAATACTGATGCGCTGCGCAAACAAGCGAGGTCTTCGTGTGCTAGAGTGCTAAGGCGTGAAAAAGCTTTATACGAGCAGCGCCTTCGTGCTAAAGTTCTTACTGCCACGAGAGGTAGTAAAAGCTTCTGGTCATTCGTTAAAAGAGTAAAGGATAAAGCTAGTTCATCAATTCCAACTCTTTTAAGGGATGATCAAATATTCACTGAACCTGTTGATAAAGCTAACCTTTTGGCTGAGATGTTTGCAGGTAATTCTTGCTTGCCAGGTAGCAATCAGCAATTGCCCGTGGTGGAAAGAGTATCAGTTACTATGCCAAGAATATTCTTTCGACCACGTGCAGTTAAAAAGGTTTTAGCGAATCTCAACATAAACAAGTCTCCTGGGCCGGATGGCATTCCAGCACTGGTCTTAAAACAGTGTTTTTCGACGCTAGCGCGTCCATTGGCTAAGCTATTTAGTGCATCGTACCATGCCGGTAAATTTCCGATATGTTGGAAGATAGCCAATGTAACGCCGACCCCTAAGAAGGGAGAGGCGCAATACCCCCGAAAATTACCACCCAATTGCAGTCTGCTCTGCAATTTCCAAGGTCATGGAAAGTATGACCAACTTCCACCTGGTAAGGTATCTGGAGACCAAAACCTTACTTAACGACCGGCAGTATGGTTTTCGCAGAGCTCGCTCTACAGGAGACCTGCTCGCTCTGTTAACAGAAAAATGGTGCAATTCCATTCACCATTTCGGCGAGAGTAAGGTGGTCTCTTTAGATATCTCAAAAGAATTTGATAGAGTGTGGCATGATGCACTTCTGTCAAAACTGACTGCTTTTGGTGTCGGTGATGATTTCTCTCGCTTCATAGCGAGCTTCCTCAGAGACCGCACTATACGAGTTGTTATAGACGGGGTCTCATCAAACGAGTTCAAGGTGAATTCAGGGGTGCCACAAGGCTCTGTTCTATCTCCTACTCTCTTCCTCATCTTTATAAATGACCTTCTATGTCAGACTTCAAACCCTATCTACTCTTTCGCGGATAATAGCAGCATTATCCATTCTTTCTCTTTCACCAGCTGGCCAAGCCTGGAGGAGATTGACGCCAGGAGACAAAGGATGAACGAGTCACTCACAAGTGATCTCGTGTCAATCTCCGAATGGGACCTCGCGAACAGGGTTAACTTTAACCCTCATAAGACGCAGTGCTGCGTGCTTACGCATAGGCGGCTGGTCGAAGGTTCTGCGCCATCCGTGTTTATGGATGGTATAGGTATTGGGGAATCAGAAGCTCTTGATGTTCTTGGTATGAAAATACAGTGTGACGTTCGATGGACAGATCACATTTTTCATATTTCAAAAGAGGCATTCAAGTGTCTCGGCTTTTTAAGACGGTGTAAGACATACTTCACCCCAACTGATCTCCTCAATATATATACCACCTACATCCGACCAAAGATGGAATACAACTCTCATGTAAGGGCTGGTGCTTCAAAGTCTGTTTTGAAGTTGCTCGACCGCGTACAAGAGAGAGCGAAGAAGCTCATCGGTAACAGTAGGGTAGCCAACTCTATTGACTCACTGGAGCATCGACGCAACGTGGGGTGAGTTTCACTGTTCTACCGATACTACAACGGAATGTGTTCTGGTGAAATAAGGGAGCTTGTGCCGGATGACCGTTTATTTCTGCGAGCTAGCCGCTCTTCACATAGGGCACATCCTTTTGTGGTTGAGTTGTCAGTGAATCGCACCATGCATTACAGAGAGAATTCGTTCTTTGGCCGAACGGTTCGTATGTGGAACAAACTTCCAGCACAGGTCTTTCCTGTCAGTTTTAACTTGGGGAGGTTCAAATCGAACGTCCACAAACACTACTCCCTCTATCCTCCTTCCCATAACCAACTTTCCTAGTTCTGGCACAATGCATCGCATATGTAGGGGTCATCCCCTGAGTGCTGGTCCAAGAAAAAAAAATCTGCCTTGATGATACCACAATTTCTTAATATGCTGTCAGACAAATATAAATACGTCATTGTATATGTTATTGTGGCATGTCTACAGAACCAATCTTTATGTATAGAATAGAGTTGTACGGCTCCAGAATGAATTAATGCAATTGAATCATTCATTTAATTGAGCGAGGTGAATCTTTCATTTCACTGAGCGTTTTTAGCTGTTTTCTTTCACTTCTTTTATTGGATCTATTTCATTCAGCAGCTCTTTTCTTTCACTTCTTTCAGTTGTTTCAGTAGCTCTTTTCTTTCAATTGTTACAGTAGGTCTTTTCTTTCACTTCTCTCAGTTGATTCAGTGATTCAGTTGTTTCAATTGCTTCATTGAATCTGTGTCTTTCAGTAGCTCTTTTCAATGCTTTTATGTCAACGTCTATATGAAAAAATGAATTAATTCACTCAGTGGAGATACACACATGGTGTGGTACTTTATATTATTAGATCTGCCAGATGAAAATTTTTAAACAGTACTGTTATGATACATATTCCAGTACTTATTAACTTGGTGCACTATTTATATGTATATATTTTATATATAAATATATATATATATATATATATATATATATATATATATATATATATATTTTGCTTTAACATTAAAATAAAATGTTTTATTACATCTTTTTATACACTTTGTTGTTACTTTGGTGTGTTTTTGATAAAAACAAAAAAAAGATGCATCGTTATCATCTTACATATATATGTATATATATATATATATATATATATATATATATATATATATATATATATATATATATATATATATATACGTATATATATGCATATATAAACAAATATATATATATATATATATATATATATATACTGATACATAAATTAACAGAGAAAAATCTTCAAAATGCAATGTTAAATATCTAAAATCACTTAAATATTTATCTAGTTATTACTTATGATCAATAAATGTGTTTTATATTACATATTAACGAAAAAATAAGAAGGCATAAGTGGTTGTTGTATTAGCGAGTCTGATTCTTTCATTTTCTTCCATGCTATTTTCATTTCATGAATTACGGCGGAGCTAAGGAATCAACGGAGCTAGTGAATGAAATGAATGAATTAATTCAGTAAACTGAGCGGAGCGGAAAAGAGCGCTCACTCAAAAGAGCTGTTTTGAACAACTCTAGTATAGAACATTTTTACAAATAAAATTGGTGCTATGAAACTATGTTTTGAAAAATACCAGTACATGGTTTTATTATAAAGGTGATATCCACCAATGTTGTTTAAATATTTTCCACCTTGCTGCTCTATATATCTATATATATATATATATATATATATATATATATATATATATATACATATATATATATATATATATATATATATATACATATATATATATATATATATATATATATATATATATATATATATATATATATATATATTTATAGATATAAATATATATACATATATATATATATATATATATATATATATATATATATATACATATATATACATATATATATATATATATATATATATATACCTATATATATATATATATATATATATATATATATATATACCTATATATAAATATATATATATATATATATATATATATTTATATATATATATATATATATATATATATATATATACATTAGGGGGCGCCTTATATGTATGGGACAATTTTTTTTTAACAGATTAGATCGTAACTCCACCCAAGAATGTTCTACGTATTAAAAAAATGCATTGTGTAAAATTATAAGCAGATTGTAATACAGGAAAGCGTGCCGCATCCGTCCACAAGTTGGCTATATATGCTAAATTCATATGAAATAAGTTAAGATGTTAATTTGCGGGTCATTTAATAAAACACTGGTAAATTTGATATAAACTATAATTAATTTATTCGACCTGAATCTTTTTCCGTTTACAAATTAATAATGTTGATATGCATGGCAACTTTCACAACGTGTATGTTTCTTTTTAGTACATTCCTTCTGAATGTAGGTGTACTTAAACTTTTTTCTTTTAAACATTCATATTCTCGTTCTTACCTTTGAATAATAAAGATCATTTTATATATCGCTTATATACATACTAATAAAAATACAACAGGTTATGGGCCCAGAGAGCGTAACCTTTATATAGAAGTGTATATTTAATAAAGAAGAAAATAAAAATTAAACATTATAGTTGTGAAGCAATTAAACATCATTGTTGTGGAAAATGAATAATAATTTCCAAATGGAGAAATTGGATGAATCCAATTACGAAACGTGGTCCATTCAGATGAAGAGTGTGCTAGTGCATGGAGGTTTCTGGAACTTGGTGTCGGGTAAAGAAGGACGGGGATCAGATCCAAAGTCAAATGCAGTGTGGGATTCAAACGATGAAAAGGCACTGGCGTCCATTATTTTGGGAGTGAAGCCAGCACAACTAGGCTACATAAAAAATGCTAAAACATCAGCCGAAGCATGGGAGAAGTTAAAGACAGCGTTTCAACCTAAAGGGCCGATACAAAAGGTATCATTATACAAACGCTTGATAGGTCTTCAAATGAAAGAGGATGCTAGTGTACCACTACACTTGAAGACGTTCAGCGAAATCACAGAAAGGTTGGCCGATGTAGGTATAGAGATACAGGAGGAGCTCCTGAGCATCATGCTACTGTGCAGTTTACCCAAAGATTTTGACAACTTTGTGATCGCAATGGAGACGCGTGATAGTCTTCCAACGTTGGTTTTTCTCAAGCAGAAGCTTTTAGAGGAGGCAGAAAGACGCAAGGAGAAAATAGAAGATGAAGTATGTACTCAACAAGCATTTAACATGCGAAACACGCAGAAGCAGAAGAAGAAAAACAACTACAGAAAACAATTCAAGGGCAAGTGTTTCAACTGTAATTTAACGGGACACTTTGCTAGCGAATGTGATAGAAAGAAGAAACAACAATAGCAGCAAGTTCTGTCAATAGTGGCAGAAGCAGAACCGAAAGCAAACAAGAACGTGTGGTTTATTGACAGCGGTGCTACAGCACACATGTGCAACGATAAAAACATGTTTGTACGTTTTCAAACACACAACGAACAAATAGCATTGGCTGGCAACAAATTTATAACAGCAACGGGTAAAGGTGACGTATGTATTAAATATAACAATATAGATGTAATTTTAAAAAACGTACTGTACTCTTATGAGTTGCAAAGCAGTTTCATCTCTGTCACTAGAATTGTGGACAGAGGTTTCACGGTGAAGTTTGATGCTAAGATGGCAACAGTTAGGCGATCGGACGGTGTTGTCGTATTTCGCGCTGAGAGAAGTTGCAACCTTTTTGCAGTGCATAACAAAATAAATACAGCATTCGTCATGTGTGACTCGAACACTGTTTGGCACAACCGACTTGGTCATTTGAACTATGCGTGTTTGAACGACCTGTGTAAGACTGGCATTATAGATGGTGTAAAGGCAAACAACGATTCATGCAGAACATGCATGATGTGCAAATTACACGTTTTACCATTCCCCGTAAAGAGCAAACACACTTCAACAAATTTGTTAGAACTGATTCATTCAGACGTGTGTGGGCCATTTAGAACAAAATCAGTTGGGGGCGCGAGTTATTTTGTGACCATCATAGATGACAAGTCGCGAAAAATATTTATCTACTTCATAAAATCTAAGGCCGAAGTTGCAGCTAAATTTAAGGAATTCAAACTACATGTTGAGAACAAGACGGGTCGAAAAATAGTGACACTGCGGACGGATAATGGCAAAGAATACGTCAACAAAGATTTTGATAATTTTCTGCTGAAGCACGGTATACAACGTCAACTAACAGTGCCATATACACGTCAGCAAAATGGTGTAGCTGAACGTTGTAATCGGACGTTGATCGAAATGGCTCGGTCTATGCTATACCACGCTGGTATGCAACAGGACTTATGGGCAGAAGCTGTAAATACTGCAGTATATATACGCAACAGATGTCCGACAAAGGCGACGCATGGAAAAACACCTTTTGAAGTATGGCACAACAGACAACCTGCAGTTAAACATTTACGTGTATTCGGGGCACTTGCGGTTGCATTGAAGAAGACTAATGGGTCAAAGTTTGAGCCAAAGGGTGAGGAGCTAATGATGGTCGGATACTCAAAGGTGGCGAAAGCATATAGGTTGTTCAACAGGAGGGCACGGCAAATAACTGAACATAGAGACGTGTTTAGTAAGAATTTTAACGAACATTTATATTGCTATATTAAATTGAATTAAGATTCATAGGCTAATTGTTCGAAATTTGTTTTTAAATCTCAGAAAGACATGATAAATATTCCAAGGCACAAAGGAAAGTCAACATCAGTTTTATTCAACTTACACAGCAGAGCAGAACAGCTGTTTTCGAAAGACGCAACCCTTTCATCATCAGTGCTCATGTGTATTGTGTTTGTCACCACTTATTAGGTGGCTTAGTTGAATTTGATGACAGTTCCTATTTACACAAATTTTATTGTGAAAAAGAATACGAGAACTGTATCAACCTGATGTTAACATGTTATTGTTATAATACCCGTGTTACCGTTTGATTATTTTTTCTTCATGTCCCATTTTTCTGAATTTTTTGTCCCATCATACCTAAGTCAAAAAAAAAAAAAAATTCAGAAAAATGGAACATGAAGAAAAAATAATCAAACGGTAACACGGGTATTATAACAATAACATGTTAACATCAGGTTGATACAGTTCTCGTATTCTTTTTCACAATTGTGGTATATGTATGTACGTGCATATGTACATAGTTCATTATAAAGTACATAGCAAAGTATAGGTCATGGTTTATTGTATTATTTGTCTGTCTTGTGTTTTGCATTATCACATCACGTGATGGACATACGGCATGCAAATAATAACAGCAAGCATTTACTGACCAATGCAAAAATACTGGTTTTTGCTATGGTCACTCATTAGCTTGATATACTTAAATATTACTAATTAATTTTACTCGCTAATCAACTAAGAGATCATGAAGACGTGTTAGTTCACATTTAAGAATTTAAATAAATAATAAGAGTTAAATAAATAATCTTGTAAAAACCAAAACTGGCTGTTTGAGTTTATCACAGTGGCGACGAGGAAAAAGGATAACAATCTAAACAAAATGGCAAATCAAATATTTGGAAAAATGCCATATTTTGATCACACTCAAAAAAATTGGGCTGTGTTTCAGACGCAATTTTAGCAGTTTTTAATTGCAAACGAAGTAAAGGATGCAGCTAAGAAGAAAGCCATCCTATTAACATCGGTATGTGAAACGTCTTATATGCTGTTGCAGAATTTGGTGAGTCCAGCAAAAGTGGAAGATGTAACAACAACGTATGAAACTTGTTTGCTAGTTATGAGCAAACACTTCAAAGCGGCCACATCTGGTTTTGCTGAGCGTTACAAATTTTATAACGCTATGAAAGCAGCTAATGAAACAATAAATGAATGGGCAGTTCGAGTTAGATCGCTGGCAGTGCACTGTGAGTTCGGGGTTAATCTAGAAACAGCTATTCGGGATAAATTCGTGATGGGGCTAGAAAAGGGTCCAGCCCGTGATAAAATTTTCCTTGAATCGGTAGATTCGTCTTTTGAAAAGGTTCTGGAATTAGCCAACAACGTGGAATACACGAAGCAGCAGTATAATTTGATGCAAGAGGTAAAAGAAGAAAGTTTAAACTTCATAAATAGAAACAGAGGAGGACAACAGAAAAAGCAGCAACAACAAGAGCAACGTAAAGTATCATCAGAGCAGTGCAAGGTTTGTGGGTACAGAAATCCTAAGAGCGAGAACTGTAAGTTTAAAAATTATAAATGTAACAATTGTAAACAAAAAGGCCATTTGAAAAAGATGTGTAGTACAAGAAATTGTAATTTTATTGACAATAGTGACATAAGTTTATACTCTATTAGTAGTACTAACGATGGCCCTATTAAAGTAAAACTTTTTGTAAAAGATAAGTTGTTTGAAATGGAGCTAGATACTGGCTCCGAAAATAATGTAATTTCTGCCAAGTTTTACAAGACACATTTTGGAAATTATGAACTCAGGAAAGTAGACTTATTGTTGAAGGCATATAACGGTTTAAATATAAGTGCTATGGGCGCTTGCGATCTTGCAGTGAAGTACGGAAATAAAATAAAAGTAATTCCATTTATTATAATTGCAAATGGTGGACCACCATTGCTAGGCAGAAATTTTCTTAAAATGTTTGACATTAAGATTTGTAAGTTAAATTACAGTGTACCCATGCCAATCGTGCAACCAATTATTAAGAGATTTGAAAGCCTTTTTGATGGCGGTCTAGGAGTTTTTCGAGGCGGCGAGGCAGTTTTAAATGTAAAAGAGGGTACAGTACCGAAATTTTTTAGACCAAGGCAGTTACCTTTGGCGATCAAGAGCAACGTAGAGAAAGAAATAGATAATTTAGTAAAAATAAAAGTTCTTCGGCCGGTGAAATATTGCGAGTGGGGTACTCCTATTGTTCCCGTTTTAAAAAAGAATGGCAAGATTAGAATTTGTGGAGATTTCAAAGTTACGTTAAATCCACAGTTAAATGTTGAGAAGTACCCACTGCCTAGAATCGAGGACATTTTTGCAAAATTGCACGGGGGAGAGGAGTTTACTAAGTTAGACTTAAGCATGGCATACCAACAAGTGAAATTAAGTGAAGAATCTATGAAATATACAACTATTTCAACATCTAAGGGTCTTTTTCAATACACCAGGTTAATTTATGGATTAGCTTCGGCACCTGCGATTTTTCAGAGAATTATGGATTCTCTTTTAGCTGGTTTAGATGGTGTTGTTGTTTTTCTAGATGATTTTTTTTTTTTTTTTTTTTTTTTATCTTGGACCAGCACTCAGGGGATGACCCCTATATATGCAATGCATTGTGCTGGAACTGAAAACGAGGGGATAGTATTGAGGGGACAGATTAGGAAAGATGAGAAGATAGACAGTTGTTTTTGTAGCTATTTCAACCTTTTTTTTTTTTTTACTTCACCGGCTAATTTTTGCTACAGGGCCGACGAAGGTGGGTGCTGTTACTCTGCTTTTTAGTACATGATAGTGTCAGTCGCTGCCAATTATGTTCAGTGACCAGTGACTATGCCTTCATCATTGAAACAAGCTGGCAACAACTAACACAACCACGCACTAATGCTGATCAGAAGAATTAAACACAATATTTCATGACTCAGCGAGGGCTCGAACTCACGACCCTCCGCTTCATAGTCTCGTGTTCTACTACTTCAGCCAACAGCAAGTGCCAACAGTAGTGCAGCGAACAGGAAGTTACACATTGAAAGACTCGAAAAAGTTCTTAGAATTTTAAATGACGTTGGGTTTAAACTAGCAGCAGAGAAATGTGCATTTTTCTCAAAAAGAATTGAATATTTAGGTCATATAATTGATAAAAGTGGCTTACATATGAATCCAGAGAAAATCAAAGAGATAACGAATATTCCATATCCAACCAATGTTAAGGAATTGCAGGCGTTTTTAGGGGTGGTAAACTTTTATCGAAGATTTTTACCGGATGTGTCGACATTGTTGCACCCATTATACAAATTGCTTAAGGCAGACACAAAATTTATTTGGAGCAACATCTGTTCCTCTGCTGTGGATCAGCTAAAGTCGTTTTTAGCAGCTGATAAGTGTTTAGCCCATTTTGATGTCAAGAGTTGTACGCGATTAACGGTAGATGCTAGCCCAGTAGGGGTGGGGGCGGTGTTATCGCAAGTAAATAGAGAAGGAGTAGAGAGGACAATAGAGTTCGCATCTAGATCTTTAACAGACACGGAAAAACGATATTCACAGTTAGACCGGGAAGCTGTAGCGATTTTGTTTGGGGTGAAGAAATTTCATCATTATCTATATGGTCGTCATTTTACTTTGGTGACGGACAACAAACCATTACACCATATTTTTAACCCCAAGAAAGGAATTCCGATGATGGCTTCTAATCGTCTACAACGTATTGCCTTAACCTTATCTGGCTATCAGTTTGATATATGCCACATAAAGTCCAAAAGTAATATTGCTGACTATTTTTCCAGGTATCCAAAAAAAAGTAATGTTATGGTGGAGGAACTGCCTAACAATGTTTATATAAATTTTTTACAAAATCGCTCAGATGAGGAGAAATTTTTAGATTTTCAATTAATTATTAAGGAAACAGAAAAAGATGTAATATTACAGCAAGTGAAGAAATTTCTTAAACACGGATGGCCACAAAAATGTCCTGAATCCCAACTTTTGCCTTATTTTTTGAAGAGAAATGAGCTGTCAGAGGAAGAAAACTGCATTTTTTGGGGATATCGGGTAATCATACCTGCACATATAACGAAAGAAGTAGTTAGGTTTTTACATGCGTCCCATATGGGAATAATCAAGATGAAAGCCATGGCTCGTGAGTGTTGTTGGTGGCCTGGGCAGGCTAAAGATTTGGAAAAGGTTACTAAGTCGTGTGAGGCCTGCTTGATGAATCGACCTAACCCCCACCAACAGGAATTAATCCCCTGGCCCCGGCCTGAGGAAATTTGGTCTAGAATCCATATAGATTTTTTTGGCCCTTTTTTAAAACGTTGGTGCCTGGTAATTGTAGATAGCAGTAGTAAATGGGTAGAATGTATTGAGATGGGTACGAATACAACAAGTGATGCGGTAATTTCGGTTTTACGCGAAGTTTTTGCCCGTTTTGGACTACCAAAATGTTTAGTTTCGGATAATGGCACATCCTTTGTTTCAAACAAATTTAAGAAATTTTTAGAAGTAAACGGAATTAAACAAATAACAACCCCAGTGGGACATCCCGCTACAAATGGTCAGGCTGAAAATGCCGTGAAAATAGTTAAAAATGCGTTAAGGCGGAGTTTGCAAAACGCTCCAATATCACAATTCAACAGCGCTCTGTGCCGTTTTTTGCTTGATTATAGGAACACCATACATTCCAGTATAGGAGTTTCGCCAGCCACCTTGATGTTTAATAAGAGAAAAATACGAACTAGACTTGATCTTATTAACCCAAAAAGAAAAGCTGAAATAAAAAAGACCAAATATGTAAAAGAATTTGTGAGAGAAAAACAAAAAAAGCAAATATTATATCATAAGGGTTTTAAAAAAACGAAATTTTTGGTAAATGATTGTGTTATGACAAGAGACTATTCCATTCCTGGTAAAGTGTCATGGACACAAGGCATAATTTCCAAAGTCTTAGGAAAACAGACATATTTGGTAAAAGTGAAATCCAATAAAATGTGGAAAAGACATGCAAACCAAATGATGTGTTGCAAAACGTCTGGGGAACCAGAAAATTCAAACACAGTGTCAGATCCATTTCAGGAAGTTTATCCTAGTAATATAAGAACAGATTGTAATAAAAGTTGTGTAAAAGAAAGTAATGAGAATCCAAATAATCATGCTAAAACCTCCACTAAACAAAACGAACAAAATACTGTAAAAAATACTATGATGGACAAAATTGGTCCAAATGTAGAAATAACTGAAAACGAAGAGGTTAGCAAAAATAATACGATGAATAAATATAATTTAAGACAGAGAAAATAATGAAAATAATGAAAAATCTAATATATAATTATATGTATTAAGTATATACATGTAGGTATATTTACATCTTAGTTTTTTTCCTTACTCGTTTTGTTAATCCATAAAAATTTTTTTATGAATAACGTAGCTATAATGAATATATAAATTAAAAAACAAAAAAAAATTTTGTGGATGGAAGAAAAATTTAACGAAGGGGGTATTGTGGTATATGTATGTACGTGCATATGTACATAGTTCATTATAAAGTACATAGCAAAGTATAGGTCATGGTTTATTGTATTATTTGTCTGTCTTGTGTTTTGCATTATCACATCACGTGATGGACATACGGCATGCAAATAATAACAGCAAGCATTTACTGACCAATGCAAAAATACTGGTTTTTGCTATGGTCACTCATTAGCTTGATATACTTAAATATTACTAATTAATTTTACTCGCTAATCAACTAAGAGATCATGAAGACGTGTTAGTTCACATTTAAGAATTTAAATAAATAATAAGAGTTAAATAAATAATCTTGTAAAAACCAAAACTGGCTGTTTGAGTTTATCACAACAATAAAATTTGTGTAAATAGGAACTGTTATCAAATTCAACTAAGCCACCTAATAAGTGGTGACAAACACAATACACATGAGCACTGATGATGAAAGGGTTGCGTCTTTCGAAAACAGCTGTTCTGCTCTGCTGTGTAAGTTGAATAAAACTGATGTTGACTTTCCTTTGTGCCTTGGAATATTTATCATGTCTTTCTGAGATTTAAAAACAAATTTCGAACAATTAGCCTATGAATCTTAATTCAATTTAATATAGCAATATAAATGTTCGTTAAAATTCTTACTACATACAAATTTAAGCTATGGCTTGAGCTACCAATAATAAAAAATATTGGAAAAACGTTCACATGTACTTAAGTATAAAATTCAAACCAAATAAGTTTGACTTAGGTATGATGGGACAAAAAATTCAGAAAAATGGGACATGAAGAAAAAATAATCAAACGGTAACACGGGTATTATAACAATAACATGTTAACATCAGGTTGATACAGTTCTCGTATTCTTTTTCACAATAAAATTTGTGTAAATAGGAACTGTTATCAAATTCAACTAAGCCACCTAATAAGTGGTGACAAACACAATACACATGAGCACTGATGATGAAAGGGTTGCGTCTTTCGAAAACAGCTGTTCTGCTCTGCTGTGTAAGTTGAATAAAACTGATGTTGACTTTCCTTTGTGCCTTGGAATATTTATCATGTCTTTCTGAGATTTAAAAACAAATTTCGAACAATTAGCCTATGAATCTTAATTCAATTTAATATAGAGACGTGTTGTTTGATGAAACAGTTTTCAGGGGTAAGAACAATTGTGGCAGTAATAGTGGTGACCAACAACAACAAGAAATATGTAAACCGGAACATTATTTAACACTAGATAGCATATACACAACAGGAAATGATAATGAGGTCATAAGCAGAAATGGGCCAGAAGATGAAAATGTGGACTGTCGTATAGAAATGAGAAATGAAGAGGAATATAACACAGCAGAAGAAAATAGTTCCATTGATTCTCAAGAGGACTTTGACGGTTTTGAAGATCAACCTAAGGCAGCTGGTAGAGGTAGACCTAAGATTTTTAGGAATGGTAGACCGGGTAGGCCACGGAAACATGGTAATAAATTGAATGCTATGTCTGAAATTAATATACCGCAAACAGCAGAAGAGGCCTTTTCATGCAACGAAAATAAATTATGGACAGATGCCATGAGCTTAGAAATTTCTTCTCTCGAAAAGAATAGAACATGGACGTTAACAGATTTGCCAAGTGGTAAAAAGGCTATTGCTACTAGGTGGGTATTTGCACTGAAGAGGGATAAGCAGGGAAATGTTGAACGACACAAGGCAAGATTGGTGGCAAAAGGGTGTAGCCAGCGTTATGGCATCGACTATGTGGATACTTTTTCCCCCGTTGTACGTTACTCCACAATAAGGACTCTACTGGCATTAGCAGTAGAATGGAGAATGGTGTTGCATCAAATTGACGTTAGTTCGGCATATCTAAATAGTGATCTGCATGACGAGATCTATATACAGCAGCCACAGTGTTATGAAGATGATAAACATCCAAATAAAGTCTTACGATTGAACAAGGCTATTTATGGGCTAAAGCAGTCGGGAAAGGAATGGAATTCCAAGCTGGACAATGTACTGAAGGGTTTTGGTTTTAAGGCAACAGAAGCTGATCCTTGTCTCTACCAAAATAACATCGATGGTGAGTTGGCTTTAATTGCGGTGTATGTTGACGATATTATTATTGGTTGCAAGAGCTCAGAGATCGTATTGGATATAAAAAGAAAAATATGTGGAGAATTCGACGTGTCCGACAAGGGAAAATTGCATTACTTTCTGGGTATCGAGATTGATAGAGCTGGCGATACAGGTGAGATCAAGTTTGGCCAAACTCAATATATAATAGACATGTTAAAGAAATTCAACATGAATGATTGCAAACCAGTTTCGGTGCCACTTGATGCAGGCTATCAACCACATTGTTTAAATAATTGTAAAAAGGTGGATAAACAATTATATCAATCCTTGATTGGCACCTTGATGTATTTGGCCATCACAACGCGACCGGATATATTGCATTCGGTTTCGAAACTGGCTCAATGCAACTCCGACCCTCATCAAGAACATTTGCAGGCGGCAAAACATGTTATGAGGTACCTGTCTGGAACATCTAATTACAAAATAACTTACACATTGGATGAGAATTCAAAAGTTACTGGTTATGTTGATGCTGACTGGGGTGGTGACACCAAAGAGTGAAAATAATATACAGGTTTTTCGTTTTTCGTGGGCAACTGTTTGATTTCTTGGGAATCTAAGAAACAGAATTCAATATCCCTTAGCAGCACCGAGGCCGAATATATTGCAGCATCTGAAGCGGCAAAAGAAGCGGTTTACCTGAGAAGACTTTTAATGGAACTAGGATATTTAAAAGATGAACCTGTCATTTTAAATATCGACAACCAGGGCGCCCAAAAGCTTGCTACAAATCCAGTATTTCATCGCAGAAGCAAGCACATCGATATAAAATATCACCATATAAGGGAAGTCGTGCGGGCAAAAGAAATTGACATGCATTATTGTCCAACGGACCATATGGTGGCAGACATCTTGACTAAGAACTTACCTAAGGCTAAACACAACATTTGCTTAAATTTGATGAACATTATTTAAATATTTTGTAAGGGTACATCCACGTTGAAAGGGGGTGTTGATATGCATGGCAACTCTCACAACGTGTATGTTTCTTTTTAGTACATTCCTTCTGAATGTAGCTGTACTTAAACTTTTTTCTTTTAAACATTCATATTCTCGTTCTTACCTTTGAATAATAAAGATCATTTTATATTTCGCTTATATACATACTAATAAAAATACAACAAATAATAATGAGGAAAAATGTTTAGCAATACTTTAAAAATATATATTATGATTTCAAGAATATCGTGATTTTAACAGCAAATGTAATATATCGTTTGTGAGCTCAGACAACAACTGAAAAATATGTGGTCAGATAAGTCCGGCATCTTTTGAAGTTCAATAACGCCCAGTTGTGTAGTATCGCTTCAATTGCTAAACAAAACGGTGAATTTCCGAATAAAAGCAACCGCACTTCAATTAAATAATATTTGTATCGAATGGGCGTAAGTACATATACAAGTGAAAAAATAAGTGTTATTAAAAGAAATAAAGCGATAAAACAATCAAGTTTAAAAAATAATATCAAAAATAAATATGAACACAGACGACAGGAGCAGTTGTACCTTCTCGGCTATGATGCCTGCCAAATAATCGGTGCCAAATTGCCTTCAAATGGTCAAGTTTTGCGTGTTTTATTTTACAATATGCGAAAAGTAAATCTAGACTTGCGTGCTAGTGCTTCCCTTGTAGTGAAAGAGGTAGAAGTTTTATGGAACAAAGCACGAATATCACATAGAGCTTTTGACAAATGTGTCTCAAAAGTTGAAGGTTTGTGTTTAGAATGGAGAAACTTGCAAAAAAGTTCGAAACGCCGGACATTACTCCAGGAAAATCGCGAAAAAGACTTCGTAAATAAATTTGATGATTTGTTTGATGTCGCACATGCCGATGCATTGGATATTATCACTCTGGCAGAAGATAAGCTTTTTTTAACAAATCAAAGAAAACAGGGAAGACCTGGTGCAATGATAGGTTGTGACTGCAACTTGGCGAAAAAAGAAAAGGCAAAATCGCTTAGGGAAGAGAAAAAACAACGTTTCCACGAGAAACATACAGTCGTATTGCAAGGTAAATATTGAAGGTGTAGTGCGATTTCAGTCATGTCTTTACTTGCATGTCCTCAGTTTGAATCTATTATATTATTCTGCAATATTTCTTATAAAATTTTATAGATCAAGTGATGAAGGGACTATTGAAGATTGTGAAGTGCAACAAATTCCAGAGTCAGCATATGAAGTAGGTCCTAGTACTTCAAGAAAAAAACGAGGTAGACATAATTTGATCACACCAAAGCTTGTGTCAGTATTAGATAGGTGTAAAGTAAGTGACCGTGACGCCGTTCGAATCCTTATAGCAACTGCGCAAGCATTGCAACATAACGTTAGCGATTTAATTATAAATTGCACTTCAATTCGCCGATCGCGTACAAAGTTTAGATTTGATGCAGGAAAAAGAATCCGCGAAACATTTAAAAACAAAGAAATTAAGGCGGTGACTGTTCACTGGGATGGTAAAATGTTGCCATCATTGATGGGTAGTGAACACGTCGATCGTCTGCCTGTAGTTGTATCTTTTAATGGAACAGATCAGCTACTCGGCATCCCAGCGATAACTTCAGGTAAGGGAAGACTGCAAGCAACGGCTATCTTTGACTTACTCAAAGAATGGGATCTCAATGAAAAAGTGGAAGCCCTGTGCTGCGATACCACCGCATCAAACACAGGACGAATACAAGGCGCATGTGTGCTTTTAGAACAAACACTAAACAAAGATCTTCTGTATTATCCATGTCGTCATCACATATTTGAAATACTTTTACGGAGTGTATTTGATGCACAAATATCAACATCTTCGGGTCCTAGTGTCAAAATATTTCATAGATTTAGAGATGCCTGGACTAAAATAGACTAAAGTAATTTTAAGCCTGGAGTTGAAGACTTACATGTGAAAAATGTTATTGGGGATACAAGGGAGATACAAGAGTTTACATTAAAGAGTTTAAAAGATATGCAACCATGGGAAGATTACAAAAGGCTTCTCCAATTGGCCGTAATTTTCGTAGGCGGGTCACTTCCAAATTTTTCATTTCGAATGCCTGGAGAGTTCCACCATGCACGTTGGATGTTCAAAGCAATATATAGTTTAAAAATTTAATTATTTCGGAACCAGTTCATTTTGGCTGACTGTGAGTTGAATGGAATTAGAGATAAATGTGTTTTTATTATAAAAATATATTTAAAAGTTTGGATCAAAGCTGCCATTGCCGCAGAAGCTCCTAACCAAGATTTGACATTGCTAAAAAGTTTATATCTTTACAATTTAGTTGATGAAAATTTAAGTCGGGAGTTAATTCGAAAATTCTGCAATCATTTATGGTATACGACAGAAATAGTAGCGCTTTCATTTTATGATACTCAAATTTCAAACAAGTCAAAACGACTCATGGTTGCAGTGCTAGATCGAGCCCATGAAGATGACAACAAAAAAATTACAATTCTTCCTCATTACATAGAGCAGTACGTTAATAAAAATATTGCAGATATTATCTCGCAAAAAACTTTAAATTTTTTCAACCGATATTGTATCCCAACGGATTTTTTGAAGAAAGATCCTAGGGAATGGGAAAACGATAAATCGTATGAAATTGGCTTGGAAATGGTTGGTAAATTGAAAGTTGTCAATGATACTGCAGAAAGGGCTGTAAAGCTTATGGAAGAATACAATCAAGTTTTGTCGCGTGATGAAGAGGAGAAACAGTTCATAATGCAAATTGTAGCTGATTATAGGAAACAATATCCAAATTTTAAGTACGAAATTAAATTCAAAAAATAAATAATTTTGTATGAATGTTAAAGTGTAATAAAAAAGTTGGCAAAAACTAAATTAAACTACTTATTCCTTTTATATAAGTTTAGTGAATCTTGAAAAAACATTAATGGTTATTTTATAACAATTTATAAAATTTTTACAATTGGTGGGTGGATGCGGCACGCCTTGCCCTGATGCAATCTACCTAAAATTTTTTATAACATACTTTTTTGTTACGGAGAACATTTATGAAGGGAGTTAAGGTGCTATTTCGCTTTTTTTTAAATAAGGTGCACCCTAATATACATATATATAAATATATATATATATATATATATATATATATATATATATATATATATGGATACATATGTACACATATATATATATATATATATATATATATATATATATATTTATATATATATATATATATATATATATATATATATATGTATGTATACATATATATTTATAAATAGCCTGGGAAGCAATATCACCTGATATAATTAATAATTTAATATCCTCAACGCCTAAAAGATGTGCGTGTGTCATCCATAATAAAGGATTCGCAACGAAATATTGATTTCAATAGTTTTTGTTTGCACTTTTAATGGGGGGGTGCTTTAGTTTAGTCCGCTTATAATTGCGACTTATAATGTTTTTTCAATTTTAACTTTTTTTTATTAAATTCTGATTCCTTAAGTTTGTGTTTTTCAATAATAAAGATACATATAAATAAATAAAAAAAAAATAAAATTTTAATGACCTTGTTCTTTTAAAAAAATTCTCATTTTAAAAAAATGTACTGAGGGGTTCTTATGTTTTGGCCGATACTGTATATATATGTATATATATAAATATAAATATATATATGTATATATATATATATATATATATAAATATAAATATATATATATATATGTATATATATATATATATATATATATATATATATATATATATATATAGATATATATATATATATATATATATATATATATATATAAATATATATATATATATATATATATATATATATATATTTATATATGTATACATATATATATATATATATATATATATATATATATATATATATATATGTGGGGTAGCCGTAAGACCATTTAGTAGTACAGGGGTTAAGCTACAGCTGAGCGACATACACAAGTAGGCACGCAAGTGAATTGGTAAGAATTGACAGACAAACAAAAAGAACAGAAACAGACAATTAAAAGAAGAACTGATGCGCGAGTTAGTTGGTGAGTGACTGTGGGATAAAGCTGTTGAACCTAGTTAAAGTGTGTAGAATCGAACAGAGCGGAGGAAGAGAAAATGAGATTTAAAACTAATTGAAAACTAAGTGAATACTTATTGCCTAAATCTAACTACTTAAATCTAAGTGAACATATATTCCCTAAATGTAATGAACTAAACCTAAGTGAATACTTATTGCCTAAATCTAACTACTTTTTTTTTTTTTTTTTTTATCTTGGACCAGCACTCAGGGGATGACCCCTATATATGCAATGCATTGCGCCGGAACTGAAAACGAGGAGATAGTATTGAGGGGACAAGATTAGGAAAGATGAGAAGATAGACAGTTGTTTTTGTAGCTATTTCAACCTTTTACTTCGCCGGCTAATTTTTGCTACAGGGCCGACGAAGGTGGGTGCTGTTACTCTGCTTTTAGTACATGATAGTGTCAGTCGCTGCCAATTATGTTCAATGATCAGTGACTATGCCTTCATCATTGAAACAGGCTGGCAACAACGAAGACAATCACGCACTAATGCTGTTCAGAAGAATTCAACACAATATTTCATGACTCAGCGCGGGCTCGAACTCACGACCCTCCGCTTCATAGTCTCGTGTTTTACTACTTCAGCCAACAGCACCCACACTTAAATCTAAGTGAACATATATTCCCTAAATGTAATGAACTAAACCTAAGTGAATATATTTTGCCTAACCTAACTAATTAAACCTGAAGGAATACTTATCGCCTAAAATTAAACCTAAGAGAATGTACTTATGTTTTACCTAAAATGTACCTAGCTCAACAACGCAAACAAATAAACGAGTTGAATTTTATAACCTTGATAAACTTAAAGGAAACTGTATTTTATTTTAAGAACTCACAGAAAATCACCACATATATATATATATATATATATATATATATATATATATATATATATATATATATAAATATATATATATATATATATATATATATATATATATATATATATATAGATATGTATATTTATATATATATATATATATATATATATATATATGTATATATATATATATATATATATATATACATATATATATATTTTTTTTATGGACGTAATGATAGCAACTATCAATAGTGGCCCCACGACAACTTCACTAGCACCACCCTGGGACAGCTTTGGCATTTCTTCAGGGTGGGTAGTATTATCAGTATTATTCCTACGTCCTCCTTAGTTCCTAGGTAAGGAGGTTCGGAACTGATGCGCATATTTAATGGTCAGTTGCTAACGAATCCTAAGACGTACTAACTCTCCTACGAATCTGCGCTAATCTGCGAAGTTCTATTAGAACAAGCTGTACAAAACAACACACGCTGGTCCAATTCAATAAGGATTCCAGCATGGTCGGAATAATATTCTCCGGGCTGATCGTACGCCCCAAACCTTTCCCTAAATACGACCTCCAGTTGCTGAATCGTGATCAGACAAAGACGACATGCTCAGCATCCTTAACCACATTCCCACCACAAAGTGGACAGAACGGAGAGTCGTCGTGCTTAAAACGAAATAGAAATAACCTAAAGCAACCATGTCCAGACAAGAACTGTGTTAGGTAATAGTTCAGATCACCATGTTTCCTAGCCAGCCACAATCTGATGTCGGGTATTAATGTATAAGTCCATCTTCCCTTTTCATTGGTTGACCACCGTTCTTGCCACTTCTGCATACATAAGTCAGAGTTATCCCTATTCATGATTTCTAAATCGATAGGGATCATACCCGCAATGATAAAAGCCGCCTCGTCCGACGCTGCCCGAAATGCACTACATACCCTTAAAGCAGCTAGCCTATATATATATATATATATACAGGGGATACCAGCCCCACATATGTGGAATATCTAAGTGAGTCTGACCATACCGGGTGTGGATATAGGATAATGCTCCTTACTACTCCAGCGAGCAGTTTCCTCTGAAGATACTTTTGCCCTCTCGTGTTTGGCATAATCCGAGATAGCGCCTGATGCTTTGGATGCTATATATCGCAAGTGCCCGCGAAAAGATAGCCGAGTGTCAATCATCACGCCCAGATATTTCAGAAATGCCTTTGATTCTATGGAACAGGTGCCAACATTGAGGGTAATCTATATCGTCTGCGACTCCCACAATCTTTAATCTCTCAGGTAAACTCGACCTTAGTACTCCATCATACATTACGTTCCACAACAATGGTCCAAGTATCGATACTTGGGAAACACCACCAATAATCCTACGTTTCCTTATACCCGCATCTGTACTACAGATCAATTCCCTATTCCGGAAATAATCCTGCACTATCCCTATCAGATATTCTGGGATGTCCAATCGAGTTAGAGCATCAACAATATGCACCCAGCTCGTTGTGTTGAACGCGTCTTTTACATCCGTGGTCACGACTACACAGTACTCCTTCGTGCCATTCCTCCAACTCCTGCCATAGATAGTCCGTGCAGCAGTTTCTACTACCATATTTATAGCATCCACTGTTGACCTCGCCCTGCTGAAGCCAAATTGGTTGTCTGATAGACCATGTCTGTCTTCAACGCAATTCCCAAGTCTTCTGCAGATCACACCCTCTAGCAACTTCTCACATGTATCTATCATACACAGTGGCCGATAAGATGAGGGATCATCCAGGGCTTTATTGGCTTTTGCTATAAATATCAACTTCTGCCTCTTCCATCTTGTTGGAAAAATTCCCTTACTTAAGCATGTATTCACCATTCTTAGGAACTGCTCGGGACAAAGCCTGACGGCCTCCTTTAATACTATATTTGGAATACAGTCGAGGCCCGGTGCCTTTTTGTCTCTAAGCCTAGAGACAACGTCCTCAATCTCAGTTATTGTAACCGAGGGAAAATTTAATGTCCCAATTGGAGGGTTGTGCTCCCAAGGTGGTGCGTCCTGCTGGGGAAAGAGATGGTCTACAATTTCTTCCAGGATTGGCCCCTCACTCGGATGCAACGGGGTCAGGCATTTAAGTTCTTTGGTGACCAGCTTATATGCGAGACCCAAAGGATTATCATCCACCTCATCACAGATATTAAGAAAACACTACCGCTTGCTCCTACGAATTGCATCCTTTAGGGCCCTCCTCCTATTCCTGTAATTCTGTTGGTATACGCTATTCTCTAACCTACCTCGAGTTCTTGTATACTGCCTTCTGGCACGTATACACTCCGTCCTAAAGCCGGCAATATCAATATTCCACCAATAAACCGGTGGCCCCTTTCCGGGTCTTTTCCGCCTCACCATAGATGCATCGCACGACCGCGTGATATGGTTTACCAATTGTTCCGCCATATCCTCAGCTGAACCATTTAATTCCATACCTTCCATACAGTTGGCAAAAATATCCTTATCAAAGGTATTCACTTTCCATCCAGACAAACCTTGTGCACGGGGAGTCACATGCCGTATATCATCCTGTATATCCATAATAATGGCACTGTGATCGCTGTGAGTATAAAAATCAGATACTCTCCAGTTTACACGGTTTATAATGGTATCGCTGGCAAACGTAATATCAATAATTGATCCACCATTTCCTCCTCTAAATGTTTGCTCATCTGTTCAAGAGTACAATACTCAGCGCAGAAAGGGCTTCCAATAGAATCATTCCCCTCGCATTTGTCGAAGGGCAACTCCATTCAACAGCCCACGCATTGAAATCTCCTGCGTCCATCACAATGTTGTCTATAATAACACGAAAGTCATCAATAGAATACCTAGGAGGAACATAACAGCTGTACAAACATATGCCGGAAACAGTGACCCGCGTTTACCCACATTGCGGTGATAAAATTTCCCTCAATATCAAAGATCCGGTAGTCCATATAGCTGCTGTATCTGTATCATCAGTAACCCAATTTGCAGATACAATCTTCTTATATTGCTCGCTGAGTACAGCAACGTCTACCTTTAAATCTCGTACGGTTTGCCTAAGCAACTCCTGTGCTGCTTGGCAATGATTGAGATTTAGTTGGAATATGCGCATCCTGATTATTAAGTACTGTTTAAGCTTTTGTAGCGCTCTGTTGTAGTACGGGCAAACTACGCATCCGGTGACATGGTCACCATTAGTATTTCCACCCTTTCTACAGAGCATGAATGAAGGTCTGTTGGAACACGTTGCAATCTTGTGGCCAGCTTCCCCATAACGCAAGCAATTTCCGGATAGATCCTGGCCTCTACAACTCGTCGTCCAAAATCGACGCAGTTGTAGCACCTCTTCGGTGCTATCTTTTCCCGTATTCGACACACGACCCAGCCGATGCGTATCTTGGACATCTCTAGAATACGACTAGCTAGAGGAGCACTCAGGCCAATCGTGGCAGTTTGTGTTCCCCCATACGCTCTCCTCTGTGATCTAATTGCAGTCAACGGCAGTACCTTAAAATCGTTGGATTTACTAACTATGGCGTCATAGATGTCCTCCTTGGAAGTCACCTCGTCTATGTCCGTAAGTTCAATCCTAACCTCTTGGGATAGTGCCCGTACTTCGACAGTTCCACCCAGTACCGCTTCCACCTCCGACCTGAACACACCTATGTTCTGGTGAGCGGGTTTAGTGAGCTCCAGTAGCAGCTCACCCCTCCCGGTCTTCCGAATGCCCTTCACATTCTCCCCCAGATTACTAAGTTTAGGGTCCTTCTTCACTTGCCTGATAATCTCAGCATAGGAAGCGTTCCCACATGGTTTAATAACCAGCTGCATTCGCTGCTGGCGATCCCACAGAGCTACCTGCACCTTGCAATTGCTAGCAGTTCCACTGCTCAGCTCATCTGCCACCGGCATATACAATGCCTGTATTTCTCGAGACATCGATACCATATCCTTGTGGACATTCGATCTTGTCTTGAGAAAGTTTGATAGCTTTGCTATCCTCTCTTCTAGTTTTTCAACCTTGCCTTTTGGTTCCTGACCACCACCAGCTGTGGTGCCAAAACCTCCCCTATGCGGCGTGTTCACCGCCGTAGGGGGCGATCTCGCGATCATCGGCCTTTTCAGGAATGGATTCTCAATTTCACCATTTCCTGAGCTTTCCGCTCCCGCTTCTAAATTAATTCTACTGTTCTTCTGCATATTCATTTAATTGGGTCCAAACTCGCAGCCGCTGCTTCCGTTCGTTGTGCAGTCACGTTTAGATCCCATGGGTGTCTTTGCAAGCAGTGAGGTCCATGCGAGGGTTGACGAAGAGACCTTATGGATTAATCCGCCAGAACCGTGATAACCGGGAATCAACATCCGGACCTACACCACCAACTTAATGATGACGAACTACAAACGTACCTTGAGATTTGCCAAGTTTTAATAGGACGGAGGCAGTTGTGGCATTAGCCTGAGAGCCATTTCTGTACAAATTCACTCATACATACTTAAGTCCCAGAATACCACATCTACCAGCCCAGGGTTCTGCCATTTCAAATCGTTCACCCAGGAATGCCATAATTAAGACCGTACTGGACTTGGTCTTAATGCAAGGGACTTCAAAGCCCCATCTCAGTGTGCCAAATAAAGGGCCACACTGAATAACAGGTCTTCTTGGGGCATCTTTGTTCAAGCCCTCCAACCCGTCATAATAACTCAGGGCCACGGGGTCGTTACTCCCCGTTATCCGTACAAATATATATATATATATATATATATATATATATATATATATATATATATGGTTAGAACGTCTTTAATCACCCTTGCTGTCTCATTCTAAGTGAGCCACTCAGCTATTAAATGAACTAGCTCAGTAAACTGAGCTGATCCAAAATGAGCGCTCAGCTCACTGACCTGAAAAGAACAACTCTAGTGTACATTCCAACTGTACGCGATTGATGTATGAAAAGCACAGCATAATCGCCGTAACACATAGAATCCGTCATACCTTATACGTCGCCTTTTTCAATTGACAACTGAGTTGAAATACATGCTTTCTTATTTGAGTTGTCACATTCAGTACTTCTGCTTTAACGCGAAGTACGAAAGCTTACCAACTTTTGACGTACGTTGAATACTTTGAAAGACATCAGTAAGTTTATCAGATTTTTCCGATTAATTTTTTTGTATTGTGCGTTCAGGAAAAATTAGATAATATATATGTATATATATATATATATATATATATATAAAATTGTATAAAGTAAATAAATTAAAAGTTAAATAAATGAAATGGAGAACAAGTAACTGATTTAATATCCGTCAAAAAAGTACTCATTGTGCCAACCTTGTCCGTCAGTACGTTCATGTCAGTTAAAAAAAGCGACGCATAAAGTATGACGGATTCTATGTGTCTCAGCCTTTACAAATAGAATGCAGCAGCATCGTTATGCGTGTGTATATATATGAACAAATTGAATGTAAAAACAAGTTTTCTTACGGTAGATCGTTGCGCATGTACATATGTACATGTGTAAATGAATATCAATTTATATGTACTACTAATTTGAGTATTTTACTTAGTATGCAAAGCAAAATGTAGCAAAAGCAAAGTATAATAAACACTATCAATAAAACTCATTTCGTTTGTAACAGTAAATAATATAAAGAAGCAAGTAAATAATTGGGGGATTCACCCTGTAGTCATAAAGTCATAATATAATAGCACGAAAAATATGACTAGCGTGAATAACCCGTCATAACTTAGTATGCTATTTCAAACATCGATCAGCTGATAAGAAAACAACACATTTGCAATTAGATGTTATCAAAGCAAAAGATAATTAAGATAATTGTAATAAAGTTGTCTGAAAATGCCAAAAAGTCCAAAAACTCCATTTCTATTTAAAATTATTAAATTTGTCTTCTGGTGCACAAGAATATCAAAATGAATTTGTTTGTATAAACTAAAACAGCTGCTGCATTGATAAGAGCTGAAAATTTTTTTTCTTGCGGCGGCATACGGAAAAACGTTCAGTGGCTGCCAGTTACGTAAGTCAAACGAGAACATTTTTTCACTTGTATATATTTAGTTTTTGCGATTTGGTTCTCTTTTAATTTAATTTCGTGAATCATTTTAATTGAAGTCGTGAATCATATATAAGTAACGGGGCAAACATATACTATCGCCGTCTCGCCTAAAGATTTTCAGCCGTTCGACTCAGATCTTTAGAGCTATTTTATGACAAAACAAACACACACCTGAAAGAGCGCTATTATTTTATGACTGTTTTCTATGCAGCACAACAACAAATTTTTTAAACTGGTCTAAAATATCATGACTTTATGACAATATAACTAAATAGCACGAAGTGTGCATACCCCAAATATATAAAAAATTATAACATGCTTACATGTGAACAAAAACAACCGTGCGCCTTTTGCTCGTTACACTATTAACGTTTAAACCAGAAATCGAAATAGTGTACTTATTTTATCCTCTGTACACACAAGTTTACATCAACGACATTGAAAAACATGACATTGGAAAATGTATGCATGCTTCACTTTATACACAAATAAATCTTGAGTGTACAGGACTGTGCGAAGATGAAAGCATTCTATGTATTTGTTTTGTAACTTCATGAAATTAATATGTGTGTACGCAGTAAAAGCAAACACTGAAAATATTATACATACCCACCAGTTTCAAATTAAAAAAACATATACACGAGTACACTTACAGTTAAAGGTGTACATTAAATTTTGTTGTACATTTCAGTGATTTCTGGTTCAAACTATGTGTGACACGCATTTAAAAATTCTAGACATAGTTGCTGGATGGCCTGGACCTGCACACGATTCCAGCACCTTTATTAAGCTGGAAGTACATAACACGCGTTTCACGCGTCGCGCGTTCTATGCGCTTCAGACGCGTTTTTCAACTCAAGTTACATGCAAAGCGTTTTATGCGTCAATGTTTATGTTTTGATCAGCTGTAGTGTAATATTCACAAAAGTTCATTTTGCTAAAATGTTAAATAATATTTCTGTACAATAGCAATCTTTTGTTGTATAGAAATTTGTAATTTTTAACGGCATTAATTAACTTCTCATCCATTGCACTTTAATATTATTATCTGTGTTTAACCTACCTTGTTTGATATATTGCAAAATTAATAAACATAACAGAGGTGGCACTTATTACGTAAAATAAATCGATAAATTATATGAATATTTGTTTGAAGAAACAATTGTGATAAAATAACTATTTCAATGCATTTCACTCTTGAAAATATTGGTAATCTTTATTGCGACAGTGTTTTCTTATTAAAAACGTTTTATTATAATAAAAATTAAAAAATAATAATATACGACAGAAACAAATTAATCGATAACATTGAAAATGTAATATAATTTGTCATCTCTGGCTATCGAAAACAGCTGACATTTTTTCAAGACCCGTGCCGCGCGTACAAAAGTAGAAAGTAAATCTACTTTACGCGTCAAGCGTTCTACGCGTTTTGCCATGTAACTTGTTACATACAATTACACTAGTTCTACTTTTTTGACAAACGCTTATCACGCGTAGGCGCGTGAAACGCGTGTTATGTACTTCCAGCTTTAGACGTCAAAAACGCCGAAGAAAATCTCTATGACGAGCCCCAAATACGTACACGAAACTGCATTGAAAGAAGTTATGATGTTTGGGAAAGAAGGTTTCCTATTTTGTCTTTGGGCATTCGCCTAATTATAAAAAGAAGTATAGGCGTTATTGTAGCAACTGCTGTCCTACATAACATATGTTGCTTGAACAAAGGGAGCGAAGTTTGACCCTTTCCAGATAATCTACAATCGGCTGTAGATTTCGTAAATAGTGTTCCAAGTAACGTTTACTCCGCAAGATCTCATGAAAATAATACTACGCGTCGCAATTTGATAAACAACTACTTTAAAAATTTGTTATGAGTTTAAAAGAAACATTTATTTTCAAAAATTAAATGTAAAACAAAAATTCAATTATATACAAAAAAAAATATTAAAAATTAACGAAAACAGTAAACATAAAACAACAAAAAATTCAATTACAACAAAGTGGCAAAAAGAATAAAATCAAAATAACATAAATTCACTTACAAATAATTAAAGAAAATTACATTTAAAATAAAAATAAATTAAAAATTCAATCAAAATTCTCTTTTAATTTTGGTTGAAATTTCCAACAGTTTCCAACCTTCCCACAAATTGAGCCCTACCAGACGTATTTTCTATAATTCCTTCAGCTTATATTACATTATATTAAAACTTATATTATGACTTAAGGCTTAATATAAAAAATTATGTTAGATTTAAATTCATTTTGATACACTAATATAATTTTAAGTGTCCAAAATTGGACAATTACAATTAAAAAACATTAAAATATACTATAAACCAAAAAATTAAGTACAATTAAAAAAAATAACTATATTAAAGCTAAAAACAAATTCAATTTATAAAATATATTATATAGATTAAATTAAAATATGAGATCATATGTGTGGAAATAGTTTATTTGTTGGATGCTGTTAAAAAATACAGGAGTGCAATAGAAAATAAAAATAGGTATAGGGTGGGGACAGAAGTCCTACAAGAATGCCACAAAAGAAATTAGTTATTGATTTACGTGTGGGATCATCTATAGTTTATTTTAGGTGGATTTAACAGATGATCATGGTTGGGTTGGGCTACGTGTTGCATCTTTTACCTATTGGCAACATAATATATAACTGCGATGATGCTAACATCTTCCGTTTCACTACCATTATAATTCGTCTTGTCATGTTGGTTTAAATTCTTCGAGTTTAATCAAGTCTTTCTCACCTGTTATATCTTAAAGGTATATTTTTGTTATGAAATCTTTATGCATGCAGTTAAAATATTTGTTCTATGTAGCCATTTAATTCCAACATGAGGTACGTTCTAAACCCCGCCTAATTACCGACGAGGTAGTGCCGGAAAACAAATGCATGCATGAACTTATCCTGAAACCAATAAAATATGTTGTTCTTTGGTTGTATGCTACATAAATAATATTTTTGAATGTAAATGACTGAAACTAATTTACACAGAACTTTTTCACTAACACTTTTAAACATATGACTGACAATTGTTGAATTTGGAGAATATTTTTAATATCACATTTTGATTATTTGTGGTGTTGTGGTTTCAAAAATTAATTCCTTAGCATTTGTATGGATGATATGTAAGTATATTATTATTTAATGTTATACATAATCATAATAAAAGCTACAAGAACACTACCGAACATTTGACTAGTCATTTGTTTGATAGTGCTGAGGGCTTCATACCTCATACAAAACTTGCTATCACTTTCTTAAGGGCAATATGAAAAAACTGATGTAAACAATTGTATGCATGTGAGATTATATCTCTGTCGTACTTATTAATTCTGCCGACATTAGAAAATATAGCTCACCTGCTCACTCTAGTGCTTTTTTGTAACAGTATGTAGACACATATGTCTCAGTACTGAGGAATCAAATGACTACTCAAACCTGACAAATCAATTATTTTGTTTATATTTTTCAATGAAAATAAAGAAAACAATTTCGACTACAATTTCAAATTGAATTCAAAATTTTTATTGAAACATTTGCAATAAAAAGATAAAGAAACTATTTTAAAAAGTAAAACAACATTTAATAATTACTTCTTGGTTTACCCGCATTCTGCAAAGGGATGAAATGCCTAAAATGAAACAAACAATATTAAGCCAATGAGATTTACCTAAAGTATATATTATCTAAGTTTACCTTCATTTCTCATTTTAACAAAACTGGGAAATGTGCCACAATTATTCAGCGTTTGTTAGCCTGCGTTCCAAGTGCATTAATGAATCATCTAGTGCCCGGAAAACATCTTTCCAATCACTAATACCTATAACAAGTAAAAGTGCTATATTCGGCTGTGCCGAATCTTAAATACCCTTCACAGATGTAATTTTTTCCGTTTAAATATTTCGGCTAGGAAGCTAAATGTTTAGCTTTTCTTATTTCTAATACCTCTGAACGTCTTTCAAAAATACTAAATTTGTTTAATTTAAAAATCCGTTTCATGTGCCCCAGAAAGTTCTAATTGTCCAACCGTAGAATCGCCTTTTTGATTTATTTTTGTTTTTAATACCAATTTAACTCTTCCCGAAGTATAAAAAAGATTTCATCCACAAAAAACCAAAATTAGGAACTTATATGGTTAATTTAATGCACCAAAAAATTTCGATTTTCTAATCCTGGAACCGAATTTTTAATTTAAAAACTTTTATAACCGATTTAATTCTTAGCGAAGTTTAATTCACTGAAAAAAATACAAATTGGGAAGTTTTATGGTTACTTTTACGTACCGAAAAATTTCGATTTTCCAACCCTGTAACCAAATTTTTAATACCAATTTAATTTTCCCTGAAGCATAAAATAGGTGTACTTCACTATAAATACAAAATTTGGAATTTATGTGGGTACTTTTATGTACCAAAAATATTTCGATTTTCCAACTCTGGAAGCGAATTTTTATTTTCTTACCAATGCAATTCTTAGTGTAACAAAGTTTTACTTGACAAAAAATTAAAATGTTTAAGCTCTTTGGTCACTTTCATGTACCATTTGTCCAACCCTGGAGTCGAAATCTTGAATTTTTAAGATTTTAATACCAATTTTGTTCTTTCTGAATTATAAAACAGCTTTAATTAGCAAAAACAACAACGTCAATTGCCGTTTTGGTTACTTTTATGTAGAAAAAATATTTTAATTTCCCAACCCAAGAAACGAAATTCAAATTTTTTGTTTTGTTTTTGTTTACCAACGCAACTCTTAATGAGGCATGAAATAGTTTTATTTAAGAAAAACTTAATATTTGTAACCATTTTGGTCACTCTCGTGTACTACAAAATATTGCAGTTATCCAACTCTGGAATCTAAATTTTGATGTTTTTTTAATTTTTTATACCAATTTTGTTTTTTCTGATATAAAAAATAGTTTTAATTAGTAAAAAACCGACGTTAGTTGCCTTTTTGGTTACTTTTATGTATACAAATTATTTAAGTTTCCCAGCCCTGGGAGCGAAATTTTTTTTAACCAATCCTAGTCTTAATTAGGTATAAAGTCGTTTTATTTAAGAAAAACTTAACATTTGCAACCATTTTGGTCACTTTCATGTATCACAATATATTGCATGTACCAAAAACAAATTAAAACTTCCCAACCCTGGAAGAGACATGTTAATTTTTTTTTACCAACGCAACTTTTCATGAGGTATAAAGTAGTGTTATTTAAGAAAAATTTACAATTTTTAACTAGTTTGGTCACGTTCATGAACTATAAAATATTGCACTTGTCCAACCCTGGATTCGAAATTTGATTTATTTTTAAATCTTCGATACCAATTTTGTGCTTCCTAAACAACGTCAATTGCTTTTTAGTTACTTTTATGTATGAAAAAATTATGTATGAATTTTTATTACTCGAACTTTGTAATGTAAATTGTTAATTTTTTTGGGCTTAAGTTCGAATCTGCATGATTGCAAATGATTTTTTATTATTTTATTAATAAATGAATTTGTTCAAATTCTATTTATTATTTTTTTTTATATTAAGATTGGAATATTAAGAATATTTTCAATAATCATCAAACCAGCAGAACGGATCAGTACTGATTTCGAGGCCGCAATTTTTCCACTTTTGCAAGTGATGCTAGTTAGTAGGAATATCAACTATTTAACCAATATTTTAACGAAAATTGAATATGAGAAGTTATCACATTCATATTTTTAAGTTATTACCTTTTTGGTTAGTACGAAATTCCCCAACCCTGACGATTAATATTCCCAATATTCCATGTATCTCTTTCGCTTTTTCCAGAGCCATCGGCTGCTGATTGCTAAAGCTTCTTTCTTATTTATGTTCAAGTAATTGAATTTAGTTGTCAATTTACAATGAACAAGTGCGCGTGCCCCCGTAATGTTTTAAATTATGTATGAATTTTTATTAGTCGAACTTTGTAATGTAAATTGTTAATTTTTTTGGGCTTAAGTTCGAATCTGCATGACTGCAAATGATTTTTTATTATTTTATTAATAAATGAATTTGTTCAAATTCTATTTATTATTTTTTATATTAAGAATGGAATATTAAGAATATTTTCAATAATCATCAAACCAGCAGAACGGATCAGTACTGATTTCGAGGCCGCTACGCCATCTCATCAGCGTTCTTTGTTCAATTTTTCCACTTTTGCAATGAATGTGATAACTTCTCATATTCAATTTTCGTTAAAGTATTGGTTAAATAGTTGATATTCCTACTAACTAGCACCACTTGCAAAAGTGGAAAAATTGAACAAAGAACGCTGATGAGATGGCGGAGCGGCCTCGAAATCAGTACTGATCCGTTCTGCTGGTTTGATGATTATTGAAAATATTCTTAATATTCCAATCTTAATATAAAAAAAAAATAATAAATAGAATTTGAACAAATTCATTTATTAATAAAATAATAAAAAATCATTTGCAGTCATGCAGATTCGAACTTAAGCCCAAAAAAATTAACAATGTATGAAAAAAATTTAATTTCCCAACCCTGGAAGCGAAATTTTGATTTTTTGAAATATTTTTATCAATGGAAATCTTCATGAGGTATAAAGTGGTTTTGTTTAAGAAAAACTCAAATTTTTACACCATTTTGGTTATTACATGCACTACAAAATATTGCATCTACCAAAAAATTTTCATTTTCCCAACCCTAGAAACGAAATTTTAATTTTTTTATCAGTGCAACGCTTCTTGAGGTATAACTATATAGTAGTTTTATTTAAGAAAACTTTAAAATTTTTGACCATGTTGGTCACTTTAATGTACCATAATATATTGCACTTGTCCAACACTGGATACGAAATTTTGATTTTTTTTAAATATTTGATACCAATGTTGTTCTTCCTCAAATATAAGACAGTTTTAGTTAGCAAAAAAACAACATCAGTTGCCTGTTTGATTACTTTCACGTATAAAAAAAAATTCAATTTCCCACCCCTGGAAGCAAAATTTGAATTTAAAAATTGTTTTTGGCCAATGCAAATTTTCATGACGTATAAAGAGGATTTGTTAAAGAAAAGCTTAAAATTGTTAACAATTTTAGTTACTACATGTACTACAAAATACGAAATGGGTCGAAAAAAAATTTTAATTTCCCATTCCTGGGAAAAAAATTTATTTGACTAGTTTTTAATAGACCATTGAGGCTTCCCAAAGCACGAAATAGGTTTAATTTACAAACATTAAAAAAACAATTGCTTTTTGGTATAAATTTTGCATCGAGAAATAAAAAAAAATTTAATTTCCCAACCCTGGAAGCGAAATTTTAATTTTTTAAAGTATTGGAAACCAGTATTCAGCGTGTCATTGCTGAAATACGCCCTCAAATGCTTGAAAAGGTGGTCGAAAATTTGACCTCCAGAATGACCTTTGTGCAAAATAGTCGTTGTGGCCATATGCCCGAAATAATATTTAAATGTTAAATGACAAGAAATTATGTACCAAATAAAATTTTTTTTGGCCATTTCATAATTTGGCATGTATTTTATTTAAATTTCAAATCAGCAAGTTCTTATAAAAACCCCCTTTAGAGTTCGTTGGTTAAATGAGCACCCATATCAACAAAATATCCTGTGATTTGTACTATGCGTTTTAGGCATTATAAGTCCTTGCAGCAATAAAGAATACGGGCCAAGCAAATATGAACTCAAATAGTTTTAAACTTAAATAGGACATGTAAGTATATTGTTTAAAGCTACAAATAAAAGTTGTGATAACAATAAATTGTTTTTAAAGGTATTGGTGATTCCCAACATATTTCCCGGTCAGTAGACGAATTCATTGATACACTTAGCACGCGGGCGCACAAATCACAGAATAATACCAGATCCTGGGTTTTGTGTAAAACAAAAATATGTCGTACCGAAAATCCAGAAATGAAGGTAAGGTCATATAATACATATCCTTGATAAAACTTATTTGCTTAATATTATTTGTTTAATTTTAGGCATTCTCATCCTCTTGCATCAACAAATAAATCGAGTACAGAAGCAGCTGTTAAACTTAAGAATATTTAATTGTTTAATGTTTTATCTTTTCATTATAAACATTGAAATATAAAATTGTAAATTAAATTTCATTCTTGTTTTCTTATTTTTATTTTCACTAAAGAATATAAGCAAAATAATTGATTTGGCAGGTTAGAGTAGTCATTTGATTCCTCAGTACTGAACAATCAACTGATAACTCATATGTGTCTTTATACTGATACAGAAAAGAACTAGAGTGAGCAAGTGAGCTATATTTTCTAATGTTGTCAGAATTAATAAGTACGACAGAAATGCAAGCTCACATGTAATTAATTGCATACATCAGTTTTTTTCATATTGCCTTTAAGAAACTGATAGCAAGTTTTGTATAGGCAATGAGGTATTAAGCCCTCAGCACTATCAAACAAATGACTAGTCAAATGATCTGTAGTGTACTGGTAGGGAAGAGTAATTGAATACGTGGAAAAGTATGGAGCGTGAATTCACCCATACCTTCCGATAGCATAAAGTTCTGAAAGCTAAGTATGGAAATATAAAGGCAACAGGCAAACAAAACTTTGCATATGACAAGAGACAAACATCTGCTACTGGCGCTGGACCACCGCAGCCATCTGCAACAACAAAAACTGACCATACCATATTGGAAATATGTCAGAAAGTACAAATGCGGGATTTTAGTGATCAGACTCGAGTTTTTTTATTTTCAGCTTCGTGTACTGAATTTTGAGTCTGATCTTCTCCATCTCGAGACAATGCTTTTTTTTCATGCATTCTATCTCCAGTCTCTGTTTTTCTTTTTTGAATGCAATTTGGAGTTTCTGCTTCTCCAACTTCACATCTGCTACTTGATTCCAGGAATCTTTCACCTTCGGCTCTTTTAGGGCTTTGTGCAGATGTATCACTAAAAAATATTCCAGTTAATAAATATATGTAAAAGCTTATAGAAAATGAAATACTTACAATCACATTCTTTTTTTTTCGCCAACGGCACCACCACTATCATTAATGAACTTTTCCAAAAACTCTACCGCAGTCACCTCTAAAAATATATTTATTAAAAATAATTTGTAAGACCATATTATTCACCATTACATTTTATTAAAACTTACCATTTTCATCCTCATCGCAATCGTATGCTGATGGATTTCCCAAAATTTGTACCTCCTGGCATATTTTCAATATCGCATGGTCAGTTTTTGTTGTTGCAGATGGCTGCGGTGGTCTACCGCCAGTAACATATGCTTGCCTCTTATCATATGTAAAATTTTGTTTGGCTGTTACCTTTATATTTCCATTCTGAATTTTTAGAACTTTATGCGATCGGAAGGTATGGGTGAATTTACTATTGAATTCACGCTCTATATTTTTCCATGCAATAAATTTTTCTTCTGTGCCCACTTTATCAGTTTTTATACCCTCCAAAAAAGAATATGGAGGATATACTCACTTTGTCATTCCGTATGTAACGCAGCGAAATATCCATCTGAGAACCCTTAAAGTATATATATATATATTTGATCAATGATGAAATCTAAGACGATCTGAGCATATCCGTCAGTGGAAATCACGATTCAGTCCAAACGGAAAGAGGTAGACTCTTAAAAGTTCGGATAAATATATCTTGAAGGATAGCACAGGCTAAGGTCGGCGATGGGTTAAGTCGGGCAGGAGGGAAAAAAGTTCCCCTAAAAAGAACCAAATCAACCTCTAAAAAACAACATAATTTTTAAAGTTGCTTTGTAATTTTGTTAAGCAACTGATATATTTTTATGTCAAAGAAGGTCCAACGCGTTAAACTTGGAGCCATAAAATTTAAAAAAAAAATAAGTTTTGGATCTCTCCCCCTTTAGTGGGCGTTATTATATGCAAAAATAGTGTAAAAATTTAACAAGTTGTTTTACTTAAGCCTAGATTCCTTAAAAATAACACTTTTAAGCTTTAATGACGAAGCTGAGACGTAACCTGGTACTACTCCGCCCAAACCCTCCTCCCCTTTTGGCCCCTAAATGACCCTATAAATTATTTTTTTTAATTTTATATTTAATTATCCCAAGCATTTATTGTTAGAGTTTTATGACAAAGGTAAAATGTCTTTCCCACCGAGAGACATTTCAGCGAGTTTTAACATCCTCCAAAGAGAATTGGACCGTATAAAGTATATATATTATTGATCAGTGATGAAGTCTAAGACGATCTAGCAATGCTCATATGTCCGTCTGTGGAAAACATAATATAGTCTATTTTTGGACACCGCCCCCTTTAGTGGGCGTTGACGTACGATATTATATGCAAAAATCGTGCGATGGTCTCTGCTCATGCAGTGGTGAAACGTCTCCCCCACGGGCCTTCCCGGAATGGCTCTGTCAAAATAGAGAGTTAAAATTGGGTACACAGATGTCTTAGAGGAACTCTGTCCCACCCAGTTAAACATTTTAATTGTACTTACTAAAATTTGGAGAGTATTTAAGATTCGACCCGGTCGAATATAACGTTTTTGCTTGTTTTATTTTCTGTTACACTGGTGTATTTTTTAAAAGCATCCAACAAATATTCTATTTTCACACTTGTAAAATTTGGAGTTCTCTTCTCCATATTAATATTTATTGCACAAATAAACTTTAACCACAATCAATAAACGTTTTTAGTTGGCCAATAAAATAAAATTGAAATAATATCTAAAACACCTGTTTTCTGAACAGTTCCGATTTTTATTTTGACAGTTCAAAGTGCTACCATATTTTTACCAGAAATTAATGAAAGTGTTTAAGTCTGACTGAAAAACTGAAAGTATATTTAAACACAATTTAAGTTTATGGAAAAATCAACTAATTTTGTACTTAAATTAGAAGTCAAAAACTGGAGGTTAGTATGACAAATTTAAACTGAATTTCAATAGAACAGGAGACTTTAACCACAATCAATAAACGTTTTTAGTTGGCCAATAAAAAAAAATTTAAATAATATCTAAAACACCTGTTTTCTGAACAGTTCCGATTTTTATTTTGACAGTTCAAAGTGCTACCATATTTTTACCAGAATTTAATGAAAGTGTATAAGTCTGACTGAAAAACTGACAAATTTAAACTGAATTTCAATAGAACAGGGAGACTTAAATGTTATTTAAATATGATCTATAACAGTAAAATTTGTGTTTAAATACATTTCAAATATAAATGACATTTATGAATTAAGATTCTATAGGCTAATTGTTCGAAATTTTAATTTAAATCTCAGAAAGACATGATAAATATTCCAAGGCACAAAGGCAAGTCAACATCAGTTTTATTCAACTTACACAGCAGAGCAGAACAGCTGTTTTCGAAAGACGCAACCCTTTCATCATCAGTGCTCATGTGTATTGTTTGTCACCACTTTTTAGGTGGCTTAGTTGAATTTGATAACAGTTCCTATTTACACAAATTTTATTGTGAAAAAGAATACGAGAACTGTATCAACCTGATGTTAACATGTTATTGTTATAATACCCGTGTTACCGTTTGATTATTTTTCTTCATGTCCCATTTTTCTGAATTTTTTGTTCTATCATACCTAAGTCAAACTTTTTTGGTTTGAATTTTATACTTAAGTACATGTGAACGTTTTTCCAATTTTTTATTATTGGGTAGCTCAAGCCATAGCTTAAATTTGTATGTAGTAATAATTTTAACGAACATTTTTATATTGCTATATTAAATTTGAATTAAGATTCTATAGGCTAATTGTTCGAAATTTTAATTTAAATCTCAGAAAGACATGATAAATATTCCAAGGCACAAAGGCAAGTCAACATCAGTTTTATTCAACTTACACAGCAGAGCAGAACAGCTGTTTTCGAAAGACGCAACCCTTTCATCATCAGTGCTCATGTGTATTGTTTGTCACCACTTTTTAGGTGGCTTAGTTGAATTTGATAACAGTTCCTATTTACACAAATTTTATTGTGAAAAAGAATACGAGAACTGTATCAACCTGATGTTAACATGTTATTGTTATAATACCCGTGTTACCGTTTGATTATTTTTCTTCATGTCCCATTTTTCTGAATTTTTTGTTCTATCATACCTAAGTCAAACTTTTTTGGTTTGAATTTTATACTTAAGTACATGTGAACGTTTTTCCAATTTTTTATTATTGGGTAGCTCAAGCCATAGCTTAAATTTGTATGTAGTAATAATTTTAACGAACATTTTTATATTGCTATATTAAATTTGAATTAAGATTCTATAGGCTAATTGTTCGAAATTTTAATTTAAATCTCAGAAAGACATGATAAATATTCCAAGGCACAAAGGCAAGTCAACATCAGTTTTATTCAACTTACACAGCAGAGCAGAACAGCTGTTTTCGAAAGACGCAACCCTTTCATCATCAGTGCTCATGTGTATTGTTTGTCACCACTTTTTAGGTGGCTTAGTTGAATTTGATAACAGTTCCTATTTACACAAATTTTATTGTGAAAAAGAATACGAGAACTGTATCAACCTGATGTTAACATGTTATTGTTATAATACCCGTGTTACCGTTTGATTATTTTTCTTCATGTCCCATTTTTCTGAATTTTTTGTTCTATCATACCTAAGTCAAACTTTTTTGGTTTGAATTTTATACTTAAGTACATGTGAACGTTTTTCCAATTTTTTATTATTGGGTAGCTCAAGCCATAGCTTAAATTTGTATGTAGTAATAATTTTAACGAACATTTTTATATTGCTATATTAAATTTGAATTAAGATTCTATAGGCTAATTGTTCGAAATTTTAATTTAAATCTCAGAAAGACATGATAAATATTCCAAGGCACAAAGGCAAGTCAACATCAGTTTTATTCAACTTACACAGCAGAGCAGAACAGCTGTTTTCGAAAGACGCAACCCTTTCATCATCAGTGCTCATGTGTATTGTTTGTCACCACTTTTTAGGTGGCTTAGTTGAATTTGATAACAGTTCCTATTTACACAAATTTTATTGTGAAAAAGAATACGAGAACTGTATCAACCTGATGTTAACATGTTATTGTTATAATACCCGTGTTACCGTTTGATTATTTTTCTTCATGTCCCATTTTTCTGAATTTTTTGTTCTATCATACCTAAGTCAAACTTTTTTGGTTTGAATTTTATACTTAAGTACATGTGAACGTTTTTCCAATTTTTTATTATTGGGTAGCTCAAGCCATAGCTTAAATTTGTATGTAGTAATAATTTTAACGAACATTTTTATATTGCTATATTAAATTTGAATTAAGATTCTATAGGCTAATTGTTCGAAATTTTAATTTAAATCTCAGAAAGACATGATAAATATTCCAAGGCACAAAGGCAAGTCAACATCAGTTTTATTCAACTTACACAGCAGAGCAGAACAGCTGTTTTCGAAAGACGCAACCCTTTCATCATCAGTGCTCATGTGTATTGTTTGTCACCACTTTTTAGGTGGCTTAGTTGAATTTGATAACAGTTCCTATTTACACAAATTTTATTGTGAAAAAGAATACGAGAACTGTATCAACCTGATGTTAACATGTTATTGTTATAATACCCGTGTTACCGTTTGATTATTTTTCTTCATGTCCCATTTTTCTGAATTTTTTGTTCTATCATACCTAAGTCAAACTTTTTTGGTTTGAATTTTATACTTAAGTACATGTGAACGTTTTTCCAATTTTTTATTATTGGGTAGCTCAAGCCATAGCTTAAATTTGTATGTAGTAATAATTTTAACGAACATTTTTATATTGCTATATTAAATTTGAATTAAGATTCTATAGGCTAATTGTTCGAAATTTTAATTTAAATCTCAGAAAGACATGATAAATATTCCAAGGCACAAAGGCAAGTCAACATCAGTTTTATTCAACTTACACAGCAGAGCAGAACAGCTGTTTTCGAAAGACGCAACCCTTTCATCATCAGTGCTCATGTGTATTGTTTGTCACCACTTTTTAGGTGGCTTAGTTGAATTTGATAACAGTTCCTATTTACACAAATTTTATTGTGAAAAAGAATACGAGAACTGTATCAACCTGATGTTAACATGTTATTGTTATAATACCCGTGTTACCGTTTGATTATTTTTCTTCATGTCCCATTTTTCTGAATTTTTTGTTCTATCATACCTAAGTCAAACTTTTTTGGTTTGAATTTTATACTTAAGTACATGTGAACGTTTTTCCAATTTTTTATTATTGGGTAGCTCAAGCCATAGCTTAAATTTGTATGTAGTAATAATTTTAACGAACATTTTTATATTGCTATATTAAATTTGAATTAAGATTCTATAGGCTAAAACAATACACATGAGCACTGATGATGAAAGGGTTGCGTCTTTCGAAAACAGCTGTTCTGCTCTGCTGTGTAAGTTGAATAAAACTGATGTTGACTTGCCTTTGTGCCTTGGAATATTTATCATGTCTTTCTGAGATTTAAATTAAAATTTCGAACAATTAGCCTATAGAATCTTAATTCAAATTTAATATAGCAATATAAAAATGTTCGTTAAAATTATTACTACATATAAATGACATTTAATTATTTACTAAATTATTGGACATTGATTAGGTGATGTTTATTTACAGATTTAACCATTACACAGTGCATCACTAAAATCTTGAACCAAAATCTGAAAGCTTATGATGGTAGAAGAAAAACCCTAGCTGGGTTTAGAGTTATTAACTATTTTAGTACAATTTTCAAAAAACGTATACTGATTTTTAACTCAATATCTCGTGAAATATTCGAAATATTGCTTTTCTCTCTTCAGCAAATGTTTACCTTTTAATTAGATCTTAAAATTTTACCTCAAGATAAAATAAAAACACAACAACATCTTACTCAAAACAGCAAATCTGTCAAAAAACATAAAATTTCGACATAGGTTTTAATTGCTGATGATGGAACATAATCGTATAAGGGCACTTCAGATATTTTAAAAATTTATGAGTTTGAACATAGGGAATGAAAAATAAGGACACTTCAAATCTTTTGAAATATATATTGAACTTTAGTCGTCGCTTTCGCAGCTAGACTCATCATCTGAAAACATGTGTCCGCCCGTTTCGCTAGGTTTATTTTCGTATGAAAATACTTTATGGCTAAATCAGCATACTACCCCAAGCATCGCATCTATTTTTTCCCTTTGAACCACTTTTCCATCGGGTTGGTTACTTGCTGAAGCGCTCACCCTGCTCATCAGATTCTGGTGGCAAATTTTTCAAAGTATCTATTTTAAAAAATTTAAGTGTCCTCATATTTTCTATCATCCTTATATTTTTTTATTATTTATCTTAAGGCAAAATTTTTAGATCTAATTAAGCCCCCCATACACGACATGTTTTTTTACATCTGACATGCAAAGCACATATGTACATGTTGTGAGTTACCTTCCAAACATTGCTTTTGTGAAAGTCAGACAAAAAGTCAACTGACAATATTTCAATTAGAGCGTGTTCTATTTTCGTCTGACAAACCTTCGGACATTAGCCGTTTTTGCATTAGTCGGCCAAACCTAATATTTTACAATACGGCGCAAGCAAACATGTTTGTGGCGGCAGGATGCCCTTTTGAAACCTACGACCTACTTTGGTGTCTGCAAAGGCTGTACAAAATTCCTAGACCAGCTGTTGAATGTCAGAAGCACAAATTAGACAGATTGGACACGGAAAATTCGGCCATATCGAACGGGAAAAAAATTGACAAAAGGCATCCCAAAATGGCAATACCACTTAACCCCTTATTAATTAAAGAACAGAAAGATATTCTTTGATATATCTCTTTCTTTGTCCTTCTAGCCGGTTAAAAGTCAAAATAAATATTTTATATTAGTTGGAAAATTTTCAGTAAAAAGGCGAACAAATTTACTTAAATCCAAAAATTTGCGCCTCTTTACTAAATTGTGATAAATTTTTAACTGTTTTTTATGCCCGTGGTTCCTTGTGTTATTGTGTGGGAAGACATCAAAGTGGTAAGTATATTTGTATACTATTTATTTATAAATTTTTTATAGAACAATTTTGTTACAGGTATAGCTGCTGAACAATATTCCCGGAAAAACGTAAGTGTTAATAGAACTGAAACTATTTAATTATATTGAAATACTAAACAGAAATCTATATTTCAGGAACCGCTGGAGTATAGTTGGAAGGATGTGGAATAGATTCACCGGTTCCCGAAGAACCCGGTAAGGTAAGTGTTGTGAAATATATGTAAGCCAAGAAGTGTATTTAATTAAATATAAATGCTTATTTTATATTTCAGGAGCCGTAGGTGTATAGTTGGTTGTCAGGACTTCATTGGTTCCCGAAAAACCCGACAAGGTAAGTGTGTGAAATATATGTAAGTGTGTGCCAAAAAGTGTTATTTTATGTGCCTTGTGTTTTTGGAAGTGCTGTCGGTTGGTTTTTTTACTAACAGTCAGACAAAATTGAACTTTTTGTGAATTGTGAAAGTTATCATGTTCGTCTGCAAGTGAATTAAGAAATCCAACCCTTAACAATACATCCAAGTACACTCACATATTGAGAAAAATCAGTTTAAAAGAAAAAGTGTTAAATAAAAAAAATTCACGCGATAGCATATTTTCAGAGTTACGGACGCATAAAGTTTTATAAATGCGCAAGCATTCTCTTAGTATTGTTGCACTAGATCAAAAATTTACTAAGAGAATGCTTTCGCATTTATAAAACTTTATGCGTCCGTAGCTCCGAAAATATGCTATTCCTCCAATATTTTTATTTTACACTATCTTTTTACTACACCTATTACTTTTTACTTACAATAGCCCAATATATGTTATTAAGTGCAATTTAACTAACAACTTGTACATAATTTCAAATTTAATAATAATTTCATAAATAATTACTCATAACTGTTTGTATAACAATTTTCAGAGTTACATATATGCTTTCAGATTACTATTTTAGTCATTCACTAAAATTATGAAGTTCAATAGCGCAATGTGGAAACATATTTTAATGGATTCATTTAAAAAGGTAATGAAAACCTTATAGCGTTATAAAAAAAGAAAAAAAGCGGTACATAAACTAAAATTTAATCAGATATTTGAAGAACTTTAACCATTTCGTAAGTTTATTTAAGTTTATTATTACTATTAATACAATTAAAACTAAATTTTAATTGTTTTCTTTATTCCATTACAGTGTTGAAAAGTTTGTGCCATCATAGCTTTCTTCATTCCGTTCACGTTCGTAAGCATCTTGAAGAAGCTATGATATCCATGATATCGGCCAACTATATCTTCGGCCCCTATAGCGGCACCACCCATTGCTGTGCCACCCTCATTCATTTATTTAAGGAATGTAATTTTTTATTTATTTATTCATTTGATGACTAAAGTTTATTTAATTTAGAAAATATTAAAATTATTAAAAAAATTTAGATATATATTAACAAATTTCATCATACTTGTCATTATGATAATTTATTTGAAAAAATCTAGCAAAAATGGCAAAATTTGTTTCCAAATATGTATATACATACTTAAGCATTTAATCGCTGACCACTAATTAATTTTTATTGATTTAATATCATTGCATATCTCTAATTGTTGTGGTTTCAAATTATCCATTAATGTATGAGCACTTGCACATTTGGTATTGGAAAGAAAAATAGTACTAAACTTCTCCAGTTTGGTCGCTGTTACTTTTTGTTTTTGTTTGACTGAAACTCCTGCGCTACTACTATTATTATTTTGATTCTGACTGCTTGGACTGGCAGCGTTCCACTGAACTTTATTGCAGTTGAATTTGCTGCTGCAGTTCTTTTTTAGCCTTTTTGGGAATTCCTGCTATGGACGACGAACTGGTTATTGCTGTGGCATTAATTGTATTTGCGTTAAACGCACAACTCTGAAATTATTTGCTGTTGTTGGGCCATTAGTGCTGTATTGCTTGCCGACGTAAGTGGTTGACTTTTTTCTTTGGATGTTTTATCTGCAATTATTTTGCTGCTTGATAATAATGTCGCTTGATTTGCATTGTTAGTATTTGAGGTAGTTAAGGCTGAGTTCATATGTTATTCGGCGACATTAGTTGTATTCATTTGTTGCTTAGCAGCTGCTGCAAAGTTAAAGGATGTTTGATTGGTGGCATTTGTTGCCGTTCCAATCATGGTTATATTTGCCGAACTATGGCGTTTGACTGTTTTCTCTAGGGCTGGATATTGTTAATCTAAACTGTTACTCTTGAACGAAGCCATATAAGTGCTACTGAAGGCAGTGATGCTATTGTGGAAGTCGTAGTGGAGTCATTTTCCACACTTAGATTTTTGTAAAATCTGCTGTTGTGAATGTTGGTGGAATATTAGCATCTTGATGCAAAATTGTATTTTTATACTGTTTCAACGGTGCGGCTTTGGTATTAACTTTTGCGGCGAAAGACGTCGTGGTATCGTTGACCAAATTAATATTAAATTTATCATCACCAATATTTGCACAACATTGAGTTGATATTACATTTTGTGTAAAACTTTGAGAACATGTTATAACTCTTTTGATTAGCATTCGCATTAAGAATGTTGTCGTCGATACCAGCCGCTACGGTACCACCACTTAGCTCCGGAAATTCTTGCTTCATTTGAGATTTTTTAACTTCTTGTGTTTTTGCTGGTGGAGTTAAGGCTGTTGTTGAGATTGTTAGTAGACACCGACTTTTCTTTTCTTATTTATTAAGGGGCCTAGACACGGTCAAAATGCATGGTATGAGTTAAAATTTGTTAGTATGTGTGACACCGACGACGCTTGAAGAAAAATCAAAAAATTTAAAGGGGACGGAGCCCAAAAATTATTCAATTTTTTTATTTTATGGCTTGCAGTTTAACGCGTTGGTTCTTTTTTAAATTAAAAATATATCATTTGCTTAACAATATTACAAAAAAACTTTAAAAATGAAGTTATTTTTAGAGGTTGGTTTAGTTCTTCTTAGGGGAACTTTTTTCCCTCGTGCCCGATTTAGCCCATCACCGAACTTAGCCTGTGATATCCTTCAGGATATATTTATACCAAATTTCAAGAGTCTAGCTCTTTTCGTTTGGACTGAATCGTGATTTCCACAGACGGATGGACATGCTCAGATCGTCTTAGATTTCATCACTAATCAAGAATATATATACTTTATGGGGTCTCAGATGTATATATTGTTGCGTTACAAACGGAATGAGGGTATAAAAAAAACTTAGCTAATAATTCAAAACCCAACTAGGGTTTTTCTTCTACCATCAAAAGCTTTTAGATTTTGGGGGTCTTAATTGGTTCAAGATTTTGAAGTTGAAAAGTGTGCTACTGTGTAATATAAATCTAAATTCATTTTTTTATATTTTAATGTTATGAGCTAGTGAGGCTACGTTTTTATATAAATAAAACAATTTATTTTATTTCATTTTCCCGACGTTTCGTCAATTATTTGTTGACTTTATCTAGGGTTTTTGGAAATCTATTTAATAATTAAAAACATAAGATTATTATATTATACACTTTCGCTTATTATAATGGGAACTTACAATAATTTGTTTATTATAATTTACATATTAATTTTTTAAATATGTTTTTATTAACAATGCTATGGTTTTCCATTTCATATAAACACAAATTACAGCTTAAAGCTTTTTCACAGCTTTACTTAATAGCTAACTTATAATTAGTGTTTATGTTGTCCGTATCTTCTTTTAAATTCATCGTCCTTTTCCTTTTTTGTTGAATTCTTAAACTTCCTATAGTGTATCTTTTCTTTTCAATGTTTTCCTTGTCTAGTATCTTTACATTTTTAAAATCAGCAGTGTGATTGTTGTCCAGTATGTGTTGTGATAATGCTGTTGAGTGTTTCTTCTTTTTTATGTCTGTCCTATGCTCTCTTAGTCTCATTTCTAAGTTTCGTTTCGTCGTACCTCTGTGTAACATATCACAGCTGTTATTGTTATTGCCATTGCATTTTATTTCGTAGACTACATTATTTTGTTGTTCCTTATTTATTGGAGCTTTAATTTTTGAAAATATTGTGTTTATTGTTTTATTTGGTTTATATGCGAACTTCATGTTTATTTGCCTTATTGTGTTTCTGATGTTTGTGTTATCAGTTAGGCCAGATATGTAACTTACATTATAATACTTATTTTCTTCCTTGTTGTTAATATTTGCAGGTGTTGTGTTGTTAAATAATTTTGTGTAAGTTTCATTAATTAATTGCGTTATTACTTTTTTAGGGAAACTATTTTCAGTTAGTGTTTGTGTTAGGTGTTTGATGTTCTTGTTGTGAAATTGGGTGTCGCTGAGGTGAAGGATTCTGTATATAATGTTCTTGGCAGTGTTGATTATTTGATTTCTTGGTTGTGTGGAATTGAAATTTATAATTCTTCCGGATGCTGTTTCTTTTTTGTGCCAATCTAGTATTAATTTATAGTTTTCTTTGTGTACTTTTGTGTCCAAATATGTGATCGATTGTTCTCTTTCTATTTCCATGGTAAATTTGATTCTGGGGTGATAATTGTTGAACATATTTAATATTTTATCTTTATCTTGAATTTTGATTATGGCAAAGAGATCGTCTACATACTTTACTATGTATTTTAATTTTATGTTATTTAACTTAAGCTTTTTTAGGGTTTCGTCTAATAAATCATCTAACACAATGTCCGCAATGGTTGGTGATAGCGGGTTTCCCATTGGCATACCAAAAGTCTGTTTAAAGATTTCTTTTTCGTATACAAAATAATTATTCTCGCAGAGACAAAACCGAAGTATTTTTGAGAATAATGATTTAGACATATTTGTGTATTTTTGCAGTAGTGTCCATTTTTCCATTATAATATTAGTGGCTTTCCCTACTGGAATGCTGGTGAAAAGAGATATCACGTCAAGTGAAATTAATATTTCCCCATCCTCTAATGTGATGTTTTTTAAATCTCTTTTGAAACTTGCGGAGTTTAATACATTGTATTTGGCCGAAATGATATTTTTCAGAATTTTCCCCATATATTTAGAGAGTTTGTAGCACGGAACTTGTATCGAGGAAATTATTGGTCTTCTTCTTCTTTTGGTGTACATAGTACGATTTAAAAGAAAATTAAAAAATGCACCAAAAGAAAAATTCATTTTGACTATATACAAGAACACAAAATCTTTTCTCAAAAAACATAGCAACATCATCATCATACAAGCAGATAAAGGAAATAAGCCTTCAAAATTTTTGCGCACTATTCAAAATTTGGGACAAGGTCAAGTTGGAGAAAAGGTAATACGATCTATTTTTCTAGAGCAATTGCCTAAAAATGTGCGAGCAATTATTGCAATTAGTGAGCAATATGTTAACATATTGGCAACTGAAGTCGATAAAGTTATGGATATGACACATACTGCAACAATTTCAAATATTAATGTTAGCAACGAGTCAAAAATTTCTTTGATGCCTTGAAAAGGTTTTCGAAAAATTTTAATCAAAATCGTAGTCGAAGCAAAACGCCACATAGAAGTAAATCAAGATCAAAGTCAAGAGAAGTCAATTCAAATTATTGCTGGTATCAGAACAAGTTTGGAGATAAAGCTACAAAATGTACTAATAGGTGCTCTTATCCAATAAACTAATTTTGACATCGGAAAATGCGGCAACCGATGCTAGTATGACAAACTCAAGCCGCCTCTTTATTCAAGATCCACTCTCAAAAAAAGATTTCCTCATAGATACTGGGGCCGACATTTATGTGATTCCCAAACATCATCGAATAAAAGGGAACAATTCTAATTTTACTAACACACTTTTTGCCGCAAACGGTAGCTCAATTAGAACTTTCGGAACTGTTAGATTGCAATTATCACTTGGACTAAGAAGAACATTTTCATGGTTATTCATATTTGCGGATGTTACTAAATGCATTATTGGTTCAGATTTTTTAAATCACTTTAATTTATTACCAGATGTAAGAATTAAAAGACTAGTTGACAAGACAACACTTTTATTTTCTAATGCATGTTTAACAAACAAACCATCCCTTGGTATTTCTACTATTTTGAAAGATAAATCATTATATGAAAAACTTTTAAAGGAATTTCCAGAAGTCCACAATGTTTCTATGTCATTTCGACACACAAATCAAAACGTTTTTTATCGTATTGAAAAGGTTGGTTCTCCTGTTTATGCAAAGACAAGACCATTAGATAGTAGAAGGGTTAAGATTGCTAAAATAGGATTTCAATTCATGTTAGACAATAACATTATACGTCCATCTAAGAGCAATTGGTCAAATCCATTACATATGGTTTCGAAAAATAACGGTCATTGGAGACCTTGCGGTGATTATAGATTTTTAAATAAAATAATACCAGTTCCTGATAGGTACCCTATTCCATTCATCCCAAATTATACTACTGCACTTCATGGCTGTAAGTTTTACACAAAACTCGATTTGGGGCGTGCATATAATCAAATATTGATGCACCCTGATGATATTTGTAAAACAGCCATAACACCTTTTGGTCTTTACGAATTTCTGCGAATGCTGTTTGGACTTCGGAGCAGATCTTTCAACTTTTAATGGATGATTTACTTCGAAGATTGGATTTCGTATATGTGTACATTGACGATGTTTTAATTGCTTCAAAAACCGAAACAGAACATCTCACAACTGTGTTTTCACCTTTTCGAGAGCACGGCATAGTTATTAACCCTGCCAAATGTGAATTTGGTTTTAATGAAATTGTTTTTCTGGCATGCCATATATGTAAATGAATTTGTCAGTACACCGGCATCTTTAAAAGTCCAAGCAATTTTAGACTTCAAAAAGCCAAAAGCTATCATGGAAGTAAGAAGATTTATTTGCGTGATTAATTTCTATCGACGATTTATTCCAAATGCTGCAAAGTTTCAAGCTGCTTTAAACAACTATATGAAAGGTGCTAAAGAGAAAGACAAGCGCTTAGTTATTTGGACGAAGGAAGCTGAAGTAGCATTTTTCAAGTGCAAAGGAGATGTATCCAATGCTACTCTTCTTGCACATCCTGTTGAAAGTGCTGAGATTGCTTTAAAAGTAGACGCATCTGATTTCGCAATTGGGGCAATAATAGAAGAAAAAATTTTTACAAAATGGCAACCCCAAGATTTTTATTCAAAGAAATTAAGTCCGACTGAAGTTAAGTATAGTACATATGGAGGGCTCAAAGCTGTACCGAACCAAGTCATGATATATAAAAAATGCCAAATTCTGCCCAAAATTTAACTCTATTTAGTTCTGTAACCTGCTAAGTCAAAAAGTGTTTCGTTCCTAAGGTAGCGGTAAAAAACCCAAGTCAATGGCAATGGAAATTAATGGCAGTTAATTTACTAAACCTCAAAATATCTTCGAATTGTCTTTTTGTGACTTGGTTCGCTTCAGCTCTGAGCCAAAATCCAAACAAAACTTCACCACGTCAATACCGTCACTTGGGCTTTATTGGACAATTTACAACTAAAATAATGCATATATCTGCTGAAGAGGATATCGTCGCAGATGCTCTATCTAGAATAGATGAAATCAATGCTATTGATTATATTAAACTTGAAGATGCTCAGAGTTCTGATGAAGAACTGCAAGAACTTATATCCTCCGTAGGTTGTCTTAAATTGCAACAAACATTAATTCCTGGTTCTAACAATATACTGTGATATTTCGCAAGGTAAAGCTATGCCAAAAGCTTTTAGAAGATCAGTATTTGATTTATTACATAATCTCTCTCATCCTGGTAGTCGAGCTAACTTATTGGAGATCGTTTTTTTGGCCACGTATGAATAAAGACTGTAATAAATGGTCAAAGATTTGCCAGATATGTCAAAAATGTAAAATTACAAGGCGCATATTCTTAAATTCTTCCAGTGGAGAGTTACCACTGGAAGAATATAAAATAAGTACAAAACGTTTTTCTAAAGTACATATCGATGTCGTTGGTCCTTTACCACCTTCAGAAGGATATAGATATATTTTCCCAATAATGGATAGATTTTCAAGATGGCCTGAAGCTATACCACTGCAAGAAATTACTTCTGAAACAATATGCCGATCTTTTTACGAAAATTTTTATGCAAGATATGGATTCCCTCAAGCTAATGGTATGATTGAACGTTTGCACAGAACTCTTAAAAGTGCTTTCGATTGTTAAAATAATATTCAATGGACAAAAGTATTATCTTCTGTTTTACTTGGTATTAGAACTGCATTTAAAGAAGACATTAAAACTTCAGCTGCAAAAATGTTATATAGTGAATCTATATATCTTCCTAGAGAATTTTTTGAGCAATCATCTCAAAATAACAATTATAATGCAGCCGATGGCTTTGGAAAAATCAAAAAGAGACATACGGAATATTGGGAATATTAATCGTCAGGGTTGGGGAATTTCGTACTAACCAAATGAAGTAATAACTTAAAAAATGAATGTGGGAACTTCTCATACTCAATTTTCGTTACAAACATTGGTTAAATAGTTGACATTCACCACTTGCGAAAGTGGAAAAATTGAACAGAGAACGCTGATGAGATGGCGTAGCGGCATCGAAATCAGTACTGATATTTGTAATTTTTAACGGCATTAATTAACTTCTCATCCATTGCACTTTAATATTATTATCTGTATTTAACCTACCTTGTTTGATATATTGCAAAATTAATAAACATAACAGAGATGGCACTTATTACGTAAAATAAATCGATAACTTATATGAATATTTGTTTGAAGAAACAATTGTGATAAAATAACTATTTTAATGCATTTCACTCTTGAAAATATTGGTAATCTTTATTGCGACAGTGTTTTCTTATTAAAAACGTTTTATTATAATACAAATGAAAAAATAATAATCCACGACAGAAACATATTAATCTATAACATTGAAAATGTAATATAATTTGTCATCCCTGGCTATCAAAAACAGCTGACATTTTTTCAAGACGCGTGACACGCGTACAAGAGTAGAAAGTAGATATACTTTACGCGTCAAGCGTTCTACGCGTTTTGCCATGTAACTTGTACTATACAATTGCACCAGTTCTACTTTTTTGACAGACGCTTATAACGCGTAGACGCGTGGTATGTACTTCCAGCTTTATACAACTTAAACCAAATTGTTGACAATTTCCTACCTCAAAAAGCTTCAAACCATAATACAGAAAAATCTTTTATAAATAAAGATTTATTAAAATCTGATTATGTCTGGGTAAGAAAGGACCCTAGTAATCCGCCACTTTCATGCAAATATAGTGGACCTTTTAAAGTAATAGAACGAAAAACGGAAATATACCAGAATTCTTTTCAACAACAAAGAAGATACTGTTACTATCAATCGTTTAAAACCGGCTTATATGGAAAATAAAAACATCATTAATGTTGTGATTTTTACAAAAAAAAGCTTCACCTAAGACATCTATGCCGAAAGTATCGCTATAGCTGGAAGGGTGGTGTAGTGAAATAAATGTACTTTACATCTAACTACTTACCAAAATATTGAAAATTTTTAAGTATTCATTTATATAATTGTATTATATTTTCATTCATTCCAATTTTTTCAATATAATAAAATCAATTTTGTAAATATATATATAAAACATAAATAAATTTAGTTGTGTTAATTTAAATAAAAATATAAAAAAAAAACTAACAACTAAAGTTTACTTGAAAATTTTAAAAGCAGATTTTCATTGAAGAAGACGTCGGTAACAAGGAAGATTTATTGTATCATTGTCGGTAATTTTTTTACCATTTAATCGTGCTGTATTTAAATACACTTTCAGTTTTTTGGTTTCAAATTACAGTTACGGCCAATAAATCATTAGATATTTAAACGTTGCTTATATTTAAATTCTATTTAAAACCAACATTTCGTCATTGTCGGTATTTTTCTTACCACTTAATTGTGCTACCATACTTTTGTCAAACTATGTTTAAATATTCACTGATTTATTGGGCGTTAGTATTTGATTATAACAAAATTACAGCAGGAAAATTATATGGTAAGAAAATTACCGATAATGGTACAATAAATCTATCTTCTGGCCGACTTTTTTTATGAAGAGCTGCTTTTCAAACTTTCAAGTTGCAGAATGTAAACGAATTATCAGAAACCCATGATAGTACAAAAAACTGAAAAAGAATTTACACAGACCGCAGGAGATCCGATATATAAAAATGAATTTGATGTTTACAGTGATTTTAAAAATACGTGACGTTTAATTATCCACTGAATTGCTAGGCATAACAATCTTAAAATGTATATAACCACAGTTTAAATTTCTATGAAAATTAACTCAAAATTTAAATATTCATTGTTTTATATGATAGACTTAAACATATTGTTACGAAGTTTAAAAATAGATTCAAATATAACGAAAATGTGGCTATATGTACTTGGCAGCACTACCAACTCATCTGTAGATGTCAAAATGCTACAACCCTGGTCAGCACAATATAGATAATATTCAAATTAACGGAAATGGATTATTCCGGATACATCGTCGAGAATATACAAGATCATTCGAGGCTGTGCAATATAGACGTGCATCAGTGTACTTGTAGTATTTCAAAAACAAGTATACTTGAGTAGATATCATTCCATACAGATAAAATATGAGAACGAGTATAACTAATATTGTCTGCTTTTGTTTTTTTTACACACTCGACTATAAAACCAGTTTCAGTTGCTTGTGGTTTTCGGTTGAAAAATTCTTCACACTTGTTTGCACTCATCAAATACTTATTGTAACTAGAGTATTTTTGGGGGATTGGTAGTTATTTGTAGTTGACGCAAAGAAGAATGCTCTTTGTATAAACACACATACTTACATTTAATAAACATGCATATAAATGAATATTTGGCGAATAGGAGAAAGAAAATGACAAATTAATTGTAAATTTGTGAACTTAGAGAACAATAATATAAAATTTTTTCATGGAATTTTTTAGATTTATTTTTATAGAAAAGTTGCATAAAATTACATACATTTTTAATATTAATAACTTTTAAAAATAAAATTTATAGGTACAAAATGTTAAAAGAAAACATTTTCTTCTTATAAAATTATTTCATAGAAAATTTTTTTATAGGTATTGTAGAGTATTATAAAATAATAAACATAAGCATACACATATGTTCAATGTTCACACTTTTTACGAACATTTTTTCTCGAGTGTAAAAATTATATTTTTATTTTATATTTATTTATTATTTATTTCAATTTTATTTTAAATATCCTTTATTAAAAGGAAACACATTTAATTTATTATTTTATTTTATATTTTTATTATTTATCTTTTATTTTCGAAATTCAAACTTAAACTGGAAAACAATAATGAAAATTTTTATAATATTTTAAAAGTATTTTCAAAGGTGATATGATATAAAAATTAATCAACAAAGTATTTTATAAACAAGTTGTACAATACAATAGATACATATACATGAATACATATACATGTATACATAATGGACATATAACTCCCCCATCGTTAGATTGACGCTCTGAGGAAATATTTTTATACGTATATGTATATATTATGTATATATGTATGTATGTACAAAAAAGGTAATACAAAAGCAAAATAAAAAAAATTTAATAACATACAGGAATTACATATTAAAAATGATACACATATTAAATTAAAAAAATATTTTTATTTTGTAAATAACCTATTTCCTCTTTCTAATAATGTAGGAAAAATTAAGACAAATTAAAAAAAAATTTTTTAAATTTATTATTATTTTTTTTTTTTTTTTATAAGTTCCTTCTTCTTTTAATATGTGACTTATAATACTTGTGCCCTGTTCGAGTTCTTACATGATCATTGTCCAATTGATCTACATTCACTTTCCTAAACTTCGCATGATTTTTTCCACCCCTTTCAGTTTTTAAATATACGTCTCCTGTCTGTATCTCACAGTCTTCGCGATTATTATTTCGAATTGACATTGTCTTTTCTTTTGATTTTAAAATTCTTTCTTTAATTTTTTGAAAATCCTCAACTTTTATTAGACCGTTTTGGAAATCTATAGGTTTACATCCTATAGTAGAGTGTATAGTATTATTATAATACATAGTTACTTTATAAATTTTTTCTTCTACAGTGTCACTGTCTCTATCAGGATCATGTCTGAGTAGTCGAATATGTTCATTCATCGTGTTATGAAGACGTTCTACGTCAGCATTTGAAGTATGATTATTGTTTGAAGTAAAGTGTATGTTAATTTGTCTTTGCCTTAGAAATTCCGTCAATGGTAATGCCTTAAAACCTAACTCATTGTCAGTTATGATTTGATCAACATTACCAACGATACTTAGGTATTGAATAAGTGCTCTTTTAAATTCTACCCATGATCTGTTCTGAATTCGAATTGCTTGGGCAAATTTAGAAAATTTATCAATTATTGTTAGAAAAAGTGTTCTCTCTAGAGTATAAAAAACATCGATATGTACTATCTGACAAGGTCTGTCAGGGGTTTCAGTTATTTTAAAATTTTGTTTTATTGGGTTGCGGTCATATTTCTATGTTGCAAATGTGGCAGCTATTTATAAATTGTTGTATTCTTAACTTAAGATAGATAGGTGATAGATTTTCATTCTAAGTTGTTCGAAATTTTCAGTAATACCACGATGGTTATTTCTCTGATGCTCGTCTTTAATTAGTTCCTGAAGGTTGTTTTCATTGAAAACATCGTCAACACATTTTATGCATTTTGCAATTTTTAAGTGAGAATTATTTGAAAAAAATTTTGTAACGGTTTCTCTAAATATGTTGTAAATACAATCATCTTCAACATAAATAGCATTAACTCTTTTTGGATGGAAGTGTTCTTTTATGATAGTTATCATGTCAGTTTCATTGAAACTTCTAGCAGTTATGATTTTTCTAATATTTTTAAAAACTGCTTTATTAACTATTTTTATTAAAGCAGAGTCTGATTTGCCTATAATTATCTGGTTTCTATAAATATTTAATGGAGCATTACTCTGAATAATAATATTAGGATTAGCATGTTCAGTCAAATTTACTTCTGGTTCTATTCGAGATAGTGCGTCTGCATTTCCATTATTAATTCCACGCTTATAAAAAATTTCGAAGTCATATTCTTCTAACTGTAGTCGCCAACGAATTAATTTTGAATTTGGCTCTTTGATAGAAAATAGCCATTGTAATGGTTGATGATCAGTTTTTATAATGAATTTTCTTCCGAAAAGATACGGTCGAAAATATTTAACTGCCCAAACTACCGCTAGCAATTCTTTTTCCACTGTGCTATAATTTATCTCATGTTCATTAAGAGTTCTGCTAGCATAGCAAACAGGGTGATTGTGCTGCGATAGAACGGCGCCCAACGCATAATTACTTGCGTCCGTGTTTAAAATAAATTGTATATTGAAATTTGGATAAACTAATATTGGGTCATTTACGAGTATCGTTTTCAGTGTTCTGAAACTCTCAATATATTGTGGGTCATTAATATTTAATTTAGCATTCTTCTTTAAATATTTCGTCATTGGCTTTGCAATTCTAGAATAGTCTTTGATAAATTTACGGTAATAGCCGCTGAGGCCTAAAAACTGTTTTATTTGCTTGGGTGTCTTTGGCAAGGGATAATTTGAAACGCATTCGACCTTTTTAGGATTTGGCTTTATTCCCTGATGTGTAACAACATGTCCTAAGAATTCTGTTTCACGTTTTAAAAATTCACACTTATCTATTTGTATTTTAAGATTTGCATCCATAAGCCGATCTAGAACAAGGCGTAAAGAATTCATATGTTCTTGAAGAGAAGTGGAGTAAATGATGATGTCATCCAAATATACTAAACATATTTTATTAACTAAATCACCCAAAATATTATTCATCAATCTTTGGAATGTGGCGGGAGCAGTTTTTAATCCAAAAGGCATTCTTAAAAATTCATAGTGTCCACCCTCGACTGAAAAGGCTGTCTTATGAGTGTCTCTTTCATCAATCTCAACTTGATGAAACCCTTTCGCTAAATCTAATGTAGTGAAATACATGCACCTGCCAAGTTTGTCTAAGATTTCTTCAATATTTGGAATTGGAAATCTGTCATCCACTGTCTTTTCATTAAGTTTTCTATAGTCTACTACAATACGCCACTTTTTCAATCCGCTGGCATCATTTTTCTTAGGAACTATCCATATTGGAGCAGAATAGGGTGAATGTGATGGTTTAATTATATTGCTATCTAGCATTTCATGTATTTGTCTCCTTACTTCTTCTTTATGAACATAAGGGTACCTATAAGTCTTTGCAAATACAGGTATATCATCTTTGGTAATTATTCGGTGTTTAATTGCATTTGTAAACGATAAGTTTGAACTTGGTTCATAAAATAATTGTTTATAAATATCCAAAATTTTAATCAATTTATGCTTTTCTTCGGCATTTAAATGATCTATTCTAACTTGTTCTAGATAAGGTTCGCGATTATTTTCCTGTGAGATATTATCATCCACTAAGTAATAATTTTCGGAGGAAACTGGCCAAGAACTACTCTCAGAGAGATATATTATGTTTGAGCACTTAGCAGTGGTTTCTACCTCTACTTTAAAGTTATGTGCATTGTAAACTCCTTCATCAATAATAATTTCACCTACAGAATCTTTGTGTTCTTTGATATGAATAAGGCCACATTCAATATCTGAAATAAATTTAACTGTATGGCGTTTTCGAAAACCAAATAAAGGGACGTTTCTATTATTAATTTTTAATTGATTATTGCTGTAATCTATAACAGCTTTGTATTTCTGTAAAATATCATTTCCTATAATACCATCATAGTAATCGTGAAATCTACATTCTATAAATGAAATCTTCTCCCTGATGTCTCCTAGTTCTATAAACATTGGGACTTGATAAATGATGTCAGTCTTTAGATTGCTTTGTAAAGTTTTTAATGTCAAAGTATGAGATTTAATTTTCCATTTTGGGTTACATATACCTGGATTAATAATTGAATGCGTGGCTCCAGTATCCACAATAAATTTGAGACAATCTTTTATTACTATATATGGTAATTCTCTGCAGAGGCTTGAAAACGAAAATTTTGCACTTCATCACTTTGATTTGGCAAACTATAATCAGAATTGTTCATGTCCTTCGAGTTGTTTATTCGAAAAGTATTTGGAGCTACGGGTAATTCCACTACCTTTTTAGAAGTTTGAATAATATTAATATCCATAGGTTCTGGAATACTATGCGAATTTTGATAATTTGAAAAATTTCTATTACTATTATAATTAAATTGACCACTATTGTTTGGGTATCTAGTATTATATGGCCTATTTGCATTGCCATGATACTGTATTGTATTCTGTTTATGGTTGTACTGATTGTTTCCATTTGAATTAAAACGTTGATGTGTAACGTTATTTTCATTAGTCCTATAATGGGTACTACCGACATCTGAATTTGGTCTATGATTATTTCTTTCATTGTAATTATCAAATTTCCTGAAATTTAAATGTTTATTTTCACTGCTATAGTTAGCATACCCAGAAGTAAAAAGAATATCCATTGCGTTTTCAATTGTATCAGGATTTCGACAAGCCAGAATCGTTTTCATAGGTTCAGGTATTTTCTCTTTAAATATGTTAAGAGCTGTTCCCATATTATTCTTAGCTATTTGTTCACTATTGGGATTGATTCCTAAGTCTGAAGAAGTTTTATTGTTTAAACTTCGAAGTTTATCTTTTATGTCATTGTAAAAATCAATAACATTCGTTCTAAAAACTACTGATCTAAGTCTATCATATAATTCTTCGATACTGTATTTTTCTCCAAAATTATTTATCAAAATTGTTTTTATCTGTTCCCATGACTGGATATGAAAATTTATTTCTACTGTCTCTCTTGCTTTGCCTTTTAATTTGCTTTTAATAAGGTCTAAAAATAATACTTGAGAGAGTTCATTATATTCAATAAGAAGTGGGTTAATTTTGTCAACCAGCGAAATAAATGAATAAAGTTCCTTTCTATTACCAGAAAATTCGGGTAACCTTTCAAGGAATTTGAATGGATCAATGGTATAAGAACGTGGGGCATTATTTTCTTCAGCCATTTTTATAAGAAAAAGGAAAACAAAGAAAAACTTCCTATTCTTCAAAATTCACAACAAATAAGTTAGATTAATATTTATAATTCCAATCTTTAAATGACTAAATTATTAATTTTTATTTATTTAAATATATATGTATATACATACATATATATGATATTTCAAAATCACTATAAAAAAAAAATCAATTTCTTATTTTTGAAATTAAGTACATAAGAGGAAATAGTTTACATTAATAAAAATGAATTTTCCAAATTTTATTATTACCTGAACAAATAAGTATACTTTGTATAAGTTTATTTACGATTTTATGCAAAAATGAGAAAAAAAAAATTAATTTAAGGCCTTACAAAAGAAATAAGGAAAACAAAAAAAATATTTATTATTATTTTTTTTTTTTTCATGTAATCTTCTTACGTAATGTTAGGGATAAGAAAAATTTTATTTATGTAGAAATTACTTATACTTAAGTAAGTTGCACCAATGATGACCTTAAAATTCAGCACGATCTTCTTAAATTGTTTGATTAGGACACTGCTCCAATGATGGGACTAAGATATTGCTCTTCGTCCTTTTTATTTGTATTTTTAAATATCAGCACAAAATGATTTTCTATTTCAGTTTTTTTTTTTTTATTTATTGGATTTTGAATTTTATTTATTTTTTTTTTTTTTAGTCTTCTTTTTTTATAATTTTGCCTTATTTCACAAAATTTTTAAATCTCAGCTCTTCATTTTTATAGAGTAGTCAGGAGGGTCCACCCGAAAGTTGGAATCGCTGTGCTACTTAATTATTTATTTGATAGTTCAATATTTCGTATAAATGCTTTCAGATTTTTGTTAAAATTTTATTTGTCTTTCAGAAAATTTCAGACTTTCAGCATTTATATTTAATTTATATACACATTGGGTATTTCTTCTTTGTTTAATTAACAATTTGGAGTTTTTATATGTTTTTAATGTTTTAAGATGTTTTAATGTTTTTATGAAAAACACACACATTCATGCACAAAGGCTTCAATATTGTAATTTTCCTTTTTTTTTTTTAAATATTATCACAAATTAGATGGAATATTCCGTGTTTTTCTGTTGTATATTCAATCAACAAAAGTCTTCAATAATATGTTCATTGATCCCCGCCAGGACATTAAAATATCCAGTATCTATTTTATTAAAAAAAAAATACCCGGGAATCCTACCGACTGCGCCAATTATATTTTTATTTTATATTTATTTATTATTTATTTCAATTTTATTTGAAATATCCTTTATTAAAAGGAAACACATTTAATTTATTATTTTATTTTATATTTTTATTATTTATCTTTTATTTTCGAAATTCAAACTTAAACTGGAAAACAATAATGAAAATTTTTATAATATTTTAAAAGTATTTTCAAAGGTGATATGATATAAAAATTAATCAACAAAGTATTTTATAAACAAGTTGTACAATACAATAGATACATATACATGAATACATATACATGTATACATAATGTACATATAACTTGTAAACTTAGGAATTTCTTTTTAATTGCCACCAACAATTTTTACTTTATTTTTAAGAAAGTTATTATGCTGAATACAAACATGTATCTAAACATTTATCAATATTAGTTATTGTAATTAATAAAACACTTATCTGGAATTATCCTGTTAATTACATATAAAAGGATCAAATTTTGCAAATAAAGAATCAATCAATATCTTGCCTTCAAATCGGCAGTTTTATTTAAAAAGCATATAAACTTGCTACTTTAAATAGGCATATTAAATTGCCTCTAAAAAATTCATGCCCGTGGCGTTCTTAAGCGCCGGCACAAAAATAGGCAGTCAAAAATTAGTTATATCGAAAACTGAACCTTTACATGGCGATCCTGCCAAATAATATAAAAAAAAATATACCAGTGGAGGAGTTTGTGCCCGTGGATAGCGCAAATAAAGAGGCAGGTCCGAAGCGTCTAACTTTGGACGAGTATAGAATACGCCAGGAAAAAAAAAAAGATCAACGACTTACCGCAGTTCCAAAAGTGGATAAGCCAAAACACAGGCGTGGAGGTAAACTGGTGAAGATAAGGCGGAAGCTGGCAGCGTTGAAAGCAGCAGTCAACACAGATCCACCACCACATTGGGAAATAGCCAGTGAACTGTGGCTGCAAATCGACCAATTGGAAAAACAAAAATTGCACTACCACCACAAATAAAATTTTTTTTGTAATGTTTTTTGTAAAATGTTTCTTAATTTAATGAAATAAAATTTTCTACTTTTTATGAGTTAAACAACACTTTGGCAAATTTAAATAATACTAGTATATAAATAAAATTATAAATAAGTGAGATTAAATAATATGAATTGAAAGCCCGCACAAAGTAAAATTGATAGAAAACACAAATGCAATTTTAGTGCTCTCCGATGCAGTGTTGTAAAATAAGTAGTATTTAATACACTTGTATCAGTGACATTAACATATATGTCTAGTATAGTGGCGGCATATATAAGGAAATTAGTAAATATTAGTACATATGGAAGAATTTAATAGATATTATGAAGAATTAAGGAAGTTATACACAAATATAAAAAAAAGTAAAGATAGAATTTACTCTGCAAATTATATAGGCGATAAACTGGAATATTTGAAAACAGTAAATGCGGAAATAGATTTATTATCAAAAAAAATTCCGATAGAAGAGTTGAACAATTTTCATGAATTGTATGAAAAATTAGTAACTACAGTTTCAAATTTAAAAGTCAAGGAGGTAGGTAAGAAAGTTGAAGAATTATTGAGTTCTAAAATGGCGCAATTTGACATATCTGTGGTAGGTAAAAACCTACATATTTTTAAGTTGGAAGATTTTATAGTACAGACAGATTTGCTACATGATATTTTAAAACCAGAGGACAGAGGAATGTTCATTAAGTATGTCTACAATTTCAAGCTTTCGACTCATATACGCAGAATTTTGGGGCGCTCTAATAAACCAACAACATTTATAGAATTGAAAAGTCAATTGGAAAAAGGTTTTCCGAATCCTAGAACATTACAACAAGTGTTAACAGAGCTAGGTACAGCTAAACAGGGCAGATTAAGTATTTCAGAGAGAAACTTGCTATGTTGACTGAACAACTAAGTGATTTTGAGATAAAATCAATAGAGAACCCAACAGTAGAAACAAAAGACGCGATTTATAAAATGAGCGAAAATATGGCCTTAAGTGTTTTCACAAAGGGGGTCAACGTGGAATATCACAACGTTTTACAGGCTAGTTCACCAAAAACTTTTATTGAGGCTGTAGAAAAGTGTGTGACACTAGAGAGAAATATGAAAACAAATGATAGTACAGTATTTAGAGTGGAAAGGTCTAGTAATAACGGTTATTATAATCAAAACCGTGATTTCAACAGAAGTTACAGCGCCAACAATCACCACACTTCACAAAATCATAGTACTTTTCGTACCAACAACAGGAATAACAATTCGAGTAGCTATATGGGAAATAGAGTAAGAGATAATACCACGTATAATAATGGTGCTAGGAATAGAAATTTACCACCACGCGTTAATTCACAGAGAAGAAATACTAATTATGAGGGAAACTACTAGGGCCGTATAACAAAAATTGTTATGCAGAGCGCCCGAAAATGTTCAAACTTTCAGCAAGTACGGATAATACGATAACAATAACATGCAAAAGTGTAGATGAAGAACTTAAATTTTTGGTAGACACTGGAGCAGAGATATCTATTTGTAAATTAGGGAATTTAAAGAACATTGATACCAAAATCATATCGTCACTTTCTGGTATAACAAGTGAAAAGGTAGATAGCATTGGGACATCAGAGCTGCATTTAATGATTGGTACTGAAGAAATCAAACATAAATTTCATGTTGTTGAAAATAATTTTCAAATCCCTGCAGATGGGATAATAGGCCGAGATATTTTGGAGAAATATTTGTGTAAAATAAATTTTGAAACGTATTTAATAAATTTTGTAGTTAATAGCAATGAAATATCAGTACCAATCAATCCCAAACGTATTTATAAAACAGAGATTTCGGTACCAGCTCGTTCGGAGGTAATAGTACCAACAAGTATACGTCCACAAGAGGAAAGTATAGTTTTGAATAAAGAGGTGATCAAGGGTGTATATATAGGAAACAGCATAATCCCATCTACAGGCATTTCACATGTAAAAGTACTAAATACAACTGATAGAGATGTGGTGTTAAAGGATGTAGATTTTGAGGTTGAACGTCTGGCAAATTACACTGTATACACTTATTCTAATGGCAGCACGGTGAACAATGAAAGGTTAGAAAGGTTACTTAACAGTTTGCATTTGGAATCGATTGATCCTGTGGCAAGACAATCAGTCGTAGATATGATAAAAGATTACAGTGATATTTTTCATTTGGATGGAGAGGAACTAACCAATAATAATTTTTATACGCAAAAAATACAAACAATAGATTCTGCACCAGTATATATCAAACCTTACAGACTACCAGAAGCACAAAGAAATGAAATAAATAAGCAGGTGGATAAACTTTTAACTGATAACATTATTGAACCTTCTTGTAGCCCATACAATTCTCCATTATTGGTGGTACCAAAAAAATCATCTAGTGGAGAAAAAAAATGGAGACTTGTAGTTGATTTTAGAAAGTTGAATGAAAAGATCGTGAACGATAAATTCCCGTTAACACGAATAGAAGATGTTCTTCATAAATTAGGTAGAGCGAAATATATCTCTACGTTGGATATGACAAGTTCTTTCCACCAAATTGGTTTGGAAAAAGATTCGAGACCGTTGACAGCATTTTCTACAGGCAACGGACATTTTCAGTTTACGAGATTACCATTCGGGTTGAAAATATCGTCGAACAGTTTTCAACGAATGTTGACTATAGCATTGAGTGGTCTTAATGCAGAAGCGTTTTTATATGTAGATGACATTATTGTCTTTGGATGTAGTTTACAACACCATAACGAAAATTTAGCAAAAGTCCTGAAAAAGTTGAGGCAATACAATTTGAAGATAAATCCCAGCAAATGTTGTTTTTTACAAGCAGAAGTAATTTACCTTGGGCATCTAATAACAAACAAAGGAGTGCGGACAGATCCAACGAAATATGAGGTTATAAAAAACTACCCTGTGCCGAAAAATGTTGACGAGGTCAGACGTTTTGTGGCCTTTTGTAACTATTATAGACGTTTTATACCTAACTTTGCACATATAGCAAAAGATTTGAATAATTTACTTAAGAAAGGTAAACCTTTCGTTTTCGATAAAAGTTGTCAAGAATCCTTTGAACAGCTAAAAAGCAAGTTGATGAACCCGCCAATCCTTCAGTATCCGAATTTTTCTAAACCATTCGTGTTAACAACAGATGCCTCAAGTTATGCACTCGGAGCAGTTTTGTCGCAAGGAGAAATAGGCTCTGATTTACCAATATCATTTGCCAGTAAAACACTTTCGAAACATGATTTGAATAAACCAGTTATAGAAAAGGAATTATTAGCCATACATTGGGCCATAAACTTTTTCCGTCCATACCTTTATGGCAGAAAATTTTACGTGATAACAGATCACAGACCATTGGTGTCCTTATTTTCTCATAAGAATCCGTCATCCAAGATGACTCGTATTAGGTTAGATTTGTGTGATTATGACTTTGAGATTTCATACAAAAAAGGAAAAATGAATACTAATGCGGATGCATTGTCGAGGATAATTTTAGATAGCAACGCATTAAGAGCAATGATGCCTAGGGAAAAAGAAAGAGATACAAAAGAAATCTTAGCAATAACTCGAAGCATGAATAATAACGGAAATTTACATCAGGACAGTGGCGTAAAACCTAATGAAAAACCTGATCAACTTTTCATTTGGGAATGTGCATCACTATCTGACGTAAAAAACGTAAAGAGACTTCATTTCGAGATAGACCCAGGTTTACGGAAACCACAGATTTTAATTAAAGAGATAGAAGTGATAGTAAGGTGTAGTGATAATCCTCTGATAAGAGATAGTGAAGAAATATTTAAAGTGGTAGAGAAAGAAACATTTAAAGATATATTTAACAAATTAAAAAGAAACAAAAATGAGAAATTAGTAATTTTGTTATACAGGGAACCAACAAGGATAAACGATAAGGATGTACAGAACAAACTTATTGCGGAACACCACAGTTCGGTGTTAGGAGGACATTTGGGCATACGAAAAACAATTATGAAACTTAAACAAAGGTATATATGGAAAGGAATGAGTAAAATGATAAAGGCGTACATATCAAACTGCAAAGAATGTAAATTGAACAAACAAACAAAGCATACGAGAGAAAGGTTAATTATAACAGATACCCCAAAAGGTAGTTTTGAGGTTGTCTCAATAGACACAGTAGGACCTCTTCGATATACTAACAATTTCAGATATGTATTGACTATGCAATGCGATCTGACAAAATACGTAATAGCATGTCCGATTGAGACAAAAGAAGCAAAAACAATCGCTAGGGCTTTAGTCGAAAATTTAATTTTAGTATATGGTCACTTCAAGATTCTTAAATCTGGCAAAGGCACCGAATTTGTAAATGAGTTGATGTCAGAGGTATGTAAATTATTAGAAATAAACCAAAAGTTTAGCACACCGTACCACCATGAAACAATGGGGTCCATAGAAAGAAATCATAGAGTACTTAATGAATTTCTACTGAATTTTTGTAAGAATGTCGAATGGGATTATTGGATCCCATACTTTTTTTTTGCCTATAATACAACTCCTCATGTAGATACAAACTGTACGCCATTTGAACTAATATTTGGAAAACTTCCTAATTTACCAACTGACAACATAATTAGTAACAAACCAATATATGATACAGAAAGTTACGCATCAGAGTTAAGAGCAAGGTTGAAATTTTCCTTGTCAAAAGCGAGAGAATTGATGAAAATTGTGAAAACAAAACGCGTAGAGAATTCAACAAGATTAAATCCGTTGAATATAAAAGAAGGAGACATGGTAATGGTAAGAAATTTCAACAGAAAGAAAAATCACTCACCATACCACGGTCCCTATAAAGTATTAAAAACAGAAGGAGTAAATTCTATCTTAGAAATACGAGATAAAACAAAAAAATGCACAATAATAATTTAAAGAAATATTGAAATATATATAATTCGTAAATATATAATTATAAAATCTTTGTTATATTTATCATTATAAATATGGAAGTCGTAGAATATTACTTTTTATACTAGAACACTTGTTATCAATATAAACAAAAAAAAAAAAAAAAAAAAATCATAATTATAAAATTTCCATTAAATCATGTAAATTTTTCTTAGGGGTTAGGGTGTAGAGTATTATAAAATAATAAACATAAGCATACACATATGTTCAATGTTCACACTTTTTACGAACATTTTTTCTCGAGTGTAAACTTAGGAATTTCTTTTTAATTGCCACCAACAATTTTTACTTTATTTTTAAGAAAGTTATTATGCTGAATACAAACATGTATCTAAACATTTATCAATATTAGTTATTGTAATTAATAAAACACTTATCTGGAATTATCCTGTTAATTACATATAAAAGGATCAAATTTTGCAAATAAAGAATCAATCAATATCTTGCCTTCAAATCGGCAGTTTTATTTAAAAAGCATATAAACTTGCTACTTTAAATAGGCATATTAAATTGCCTCTAAAAAATTCATGCCCGTGGCGTTCTTAAGCGCCGGCACAAAAATAGGCAGTCAAAAATTAGTTATATCGAAAACTGAACCTTTACAGTATATTATAAAAGTTTTTCCTATAAAATTTTAGCATAATTCATTTATAAAAAAAAAATTTTCCATAGAAATTTTTTCAAACAAAAATATTTTCAATAGAAAAATTTTCACAACGAAATTTTCGACATTAAAATTTTCTATAGAAAGGTTTTCGAATGTTAAAATTTCTATAGAAATTTTTTTATTAAAATCTTTTAATAGAAAATTTTTCGAACATAAAAACTTTTATAGAGAAATTTTCGAACAATAAAATTTTTCCATAGAAAAATTTTCGAAAATAAAAATTTTTAATGAAAAATGTTTCGACTATGTATTAAAACTTTTCAATATAAAATATTTCGAACATTAAAGTTTGCTTCAGAAATTTTTTCAAACATTAAAATTTAGGATAGATAATTTTTTTGAACACAAAAATTTTCTAAAAATTTTCGTTTTTAAAAATCGATTTCCATCTCATACCTGAATACAATGAAAACCCAATATAAATTTTGCATCATTTAATAAGACTAACTTCTCGCTCCAAATCATCATTTAAAAAAACATGTAAATTTATGAGATTATATTAAATTGTTACATAATCTCTAATTTTATGAATTTAAATTAAAAAGTTTCAAATACGTAAACTACATACATTGACGAATTTATGACGATTTGTAAGTTCCAAAATGACGATTTTGATCAAATTTGGTCCACTATAAGGTCAACGTACAATCTCTTAACAGTTTATTAAACATTTGTCTAAAAGCCCAACTGTTCTTCTACTGATCCTCCAAATTTCATCAAAATCGGCCAAGTAGTTTAAAAGTTAATGAATTATTACCAAAAAACCATCACATACCCCACTGTGTGTTGTTTCTTTAGTTTTTTTTTTTATTTAGATAAGCACACCATAAGTTATCTATTGTATCGACACTAGTACCCACTATACTTGTTTCGTCAAAGCATGTACAAATATATGTAGTATTTTTTTTTTTACTTTAACTCACTCACACTTACTTTTTTGGAGAGAATAACAATACAAACTTATACAAGAAATTCTCACATACTCAACAACACGCAATCAAAGCAAAAAAACGCTGAAACTGCTGCAAACAGGTGTACTCGTGCACGTCTGTACTGTGCAATAACAAGTGTTAATAACAACAACGAAAAACCTAGCAACATCAATGCTAAGAGATGATGATGTTATACTTAACATAGGGTCTACACGTAACATAATATGTAATATGAGAGCGTCAAATTCAATTGCCGAGCGAATTATGTTACGTGTAGACTTCAAGTTAGTGTTATCTCAATCTTATAAGATTTTTTATGAGAGCGTTGTTATCAGAAATCCTATAACAACAATATTATAATATGAACTGTCAAATAAGCACATGCATTTGTATATGTGTATAAAAAGTCGCAATTGAAATCTTTAGTCGTTTGTAAATGTTTATTTTACCATTGTGACACAAGTATATTACAATTTAGTTCACTCTACAAACAATTAAAAAAAAAACCAATAATTTTATCAAATTCCTTGGCTAATTATAAACACTCTCATCACGGCTGCCAATGAATTATGAATTCTTATAAGAGTAGTATTCCCCTTGGCAAACATTAAAGCTGGATTCACCCATTGTTTCGGAACAAAAAACTTGTTGCGGAAAAATTTTGGTTTTTTGAGAGTTTGTTATGAAACGATTCACCCACTTCGAAAAATTTTTCTGGAAAAACAAGGGTACCATATGAGATATTTTTGTAAACGATGCGTGTTAGTTTTTCAATTAGGCAGCACAATAGCAGATACATGCAATTTCCTTGTTTTCTTGGCGTCACACTCATATATTTTATTGTGTAATAAACAAATTGTAAATTAAAAAATCTTAATAATATAAAAAGTTTACTCCATGAAAATTGTATTGTATTATATGTATATATATATATATATATATATATATATATATATATATATATATATATATACATATATATATATATATATATATATATATATGTATATAAATATATATATATATATATATATATATATATATATATATTTATATATATATATATATATATATATGTATATATATATATATATATATATATATATAATATACATATATATATATATATTATATATATATATATATATATATATAACATCATCATATATAGTTCAGTTCAACTTTACATAAAAATTTAACGTAACTGGCATCACAGTTGAACAAAAATTAAAATTAAACCAATTCATGTTCCGAACAAAGTTAACTCTCTTTCGCTCTCTCTCTCTCTCTCTCAAAAAGAGAGACGTCAAACTACATATAAAAAAAATTGTTTCGGAACAAATTTTTTGTTCCGAAACAATGGGTGAATCCAGCTTAAGATTAAGATGAAGAAATCCCTCCACTCATTCTGCCGACGTTCTCTCAAATATTATGTCAGAGTTAATAGTTACGTTATCAACGATACCCCCACATACAATAGTAATATAAACATACCTGAAACTCTTTGCTTTCAATTCTTAATTCTTGCTTACAAATAAAAATACTTACCAATTAAATCAATACAAACATACACGAATGTATGCACTTGATATTTGATACATTTCCTTTTCTTTTTTTGAACGATACAAATTTTTGTATACAAAATTGCATACAAACATTCATATGCATATTAAAAACTATTTAAGTTCTTTTACCGTTGACAAAAATATTGATTTCTTGGAATACTTAGCTGTTAATGATTTGGACTTAATTGTGGCCAATGAACCCCTAAAGTCATTATGAAATACTTCTAAGAATTTATAACTGCACATATATTGTAAACTAATTTTTGTATTAAGCAATTTATAAGCACTTTCAATTTTGTATTTATTATTAAGAAATGTAAAAGAGATAAACCAAGTTCGATTAAAAACAAAACTATTGCTTTTTTCAACACTAAATTAAACGAACATATTTCTGGCGACGAGGATGGGATTCGCGGAAAAATATCCCTAATATATTAAGGCTCTATTTTTTATTTATATTAAAAATTAACGCGAAGTGACAATTTAATTTCCTTTTTGAGATCCTTAAAATATTAAGGTCCTACATAAAAAAAGGAAAAGTGGCAAAATAATTTTTTTTAAGATCCTTAAAATATTAAGGTTCTATATAAAAAGAACAGTGACAAAATAATTTTCTTTTTGAGATCCTTAAAATATTAAGGTCCTACATAAAAAAGGAAAATTGACAAAATAATATTTTTTTAAGATCCTTAAAATATTAAAGTCCTATATAAAAATAACAGTGACAAAATATTTTTTTTCCCTAAATCCTTAAAATATTAAGGTCCTATATATAAAAAAGGAAAGTTCAATAAAAAAAAGTGACTAAATAATAAAGTCCTTAAAAAATTAAGGCTTCATTTAAAGTCACTGAAAAAAAATATATTAATATATATATATAAAATTTTTATAATCCTTAACATATTAAGGTTAGATACATATATAACAAAAAAAATTTTTTTTACTAAAGAATGAAATCCTAAAAGAAAGAGTGACTGAAAAATAATATTCATCATAACAACATAAAAGCGAAGTGAACAACGAAACAACACTAGAACCAACAGAAGTTTAGATAAAATTAATCAACCAAAATAACACAAGAAGACAATATCTATAGAAGAACACTCAACTAAGAAAACAGTTGACAAGATCAACGAAAATTTTTTTTAATGTAAGTTCAGTATATACACATTTCCTTTTATAATTTGTAAATTTTTGGCTATTTGATATTTTTAAAAGAACTATTGTGTGCATATAAAAAAAAGGAACAATTAAATTAAAGAATAACTAGTGAATTTTTTTGTGTGTTTGATATATATATTTCGTTTTTAATAATGGCTCAAGCACCGTCTATTACCCTTGACCCAATTAAATATCTCAAAACTCTACCCGAGTTTAGCGGAAGTAGACACAATTTATACAATTTTATTACTCTAGTAGAACGGATACATCCTATACTAACACAGTATGATGCAATGTCCCAATTAGTTTTCTCAGATGTTATTAAAAGCAGATTACAGGGTAAAGCTAGGGAAATTATCGAGATAAACTTCCACGTCAAATCGTGGGCTGAGATCAAAGACGTTTTAATTAATAATTTTGGCAGAATTATATGACCACATAAGGGCAGTAGTATTTAAAACAAACACATCCGACTTTTATAACGAAATTAAAGACAGGTTGAGAAGACTTAATAATAAGACAAGTCTTATAATGGAAGAAAATCCTGGCACGGAAGCCATAGCAAAAAACAATATGAGATCCGCTCTAAATATTTTTAAAGAAAAAATTCCGGAGCCAATGAAAACAATACTAGCTTGTCGAAATCCAGATAGTTTGGAAGAGGCAATCGAAATACTTTTTAAATCAGGATACGCTAATTATGGCAACAAAGTAACAAAAACTCCAAACTATTCCCGAAACAAAAATTACAATAATCCAAATTATAGAAATGACCAAATAAGTAACCCCTATCATCAGGAATCATATTCAAACCCAAAATACAGAACCAACTTTAACCAAAATAATTATCAAGGAATCATCAATGTAGAACTAACTTTACCAAAAATCACTACCAAAATAACCAACAAAGATCAAATACAAATTCACAATTTAAACCTACTTATAATTATCAACAAAGGAACTCCTATAATGAACCAAATTTGGATACAAACTACCAACGGCATGACCAACCAGAACCTATGGATGTAAATACTATCCAAAAAATAAAACAGGAGTATGAACATTTTCAATTTCCAGCCTCACGGGAAACTTACCCCATATAGCCATAAAGCTATATCAGAATATTTAAAATTTTTAATCGATACAGGTGCTTCTTATTCAGTTATTAATCCGGGTATATGCCATCCAAAATGGAATGTACCTGTACAGGAAACAAATATTAAAACTTTACAACATTTAATCAAAATATATCAAATGGTTCGCATCCCTCTTTTTGAGGAACTTGGCGATAAAAATAAACTAGTTGAATTTTTTATTTGCAATTTTCATGGTGTTTATGATGGACTAATAGGAAATAATATTTTGAAACCATTGGGTGCAATAATAAATTTGAAAGACGACGAAATAATCATAGGAGAAAGAAAGGTGCCATTAAAATTAGATCAACCCCAAGTAGAACACTACTTTGAAAAACATGGATTATACCAAGTTGAATTACCAGTTGAATGTAATGAAGGATTAGTATATAAGAATAAAGCAACGTCAGTTGATAATGAAATAGAAATACTAGAAGGTGTGTACGAAGCAGAAAATTTTAAAATTAATGCTACAATAAATTTTAATGGAGAAACTCCAAAGAAAGTTAAATTTGTCCCATTTAAAATTGAAAATATCACTACAGAAATTTTTTGTATTTACAATATTGGTCAAGACATTCAACTATTTCCAATTTCGGAACAAATACGAATTGATCACCTCAACAATGAAGAAAGGATGAAACTATTACAAGTAACAAATAAATTTAAGAAGAAATTTTACACGGAAAGTAAAGAACTTACTTTCACCAATGCTATTAAACACGAAATAAGAACTGTAACTGTTAGCCATAAAGCTATATTAGAATATTTAAAATTTTTAATCGATACAGGTGCTTCTTATTCAGTTATTAATCCGGGTATATGCCATCCAAAATGGAATGTACCTGTACAGGAAACAAATATTAAAACTTTACAACATTTAATCAAAATATATCAAATGGTTCGCATCCCTCTTTTTGAGGAACTTGGCGATAAAAATAAACTAGTTGAATTTTTTATTTGCAATTTTCATGGTGTTTATGATGGACTAATAGGAAATAATATTTTGAAACCATTGGGTGCAATAATAAATTTGAAAGACGACGAAATAATCATAGGAGAAAGGAAGGTGCCATTAAAATTAGATCAACCCCAAGTAGAACACTACTTTGAAAAACATGGATTATACCAAGTTGAATTACCAGTTGAATGTAATGAAGGATTAGTATATAAGAATAAAGCAACGTCAGTTGATAATGAAATAGAAATACTAGAAGGTGTGTACGAAGCAGAAAATTTTAAAATTAATGCTACAATAAATTTTAATGGAGAAACTCCAAAGAAAGTTAAATTTGTCCCATTTAAAATTGAAAATATCACTACAGAAATTTTTTGTATTTACAATATTGGTCAAGACATTCAACTATTTCCAATTTCGGAACAAATACGAATTGATCACCTCAACAATGAAGAAAGGATGAAACTATTACAAGTAACAAATAAATTTAAGAAGAAATTTTACACGGAAAGTAAAGAACTTACTTTCACCAATGCTATTAAACACGAAATTAGAACTGTTAATAACATTCCGATCGCAACAAAAACATATCGTTATCCATATATTCACAAGGAGGAAGTGAAAAAGCAAATTCAAGAAATGCTAGACAATAAAATAATTAGGCCTAGCCATTCGCCGTACTCAGTACCAGTTTGGATAGTACCAAAAAAACTGGATGCCAGCGGTAAGAAAAAGTGGAGACTTGTAGTTGACTATCGTAAGTTAAACGAAGTCACAGTGGACGATAAATATCCAATACCCAATATAGATGAAATATTGGAAAAGTTAGGAAGATGCCAATATTTTACAACATTGGATCTTGCCAAGGGGTTCCACCAAATCGAAATACACGAGAAAGATATACCCAAGACGGCATTTACCGTGGAAGGGGGGCACTACGAGTTCCTTCGCATGCCATTTGGGCTGAAAACTGCCCCTGCCACATTTCAACGATTGATGAACAACGTTTTGGCCGAATTCATTAACAAAATCTGTTTGGTGTATTTGGATGACATCATTATCTTCTCTACTTCGCTCCAAGAACACTCACTAAAATATTTCAACAGCATAAAGACGTGAATCTAAAAGTACAATTAGATAAAAGTGAATTCATGAAAAAAAAATTTCTAGGACACATCATAACGGATGAAGGCATTAAGTCAAACCCCGATAAAATAGATGGTGAAAAAGCTTCCCACTTCCAACTACTCAAAAAGAAATAAAGCAATTTTTAGGCTTAGCGGGTTATTATAAAAAATTTATTAAAGATTATTATTAGATATTATTAGATTTATTCAAAGATAGCCCGACCAATAAAAAAATATTTGAAAAAAGATAGTAAAATTGATTTAAAAGACCCGGAATACAAAGATGGCTTCGAAAAATTGAAAATATTGCTTGTTAGCTCACCTGTTTTGATATATCCTGATTTCAACAAAACATTTACCCTACAAACAGATGCAAGTAATTTCGCGATAGGCGCGGTACTCTCACAAGAAGGACATCCGGTATGTTATGCGAGCCGAACGCTTAATGACCACGAACTTCTGTAGAAAAGGAATTGTTGGCAATAGTGTGGGCAACACAACATTTACGACCATATCTCTTCGGAAGGCGATTTATTATAGAAATCGACCATAGGCCACTTACCTGGCTATTTTCAATAAAAGAGCCAAATTCTAAATTAGTGAGGTGGAGATTACGGTTACAGGAATTTGACTATGAAATAAAATTTAAAAAAGGAGTTTTAAACGGGAACGCGGACGCATTATCTCGTATAGAAATAAATATAAACTCAACAATTAACTTAATTTTAGAAACAAACAACCCCTTGAATTTTTACAAGAGACAAATAATTTTAAATAAGAGTAATTCAGGTTCAATGAGAATAAAAAACGAAATTATCTTCCAGAATAAAAGAAAAATTATTTCTGCTAAGGAATTCGATGAAGCTACCCTAATAACAATATTGAAAAACCATTTTGACCCAGAAAGAACTAGTGCAGTTCTAATTCGCGATGATACTATTCTTCGGAACTTTAAAAATGCTGTAAGTAAATACTTCGACTCCAGGAACGGATTTAAAATCCTCTTGTGTGAGAAAATTTTAAGAGATATTGTAGATGAAAACGATCTTAGTGAAACAATAGAAAAAGAGCATCAAAGGAACAACCACAGAGGTATTAACGAAAATTTTGCGGAACTAAAAACTGGAGTGTACCATCCAAAACTAAAACTACGAATCACACAATTTATAAACAATTGTGATGTTTGTAATAAAGAAAAATACGAAAGACGTCCAACCAAGCAAATATACAAATTAACTGAAACTCCAGAAAATCCAGGCGAAATTATTCACGCAGACGTTTATTATAGTTTGGAGAAAACAATGTTTTTGACATTCATCGACAAATTCTCCAAATACGCACACACTATCAGAATAAAAAACAGGTCGTGGATAGAGTTCAAAATCGCATTGGCTCAATATTTATCATCTACAGGAAAAATAAAAAAACTCGTTATCGATAATGAATTAGGCTTTAAGGCAATACCTCTCTTAGAATATTTACAAGAACAACAAATCGAAATTCAATACACATCAAGCAATAACCACACCTCTAACGCAGATGTGGAACGGCTACATAACACCCTGAATGAACATATTAGGTTACTCAAACATGATCCTCGAAAAGATCTGGAAACAGTCAAAGAGAAAATATTTAGAAGTATAAATTATTATAACAACACAATTCATTCTGCTACAAATAAGAAACCTATAGACTTTAGAAATGGAACAATTAATCCAGAGGAATATACTAAAATAAAGGAACAAATTATAAAAATGAAAGAAAGAAATTTGGAAAAATTTAACTAAAATCGCGAAGATGTAGAAGTACAAACAGGATCTATTTATTTGAAAGATGAAAAAGGTGGTAAAAATCACTCGAAATTTATAAAACTAAAAGTATCACAGTTGGATGACAATCACGTTATAACAGACCGTGGTCATAAATATTATAAATCGCATATAAAAAGAAAGAAACAATTCCAAAATTAAGTTTCTCCAGATAACTAAAAGGATCGTATATAAACCTTTATTTTCAGATGATTTTCTTCATGTTGCTTAGTGTGTCAATGCTACATAGCATGGAACCACAATACTTAGAAGTGGAAGACCTGACAACTAATCACGGATACCAATTAAACTGAAAGACATAGAAATGATTGAAAACTATTTAAAAATAATACACGTTATTAATACAACTCAATATTTAGAAACAATAAACATCTTGCAAGATAATATACACAAATTATCAGCCACGTATACGAATGTTACTCCATTGTTGAACAGTGTTAACAGAAGCATGGACATATGTAGAACAAAAATTAAAAATCTAACACCAAACTTTAGGAAAAAACGAGGACTAATAAACGTTCTAGGAAAAGGTTTAAAATACGTCGCAGGAACGATGGACAGCGAGGACGAAAAAGAAATTTTTAACAAGATTCAAAGACTAGAGAGAATGAATACTGAAACAATGACTACCCTCAATGAAATAACGTATCAAACTTAAATATCAAATATTACAGATCACATTAACTATCAAAAAAAAGTTATTTAAAGATATATAAATAGATTTAAAACGGATATTCAAAATAAAATTCTTAGCTTGGAAGACGAGACTTTATTTTTTGAAAATGTTTTCCAGATCAATAATGATGTGAATTTACTCATAGACCACGTAAACGAAATAGGACACGTTATTTTTAATTCTAAACTAGGAATAATCCCCTCTGACATACTGACGACAAACGAAAACATAAACAAAACTGAATCCTACCTTCACACTAAAGTATCCGTTGCATATGGAGAAAACTTAGTAATTTTAGCATCAAGCATCCCAAAGTTTTTATACGAAACATTTGCGCAAGTTATATTTGAGCCACTACCCAATAATCACAATAAAACTACAATCTTAGATGAAAATAGAGTTCTAATACATAAAGATGAAATTTATAAATCAAACACATTGGAATACAAGAATAAATGATCATTGCTTAACAAATATTGTGAAAAATGTAGAACCTAAATGTAATGTGACTATAATGAATATTCAAGAAGAAAAAGAAATCTACCCAGGCTTACTAATATTTAAGAATTATCAAGACAAAATTGTTACAAATTGTAAACATTCAATTAACATTAAAGATTTCAAAACATTTTTGCTAAAATTCGAAAATTGCTTTGTTGAAACTAATTTAAGAACGTATGAAAACTATAAAATAAATATAAAATAAATTTTTATCTTAAATAAGTTAATTTTAAAAGTCAAAGAAAATAATGAAACATTCCCTAATTTAAACTTTGATGAAATACACTTGAATAATACAATAAAAACTGTAAAACATACGTTATTTACAAACACTATAATAAGTACTGGAAGCAACATAGGAATCGTAATAATTTTTATATGTATTGTTGCTATAATATATGTAAAAAACAATAAAAGAATTTACATCGTTTCTTCGTCGGAGCCTCAATCTAACGGAGGGGTGTTACGACATCAACGATACCCCCACATACAATAGTAATATAAACATACTTGAAACTCTTTGCTTTCAATTCTTAATTCTTGCTTACAAATAAAAATACTTACCAATTAAATCAATACAAACATACACGAATGTATGCACTTGATATTTGATACATTTCCTTTTCTTTTTTTGAACGATACAAATGTTTGTATACAAAATTGCATACAAACATTCATATGCATATTAAAAACTATTTAAGTTCTTTCAGCGTTGACAAAAATATTGATTTCTTGGAATACTTAGCTGTTAATGATTTGGACTTAATTGTGGCCAATGAACCCCTAAAGTCATTATGAAATACTTCTAAGAATTTATAACTGCACATATATTGTAAACTAATATTTGTATTAAGCAATTTATAAGCACTTTAAATTTTGTATTTATTATTAAGAAATGTAAAAGAGAAACTCATTCCTATTCGTGGAGTTAATAAACCAAGTTCGATTAAAAACAAAACTATTGTTTTTTTTCAACACTAAATTAAACGAACATATTTCTGTTAATCGCAGTTGTAGACCCTATGTAATGATCTTGTACGCAAGTATTCGCTGCCAATAAAAGCTAAACATGTACACAAATATACACACCGCCATACACACATAGCAAAAGAAGAAATAAAAACACAACACACAGAACACTCATACATACAACCACACATAACACTCATATATACAACCACACATAGTTACAATAAGCAAAACACATAAGCCAGCATTGTCGTATATACAAACACACGTATATAGCTACATGTTAAGTAAAGCACAACCAACAAAAACCATGACCAGATGCTTCGCTAAGTTACCAGACGACGTCACCGTGATCAGCTGAGTTAGTGTGATTTTAAATCTAGACGTGTTAACATCGCTAAGTGTTTAGTTGTACAAATACTCGTGTTAATTAAGTACTAAATAAAGTGTTGCTGCATTATATTTCTAAAATTAATTGTCTATGTTTTTAATTTGATGCAATTAAACGAATCCTTGAAGGATAAGTAAAAAGCGTTTTTACGAAAGGTCTAAAAAACGTAACAATGTCGGAAGTGCAATTTAAGGGGTAAGAAAGGACATTAAAAAATACAATAATAATAAAATTATAATAAATAATCATGAAATTTGATGAGCTAAAAGTTGAACAGCTAAAAAAGGTGCTTAGCAAGCGGGAATTGCCAACATAGAGTTATGTCCTCCTGCTGCGACCAGCAGCATGGGCATAAATTCAATGTTCGCTGCTATGATGATCCAGATAAAACAGTACTCTCAGCAGATGCAGGAAGCATCAAAGATTAGCACTGAAGAGATTGTAGCTGAAATAAAACAGAACTCAAAGATCAGCACTGAAAACTTGAAGCCGAAATACAGGACTCAAATAAAGCCACGAACGAGACTCTGATAGAGGTTTATGGGGCCATTAATAGCAGGGTGGATTCTATTGAGAATAAATTCTCAGAGATGGCAGATAGAGTCCAACATCTAGAAAGCGGTGGCCTGGAACAGCATGCAGACAAAATGGCCAGTACGAGCAGTTGCGGTGATTCTGCGCGAATAAAAGCGACATGCTTTGACGGCAGCGTACCATTGGACATTTTTAAATTCAAGCTCGAGACGGTTGCTAGCTGAAAAGGATGGGATGCTGAAGAAAGTATAGAGTTGATTTCGTCCTTAAAGGGTACAGCCGCAGAGGTACTTGAGACCGTGCCAGTAAGCAACAGAAACAACTATAATGAAATAATGGCAGCATTGCAGTGCAAGTATGGTGGTGAGCACAAGCGCGATTTATACATAATGGAATTGCAATGTAGAGTTCAGAAGCCTAACGAGTCTCTACAAGATTTTGCAATGAAAATCGAGCGTTTAGTGCAGCTCACATATCCAGGAGAGTCACCCGTTCCTGGACCACTTTAAAACTGAGGCGTTCGTTAACGGCATTCGCGACCCTGATGTTAAACTGGCTGTGTGCGCTACGCAGAAATCCACTTTCGCTGAAATTGTTTCATTTTCGCTGGTTCAAGAGACTGCAAGGATGGTTTTCAAGCCACAGATATGTAAGGTGCGGAATGTGGAGGTTTTGTCGGAGAATGATAATAACCTGATCGCTAGTGTTAAGGAGGCAATGCGGAAAGTGACACCAAAGAAAAGCCTAAGTGCTTTAACTGCTTGAAAATCTGTAATTTTCACCGCAACTTCAAAGCACCAAGAAAAAGAGGTAAATCTGTTTCGCCACCAAGAAACACAAACGGGTGAACCAAACAACAGCACAACAGTCCCCGTTAAACTAAAACGAGCTAGCACTAAGGGGTAAGATCAAGCTTCCAGAGGGCCCCACAGTCTTTATATCAGTGATGCAGCAGAAAAATGGCAACCTTACTGCGTGTGGACACATCAACGGGGAAGAGCACGTACTTACCATAGGCACAGGTGTGTCGCAGTCAATAATAAGGCTCGATATAGCAAAGGGGAAATGCGATCATTTAAGCTACTGGAGAGCCTGCCACTATCTATGGTAAAATTGAAGTGAAGGTGACTATAGCCAACATGAACGTGAGGCATGTGTTCATTGTTGCCGATATTGTTGGTGAGGTAATTATTAGAGCTGATTTTATGATTAACCATGGCAGTAATCTACACATGGGGCAATAGCTGATGATTTGGCGTAATGTGGAAATAACCCTTTATGTTGGATAGGACAGCAAGTAACAAAAGTATTTGCTATTGAGAGTCAGACGTTGCCGCCGCAGTCTGAAACAGTTATATGGGCACGTATGAAGGAAGATTTTGAGGACAATCGGTTGCGGGTTGTAGAACCAGCAGATCTAAAGAGAGAGCTTATAACATCAAAAGTTCTAGTAAAAACTAGTAAAGGAGAAATAGTCCCTATAAAAGTGCTTAACTTGGCAGACAATGAAAAAGTCATCAAAGAAAATTGCGATATTGGCCAGTGTATTCCAGCAGAGGCAATAATAAACTGCGAGAAGAAGAAAGAGCCTACCAATTTGTCCGCAAAAAACGTGAACAATTTGAGGAATACGTAGGTAAATGGGTAGCAGGACTGTCAGCGACAGATAGAAATAAAGCCAAACAATTGCTAAAAAGGCATGCCAATATCTTCGCCATGGGAAACCAAAGCCAGGGTAGAACTGCATTGGTTAAACATGAAATTAACACAGGCGAAGCTAGGCCGATTAAACAGCCACCCAGAAGTGTACCCCTAGCAAAGTGAGATGAAGTCAAAAAGCTTGTAAGCGAAATGGAGCGTGAAGGCGTCATTGAGCCATCTTCTGGTCCTTGGAGTTCGCCTGTAGTCTTAGTTAAAAAGAAAGATGGCAGTACTAGATTCTGCGTAGACTACAGGAAGCTCAATGACATAGACAAGAAAGTCAGTTATCCGCTCCCCAGAATCGATGACACTTTGGACACGCTAGCTGGTACCAGATGGTTCTCCACGCTAGACTTGCGAAGCGGATATTGGCAAGTAGAGATTGCAGCGAAAGGCAAGGAGAATACTGCCCTCAGCATCGGTAACGGGTTATGACAGTTCAAAGTTATGCCATTTGTTCTCTGCAATCCTCCGGTCACATTTGAACGCCTAATGGGGAAGGTATTGAAAGGACTCCACTGGAAGACATGCTTAGTATATCTGGATGACATACTCGTGATGGGGAAAACTTTTGATGAACACCTCAAAAACATGGCAGAAGTTCTTCAACGGATATCATCAGCTGGATAGAAACTCAGCCTGAAGAAATGTGCATTGTTCCAGAAAGAAGTAAAGTGTTTGGGTCATTGTGTTACAGCAGACGGAATTTCAACGGATGAAGATAAAATACAAGCAGTAAGGGACTGGCGTCAACCTAAAAATCTTCATGAGTTGCGCAGCTTTTTGGGCCTTTGTACATACTACAGACGCTTTGTGCCAAATTTTGCCAGTGTAGCTGCAAGCCTGCATGAACTGACAAAGAAGTCAAGACCATACCATTGGGGTGAGCCACAGGAAAATGCATTCCAGAAACTTAAAGGATTATTGTATACGTTACCAGTACTAGCGTATCCCATAGCTGGGGAAACATTTGTGCTGGATACTGATGTAAGCGGCTATGGTATAGGGGGCGTGCTATCCCAAGTAGTTAATGGAACTGAGAAAGTCATAGGATATTATAGCTGTGTACTCTCAAAACCTGAGAGAAACTACTGTGTGACACGACGCACAGAGGAGGCCTAAAATGCTGACCAAAATTATTAAACGTGGTTTTTGAATTAAAAGTTTTAGTTTTTTGATAGTTTTAGGTGTAGTATGATATAAAAAGTCTAGTGGCAGATTTTGAAAAAATTACACTGCGCAACAAAAAAATTTTTTATCTACTCTAGAAATAAAAGTATGTGGACTATATGGATTTTGATCCCCTTAATTCAAATCTGTTTTCCGTTTTTCACTAGTACGTAAGGATTTTGGCCAAACGCATTTATTTTCTATCTATTACTATTTCGGAGTTATTAAAAATTTAATGGCAAAAAAAATTCCTGCAAAATTCGTGAAATTTTTTGTTTTCAAAATGCAATAAAAAAATAAAAGAACAAAAAAGTTTAAATTTTTAAAATTCTTCCAAAAACCACATTCCTAAGGAATAAAAGACGGTGTAAATCGTGGTATAAACGTGTTAAAAGTGATGTGAATAACAGTTGAAATCAATAATTCAAAACACATAAAGGTTTATGAAGAAGTGCCTGATGAGGAAAAATATTTTTAAAAAATCGTCAAAAATAATGACGCAAACTTGCGCACACTTTCTTTTATGTTCTAAAATTAGAAATTCCAAATTTTATTGTGGTATTAAACATAATTCGTAGACATGCTAACCTCACTTTTAAAAAGTTTTTTTTTTTGCAAAAAATGTGTATACTTTTTTTAGCTTTTGAACGAATAGTTTCAACATGAATATTCAACATATTTTTAATTTTTTTTAAATAGCTTTTGATGAAACCTTTGAGCGAAAAAAAAAACATTGTTAAACCATTATTTGTTCAGCCGCAAAAAAAATGATATAAACCTCTAGAAACCGAAAAAAACATTTAAGTCTCATATAATTTTCTTTATTTTCCTGGCTTTAGCAGGGTCTTAGAGCTATAAATTGCAACTAAAAGTCTTCAAAATTTACAATATAATGTAAAATATTGTTGTCTATCGAGCTGCGTACTTAGCTCTTAAGATTTCTTTAAATTCAGTTTTGCCTTTTTGGCCAGCTTTTTGGGTGTAATACTCCTATGTGCGACGTGAGCTTCTGGCAGTATTGGAACGCATTAAACATTACCATAAGTACCTGTATGGTCAACACTTCACATTAAAGACTAACCATTCTGCACAGAGATGGCTGTTGCAGTTTAAAAATCCTGAAGGGCAACTGGCACGCTGGATTGAGGTCCTGCAGAGCTACGATTTCAGCATTGAGCATAGAAGGGGCATAAAACATAACAATGCGAATGCTCCTTCAAGAAGAGCTTGCTGGTTAGAGTGTAAACATTGCGTTAGAACCGAACGAAAGGAAGGCGTTGTTGATGTTCGGCTAATTCACATCGACTTTGATGAAGACTGGTCAGCGGCACAGAGTGACGACAGCATACTAAGGAAAATTATAGCAGCCAAAGAAGAGGACAGACGACCGTCCCGGAATGAAATTTCGGCTGAAAGCTCACTCGACAAATCATATTGGGCTCAGTGGAACAGCTTCAAGGTAATAAAAGGGTGCCTATACCGCGTATGGGAAAGTGTAGATGGCAAAAACTTCAAATTTAATAGTTGTGCCATACTCCAAGATAAGTAAAGTTTTGCAGGAGTTTCATAATGGACCTAGTGGCGGCCATCTTGGAGTAACAAAAACACTTGATAGACTGAAGCAGCTTTTTTATTGGGTTGGATGTCAACAAGCTGTAGCCGACTGGATAGCAAACTGCACACAGTGCATAGCAGCCAAAGGCCGAGTAAGAAGTAGCCGGGGACAGCTACAACAATACAACTCAGGAGCACCATTCGAGCTGATCGAAATGGATATAGAAAATCCTTTTCCCGTCACTGAGGCCGAAAATCGTTATGTTCTTGTGGTAATGGACTATTTCAGTAAATGGCCAGAGGTATATGTTATACCCAACCAAGAAGCAAAGACAATTGTAAATGCATTCGTCAACAACTGGGTATGTCAATATGGTGTCCCAATAGAATTACATTCCGACCAAGGAAGGAATTTCGATTCTGCCATATTCAGGGAAATATGCGAATTATATGGGATAAAGAAAACCAGAACGACGCCGTTGCATCCATATCACATATAGGTCACCTGTACACGACTGCACATCGACAACGCCAGCTAAAATTATCTTCAGGGCGGAATTAAAAGTGCCGGGTGATTTGGAATTTGGTGTTAAGCCAGCTGTAGAAGAAGTAGCCATTACATCCCAAGAGCAGGAAGACTTAAACGAGCTGCATGAGTTCGTGCGTAATAGAATCAGGATGGTCAGTGACAAGATGAAGGCTATATATGACCACACAGCAAATTCGGAGGGATTTATGAAAGGTCGATTGGTTCTACTTTATAACCCACAACGGAAGAAAGGATTGTCCCCAAAATTACACACTCACTGGGATGGCCCGTATAAAGTGATTAAGAGAGTGAATACCGTTGTGTACAGGGTACAGAAGTACAATAGCCCAAGGTCGAAAATGAAGATAGTACATCTCGAACGATTGGCGCACTATGAAAGAGGTGATTGTATTCCTATTCGGGTCGAACAGGCTTAAGTGGGCGGCAGTCTTACAAAGTTTAAAAATAGATTCAAATATAATGACAATGTGGCTATATGTACTTGGCAGCACTGCCATCTCATCTCTAGTTGTCAAAATGTTACAACCCTGGTCAACACAAAATAGATAATATTCAAATTAACGGAAATGGAATATTCCGGATACATCGTCGAGAATATACAAGATCATTCGAGGCTGTGCAATAACAAGTGTAAATAACGACAACGAAAAACCTAGCAACATCAATGCTAAGAGATACACACATAGCACAAGAAGAAACAAAACTACACAACACACAGAACACTCATGCATACAACCACACATAACACTCAACATACAACCACACATAGTTACTATCCAATAAACCAATTTTTAAGCAAAATATAACTGTAGTGGAGAATAAGCTTATCATAAGACATTTTTAATAACCTTTTATAAACGTACTTATTATTTGCTTGGATCTGTTAAAAATAACAACTGTTTTCCTAAATATGTTTACTAAACACTTATCTTACTAATAGTTTCACAAGCACACTTGTAAAAGACTTATGCAAACTATAGTTTCATAAGTGTTTTTTTTAAGCGATGTCCCGTTATATGGCATCGTAAACTTCGTATTGCTTGCAAGATGCCTCAGTTAAGTTTATTTCTTTCAAGTGTAAAGTGTTTAAAAGAAAAAAATTAATTAGAAAAAGTAAAAATTAAATTAAAAAAATAATGCCATATATATTTAAACAAAGTGTTCGAAGCGAATCCAAAGAAATTGTTGATTTGCTTCTAAATATAAAGAAAAGAAAGAAAGACGATTCTTGCGAAGCTCTACTTGATTCTAGTCTATTTTGCTGATGCTGCAATTTCTATTGGTGTTGGGGTAGATGAATACACCAAAAGTACAAAATCATTTTCCGATTTGCGAAAAACCGCCAAGAGTCCCGAAAAAATATGTCTCAACATCAAAAATATCTAAATAAATACAAATGTATGTTTATGTACATACACATTTGTAGAAATTATTTTTTAATAAAATGAATTAATAATATACATATGCATATAATTTAACAAATATATTTTCGACAAAAAGGATTAATAAAAAAATCGGATGAGGGCAAAAGCACTAGCAGCGTGTCATCTTTGGTGCAAATTGCTTACCAACTCGAACCTTGCAACTATTTGCATCAAACATGTAATACTGCTTATGACTAACTTATTATTTGGTTATATTCCTAAGCTTACAAAAACAATTTTTCTGTAAGTTTGTTGTATACTTATGCTTGGTTTTCACTATGTCATTTTTGTTGCCAAATTGTCCAAATTGTATGAAAACGGGTTGTCATATGGCGTCATCTATGTTTGCAGTCAGTTATGCAAACATAGATGACGCCATATGACAACCCGTTTTCATACAATTGCCAACAATTTGACAACAAAAATGACATAGTGAAAACCAAGCATTAGACTTGGTTTTTTTTTGAAGAAAAAAAAAAATTATTAGTCAAAAAATGAAAAATGGACACCTTAATTTTTTTTAATCTAAACGTGAAAAGTAAATAATTAAAGGTACATTCATATAAGTTTATTTCGTCACCAGTAAAAGTTATTTAAGTAATTTCAGTAAAATTTTGCTGAAATTTTCAGTGACCAGAAATTTTTACGGTTTATTGACCTAACTTTTAGTGGTTACTAAAATTACTTTTATAAGTTTCTGAAATTACGGAAAAAACCCCTCCATTTATCAATTTAAATTTTTGTTGGCGCGACCAACACCTTTCTGTTTTGAAATTCATGTTTACGCAAAGATGGACAGCTAATGACTAAAAAGCGCTCTGTAAAAAGCAAAACGCAGAACCTGTGTTTTCATAAGTGTGTATGTATTAGTTTTGTTCTGCTTGTGCGGGGTTGAAGCTGGTTGAAAAATTATGCCAACCAAAAACGACTCTCTTCACCGAAAATGCCAACAACCTGCCATGCTATGCCAGCATCATTAACCCAGTGTAAATTGCCTCAATGAACCAAAACTATATAGAAATAGCTTATAACAAGTTTTTAACTATAAGCCTTAAGCTTATAAATTTATTGTGAAAAATATTGTAAAAGGCTTGTTAATAATTATTTAATTATGAAAACTGATAACTTGCGATAATATTACTACTCAGTGCTTATAAAAAGCTTAGAAGTCTAAGTACATATATAACAAGCTTACAGAATAATAGTTTCCTAATCATACTTACAATAAGCTTACATTGGTAATATTTTTGTAAGCTTAAAAACACCTCATAAAAAGGGTGCCGACAATCGGCTAAACTAAGTTTAAACTCATTTTCTTTATAACTGTTATCAAGAAAGGTGAGTAATAAATAAATTTGTAGAATTTGAGCTTAATTAGAGAAATTACTAATCATTCAGAAGTCGGCACCTTTTAAAATAAGCAAAAATAATGTTTTTTATAAAAAAAATTCTTATTAGGGCTAATATTTAAACATATTTTTATATGCTAAAACCATTTTGGTCAAATAAATACCTTAATCAATATGATTACTTACTTTTTCTAATTGTCCTTGGCACTAACAAATTATTAAAAAACTCGGCACTACTGCGCGTGTTGAGATGGTCACTGAATGACTATCCAAATAGAACAAAATACTCATCTCAGTCAACTGAAAAATTACATGAAGAGAATAGAGGGTATTTCCAATTAAAACTAAATCTTATGTACATATAAGATGGTAATGGGTTAGTGGCTGACAAGGGAACACACAACCAAACACCAGAGTATAGTACACGTCTTACCCGGGAACAACGCTCGCACGATCATGTGCGATAGAATCCGTATTAGATATGTACAATCACACTGCACCACCATAATATCGGAAGGTATGGAGTGGGAGGATGCAGGTACAATGAACCCCATAACTAACCTATACACGGACGGGTCGAGGATTGGTGACCGACCGGGTAAAGGTTTCTGTGACATGGGTCGTAACTTTAGCAAATACTTCCGCCTGCCGGATCATAGCTCGGTATTTCAGAGTGAGATCGTGGCTATTACGGAAGGGATAAAATGGTTGAAGGAAATCGATAACAGACTACCGATTCGTATATTCACGGATAGTAGGAAGGTCATCGAGGCCCTGAGGAATCATGTGGCTCAATCTCGGTGTGTACTACAGTGCAAGGATGAGATTAACTCATACACGTAATGTGGGGGCATAGAGATAATATGGATTCCAGGACATCAGGGGACACCTGGAAATGTTGAGGCAGATAGGCTAGCAAAGATGGGAGCATTAATGGCGAACATCACACTAGATAGCCCGAAGCCTTTTCAGGTTTTTAAGAACGAACTAAAGCGAAGGACTACAGAATTGCATACAAGAGATTGGCAGCACTCTACCGTAGGTAGGGTGACTAGAATTCTATGGGGGGGACCCAGATGGTAGTAGGACAAGGGAGGTCCTAACATTGAGTAGGCCAACACTGCGGACGTTGGTTTATATAATAAGAGGACATACAGAGCTAAGGACTCACATGGCACGTATGGGTATCGTTGGCGATATAACATGCAGGGCCTGGCCTGCCAGGAAGAGGACGAGACACTGGAGCACTACTTGTGCTACTGTCCAGCTTTTAGCCAAGTCGGAAGACAAACATTTAATCAGGAGATTATACAGGAGATGGAATTCCTTAGGGGCTCTAATTGGAAAGACTTAAGGAAGTACATTGAAGAAACTAGGTTCTTGACGTAATCAAACTCAGAGGTTTCCATGGTATCGGTGGAGGCTCCCTACAGTGGAATGGGAACTCCTTATTATAGAGCGCACAATAGGCCTATGAGGCCTAAGTGTAATCCAGGACGGATTGGGATGCTTATGCCCTCTTTTTCAACCTAACCTAACCTAACCTATGTACATATATCTAAAACTTCCGTTATCCTTATCTATTTAACTTTTATAAAAAAAATGCCGACTACTGGTGCATGCCGAACTTAGGAGCCTTTACCCTATGTTCAGCAATAATTGTTTGGCTCGTGGCAAACTGTGGTTTAGCTGGAAGTCTAAATAAGGTTACTGAACTAAGGGTGCCTAGCCAGCAATTGTCTTGTGGTTAACAGTGGCTTAACTTGTATGTGTGCCTTACAATATTTCTGCTTAGCTTCTGTGATATTATCACATACAGACATCAATATATACCCAACAAACCAAAACTATATAGATAGTAAGTTTATAACTATAAGCCTTAAGCTTAGAAATTTATTGTGAAAAGTATTGTAAAAAGTTTGTTATTAATTATTTAATTAAGAAAATTGATCCCTTGCTATAATATTACTGCTTGGTTTTCACTATGTCATTTTTGTTGTCAAATTGTTGGCAATTGTATGAAAACGGGTTGTCATATGGCGTCATCTATGTTTGCATAACTGACTGCAGTGCCGAGTTTTTTAATAATTTGTTAGTGCCAAGGACAATTAGAAAAAGTAAGTAATCATATTGATTAAGGTATTAATTTGACCAAAATGGTTTTAGCATATAAAAATATGTTTAAATATTAGCCCTAATAAGAATTTTTTTTATAAAAAACATTATTTTTGCTTATTTTAAAAGGTGCCGACTTCTGAATGATTAGTAATTTCTCCAATTAAGCTCAAATTCTACAAATTTATTTATTACTCACCTTTCTTGATAATAGTTATAAAGAAAATGAGTTTAAACTTAGTTAAGCCAATAGTCGGCACCCTTTTTATGGCGTGTTTTTAAGCTTACAAAAATATTACCAATGTAAGCTTATTGTAAGTATGATTAGAAAACTATTATTCTGTAAGCTTGTTATATATGTACTTAGACTTCTAAGCTTTTTATAAGCACTGAGTAGTAATATTATCGCAAGTTATCAGTTTTCATAATTAAATAATTATTAACAAGCCTTTTACAATATTTTTCACAATAACTTTATAAGCTTAAGGCTTATAGTTAAAAACTTGTTATAAGCTATTTCTATATAGTTTTGGTTCATTGAGGCAATTTACACTGGGTTAATGATGCTGGCATAACATGACAGCTTGTTGGCATTTTCGTTGAAGAGAGTCGTTTTTGGTTGGCATAATTTTTCAACCAGCTTCAATCCCGCACAAGCAGAACAAAACTAATACATACACACTTATGAAAACACAGCTTCTGCGTTTTGTTTTTTACAGAGGGTTTTTTAGTCTTTAGCTGTCCATCTTTGCGTAAACATGAATTTCAAAACAGAAAGGTGTTGGTCGCGCCAACAAAAATTTAAATTGATAAATGGAGGGGTTTTTCCGTAATTTCAGAAACTTATAAAAGTAATTTTAGTAACCACTAAAAGTTATGTCAGTAAACCGTAAAAATTTTTGGTCACTGAAAATTTCAGCAAAATTTTACTGAAATTACTTAAATAACTTTTACTGGTGACGAAATAAACTTATATGAATGTACCTTTAAACATTTACTTTTCACGTTTAGATTAAAAAAAATTAAGGTGTCCTTTTTTTATTTTTTGACTATTAATTTTTTTCTTCAAATTCCTATATTAAAAGTCTTATTTTCTCAATACAATAAAATTTATAATCACCAATACAATATTATCATCACCAAATGGAGTGTGTAGAAATGAAAATAATTTTATCAAATCACTGTAATATATTTTGACATATTTTATTGTTTAAATAACATTAACATATGTTAGTTAGTGTGGCATGCCTAGAGTATATGAAATATTTTATAAATAGTGAATACAATTTTTATTAATTTTCTAAATGGCATTCTTTTTGAAAAATATGGTTATCGTAATCATAGCTGAGCTTAAATAGGGTGCAGACAATTTACTATTTTCGGCAATTTCCGTAACGGTTATTATTATTGCATTGTTTATTTTTGATCAACATGTTACCATACAAATTAATGAGCGAAGGTGTTACCAGACTGTTGGCGGCGCTGGTATTCTAGCATTTGCTCCGGCTGAAGCTCGCCGTCTTGGAGTGGAGTTCTTGCCAACCAGTCTGAGTGCTCACACAACAAACAATAATAAAAAAAATTTTGTAATACCAGCTAATTTTAAAACGAAAGAAACAAACAAGTATTTGTTGGAGCCCGTAAATGCTCCAGAATGGAAGAAAATAAATTTTCTTATTAATCAAAACCAAAAAAAAAACTAATATGCTAACATACAAATCCGTTCCCGATACTTACGCTGCCCTTCTCCTGCTTTAGGGCTACTTTAGGCTGGTGGATGTTACCAGGAATGGCTCGCCTCCCTCTACCATGGTAACACTCCGCCATTCTTCTTAATGTGTTACCCCCTAGTACAGATCCGCTGCTTTCCCTACCGCCTTCCTACCGACATTCTTGCATACTTACTCACACATCACTTGCATATTAACAGCCATATGTATAAAAAATTCTTATTTTAAGTTTACAGAGTGCAATAGTTATGAAACACTTTTTGTCTTATAAATCAGTTAAAAAAAAGTGTATTTATAAACCAACAGTAACAGCTCTATAGGTATTGAAGACATGTAGTGATTTTATGTTTACGTACGGCAACTCTATTTTCATTTGGCTATCATTTCTTTGTTAGTGATGCTTTATCCCACTGTTCGATTAACCCAAGAATCAAGTAAATGTATATTTTTTATGAATTTATAACGCAAAAAGTATGTTAACAAAATAAAAATTATATTACATTTGTTCATAAAGAGTTTTTAGCAAAATCTATTGTACAAAATGTTCCTATTTACCTAGTTTAATAATATTCGCTAATAAAAGTGTTCGAATAACGAGTTTGTTTACATTTGATTTACATCACTAGTAGATATTGTTAGGTTAATTTTATTTCTGTGTGTGTTTTTCTACCAAAAAGAGTGTAAAAAAATAAAATTAAAATAATATCAATTAAAATGGATGAAGTGAATAAAAAACAAATAGAAGCCGAACATAAATTGGAAAACAAGGTATTTAAATATGTGTATTGAATATTAATACGTGTTAAGTAGACTTTGTGCTCTGGACAAATGTGTGGAAAAAGTTTATTTAGGCGGCATTTATAAATTGGTTTTCTTTGTTTTATAGTTCCAAATGTTCTTTAGTCGATAAAAATTGGTTATGATTAAGAAAATGTCGCTAAACTTAATTCAATTTTGTTTATACGAACTTCACAAAGTGTACGGCTCTAACAACATAATACCTGAATGTAACTTTTCTTCTTTCTAGGATACAAAAAGTGACAATAAAAGGCAGCGATCTGAAAATTGGAGTGATGCGGATAAGGTATAAACTTGAAATGCAAATATAATTATTTTTTGCCAATCTTACTTTTTTTCTAGGAGCTGTTAAAGGAGCTAATCAAAAATAGGGTCAAAAATATAGAAAATAAAAATACAGACACCAATACCAATCAGACAAAGAAGAAAGGTTGGATAGATATCGAGAAGGAGTAAGTTAACCGTAGTTGTTTATAGAAACATTTGTTTAAAAAATTACATTTTGTGTTGGTTTGTAGCTTTAATACTTTGTGTTCGTGTAAAAAGCGAACAATTAGCCAACTAAAATCGCAATGCACAACAATCAAAATGAATGCGAAGAAGGAAGTAGCAGAATTCCGTAACAAGAGCAAACAAACTGGAGGAGGACAACCACCACCAGAAGTATCATTATCAGCTAATGATATCAGTGTTTGGGTTCCCAATGAATTTGTAATTGATTCAAATCAGTACGACTGTGACGCAATTTTTACCAAAGTATGTAACTTAATTTTGTTAAAAGATAATTTCTAAAAAGGAGTTTTAATATTTTCCTAGGAAAAAGAAAGTATTTTAGAAAACTCTGTTGTCATTCAAGAGGGTCCCTCAGAAGTTGAACAACTCAATATAAAAGTCAAAGAAAAGGAAGTGGAAGCTGATGTCAAAATCAATGAAAAAATTACTCCATGCAAAAAAAAGGTTTGTATAAATTTAAGTGTGCTCTCAATACATAATAACATTCTTAACTATTTTATTGTATAGATCGCTTCTCACAAAAACACCGCCGCCAAAGAAAGCATTTTAAGAATTGCTCAAAATGATGTGGATTGCCGTCAAGAGTTACACCTTCTCCAGATACAAGTAGAGAAGAAGAGAATAAGAAATTTAGACTTGGAATTTGAAGTACTTCAAGCTAAATTAGTCTTTTATAAAAGAAAGTCATTTGGTATGTATTTAAGTATTTACATATTTGTATCTCTCATGAACTACATACATATGTACATACATAAATGTTCGAATTAGCGATTATTTTTATGATTTTGAAGTTCTATAACAAGAACAAAAACATATAATTTACATGCACCAATTAATGTATGCAGTTCGTGAAGCATTAATATTATACGGAAGATAATTTAAAACTGTTTTTAATTATTTTATTGCAGATGTTATTGAAATTTAAACAAAACTGTTTCGCATCTACTATTTTTACAAAAATACATACCATGACTAATGTGTGTTAATGAATTTTTTTTATTTTTAAGTTCACACATATCTAGGTCCTAATTGCTTAAAACAGTCACGAAAGTGAAATTTATATACACACATAGCAAACAAACAAAATAATTGTTAAAATTGTATAAATTTGTTTTTGCTTTTCATTACAATTCTAAAAGTTATGAATGGCAAAGCAAATCCTGTTTTTTATGTGTTTGTGTGAAAATTCTGTTTGAAGAATTGTATGTCAAACAAAAACAAGTTTATGAAATTTTAGCAATTTTCTTCTTGTTTTATAAATTTCACTTTCCTGAATTGTTTTCCACAATTATCCCGTTAATGAAATTGTTTAAGTTTTCATTTTTTATTTTAAGAGAAATTGTTTAAGTTTTTTTTTTGTTAAATACATATTATGATCAGCTAACTATTATGTGGAATATTCATATTCATTTATTGTTTACCTGTTGGTTTTTCCATTCAAATTGGTTGCACCAGTTTGAGTCGTTACACCGCCAATCGTGTCGCGCTGTTACCCACATAACTCTTCTGGGTAATCGTGTCCGGTGTAAGCTGTTCCAGGTGTTCGGCGTCGCTGGTATGCTGGCGTAGGCTCCGGCTAGGGCTCGCCGTCTTGGGGTGGTTCTTGCCGATATTCCCTGGTCGCACTCAGCAATGACATCAGTCATAATAAAAAGAAATTCATACCAGCTATGATGGTTAAGGTGATGGTAAACCGGAAATTATGAAATCTTTTGGAGCCCGAAGGTGAATGTGACAAAAAAAAATTTATAAAAAAAAAATAATAATAAAACAAATCAAAAAAACAAAAAGGAGATCTCAAATTCCCACCCACCGTATACTCACTGTTCACTGTTACCTTCAGCCGGGTACTTGTTGACTGGTGTTCGTCAACTTGGCCTTCCCTCCCTCTAAAACCTAGACTGGTTTCTCCATGACAACCCTCGTGGCCTTTGAATGTTAGGGTTGTCCCTTGCTTGAGACTTACCCACCTATCTAACCTTTACCCTAGCCCCCTCCGGAATCTCTAATCCATGACTAAAACAATTTGTTTCTTCTTCTCCATTTTATTTAATTACGTTATAACTAAAACTTCATCTGCTTATACTACCAATTACTTTACGTAGATATATCGCAAGGATTTTTACTTGACAATTTTATAAAATTTCTGAATCAAAAGGTATTGAAAGATTCATCATTTCTACGGATTTACATCTAGTTACATATATAGATTTTAAAATACAAATATATTAGGTATTCAGTATAATCTAAGGATTTATACGTTTATTGAAAGGAATTATTCTTGGCAACTTGTGGCCTGATAAATTTCAGGATTAAAATGAATTAGCGTGAATTATCTAATATTAAGGAGTTACATATATTATAAGGTTTTTAGTGCAGATAAGAAACTGCATTTCTTAAGGCATTCAAAAGGTTTTGACATAAATCTTTCTTTTCAATAAATTTTTCTTTAATGAGTTTTTTTTTTCAAAAAACTTGAGCATAGGTAGGATTTGTATAATCATATATATTAAGGATATAGATATATATATATATATATATATATATATATATATATATATATATATATATATATATATTAAGGATTCAAAAATATAGTTTCAGGTAAGTTTAATTTTCTTTTTGTGTGGTATTCGGACTGAGCTGTGAGTCGGTCAACTGTCCGCGGTGATGGGTAAGTCTTTATATTTTATTTTTCTTTTGTTACAATATTAGAACGCGAGGTTATGTCTATACGCATATAGTTCTCTTTCCTTATATTTCTTTTCTATCGTAGTCAACACCCATTGCGAGATTAGAAGCTAATAAGCTCCCCTCTGTTAAACTTAACCTCGCCGGGACCTAGCGTGAGCTCACCCTATACGACGGAATTTAACCCTTAAACGTAGGGCACTACTTAAAAGTTTACCACGTGTTCACGGTGTTCACTTTCACAATATAAAAGAATAAATCAATTGAACTATACACTTACTTGTTTTCTTCCTTACGTGTAAGTCCTGTCCAAGTCCGGTCCGCTCTTTCCTGCTGCTCTTCTCGCCAGTCGGTGACCACTCGGCGACACTTTTAGGGGGGGGGGGGGATGCCTCGGATGTTTCCGGACTTCTAATCGGTTCTTCTGCACTGATGACGGCACTTATAATTTTTCTCTGTGCCCTTTTCTCCGGTAAACCTTTTCCTCCTTCAGCTGTATATCGTGGCGCTGCCCGCACACTATGAGTAGTCTGTCGGCACTTGGTTTTCTTCTCTTGGTCCTTTTTTTTTCTTTCTTGGCGCACCCTCCGCACGATCTTCGTTCACGCAAACACAAACCACCACAATTTTTAAAAAGGTATATTTTACCTTCAGTAACTTAAGGCTTCTTTTTTTTCCTTCTTTTACACTTTTTCAGCCGTTTCTTATTCGGCACAACCACCACCTTTGCCGCTCGTCCCAAAAAACCAAAAAAGGAACCTTTCTTGTTCGCTGCTCTGCTTGTCACCTCTCAACGCAAACTACCAGCAAGAAAAAATATGGCCGACTTGGCGGCTAAATTTCCTGGCTCTTATGTTTATTTCTTTCTTACCTCCTAAAATCCGTTGGCCTGAACAAGACAACTAGCTGTAAGTGGTCTTTCATAAAATGATGGCTGCCAGTTGTGTTGCATAAACATTCTACTGAACCCCTATATGTAACCCTTTCCTTCTACCTCACACTACCAAACCAGACAAGGACAAATATGCTATTCTATCGTATGTCATGATGGCTGCCGATTGTGTTGCATATGCATACCAACAGCTGTTTTACAGGACGACCCTAAGACACCGGTTTCACAGGGCGACCATAACACAAACTCCACCATTCTTGAGTCCTTCCTGGGCCTAGAATGGGGGAGAAGTTTTACTTACTGATACACCCTGTGTTCCGTGGCTGAAATTGCTAGGACCATGACCACCCATGTAAGGACGTGTCGATAGGACTAAAACCCTCAATGAAACCAAAACTATTGCTTCAGGTCCTTGGCGTGAAATACCCCTATCGGTTTCCCTTTTAGATCTTCGATCTCGTATAGGCTCTTTCCAATGGGACGTATAATTCGACACTTAATGAATTTCCGACCGAACTTTGCGTTGTAGCCTCGTTTAAAATTGCTAGTCTGGAAGTTACGTCGGTAGACCTATTGCCCTGGCACAAATTTAACTAACCTACACCTAGTATTATATACCTTTTCGCCCCTGACATGTGCCCGATGTAGGCTCTCGCGCAATTTCTGCCTCAGGCCTTCCATCTGACTCAACTTGGACGTGACATTCAACTCGGGGTCGTTCAGACTCTGTAGCTTTCTAGCGAGTTTATATACACTTCCGTGAGTTATCATGTTTGAACCGAAGAGTGCGAAATACGGCGTTGTCCCTATGGTACTGTGTACTGACGATTTCAGCGAGCAGGCAATCTCCGATAAGTATTTATCCCAATCTCTATGATCCTCTCTTACGTATGCTCTTATTGCGGACAAAATGGACTGGTTTACTCGCTCGGATGCGTTAGCTTGCTGTGAGTAGACAGCTGTCTTAACGTGTCTAACGCCGAATAATCTCATGGTGTCAGTAAATTCCTTGCTAACGAACTGTTTACCGTTATCTGATACTACCGTTTCAGGAGTCCCGAACTTGTGAAATACCTCTGAAATCAGAAATTTAACGACTTGTTTACTGCTAGCCTTACTTAAAGATTTTAGCAGGACGTATTTCGTGAGGTGATCCAACACGATAAAGATATAACAATTACCTCCCTTTGATCTATGGTATGGTCCCAGAAAATCAACAAATATCCTCTGAAATGGGCGTTCTGTGCATATCTCACTACCCATCGGCGGACGTAGCGTAATGTTAGTAGGTTTGCTTTCTTTACATACTTGGCAGTTTCTCACGAAATTCCTAACTTGTGCGTTCTGATTAGGCCAATAAAAATATTCGCGTACTCTTTGGAGCGTTTTCATAACCCCACCATGCGCTGCTTGCGGCGGATTGTGTGCGTTTTTGATTAGATCCTGCGTCAATTCAGAAGGAACCCAAAGCTTCCATGCGAAATCTTCATTCTGGGCGATTCCATCATAAGGTACCGTGCTCCCCTTCGCTATCATCTTTCTGAAAAAACACGGCACCGATACCAACGTCGGAAGCGTCGCACTGTATAAAGAAGTGTATTTCAAAATCTGGATGCGTCAGGACAGGACTTGTCGTCAGAGCGATTTTCAATTGATCGAATGCCATTTTGGCTTCGTCTGTAAAACAGAATGACTTTCCTTTTTTTAGCGTGTTAAAAATTGGAGCCGCCATGGTAGCGTAACCTGGTATAAATCGCCGATACCAACCGGATGCTCCCATAAAACTGCGTACTTGCTTAGCTGTTTTAGGATAAGTATACTTTACGATGGTGCTGACTTTATCGGGATCTGGTCTGAGTTGTCCTTTTCCTACAATATAGCCGAGATAACGCAGCTCTTTGAAACAAAACAATTTCTGGACGTTTATGGTCAACCCTGCTCGTTTTAGATGCATTGATACCAAATCTAGTAGCCTTAGGTGTGTGTCGAAGTCTGGTGATACAATTAGAAGATCGTCTAAATATACGAACACCCTATCGCGGAGTGCTGCTGGAATCACTTTGTCCATAAGACGGCATAGACGCTGAGCTGCGTTGCATAACCCAAAAGGCATGACCCTGAAATGGTAAAGCGGTCTCCCGGCCACAGTGAAAGCTGTTTTCTCTCTGCTGGCCACCTCCAACGGTATTTGCCAAAACGCATCTTTCAGGTCTACACTGGGAATAAAATAAGTATCCCCCAGCCTGCTGAGGAGGCCTTCGATGTGTGGTAGAGGGTATGCATCTTTGACCGTGAGCGCGTTAAGCTTTCGCGCGCCTAGGCACAACCTATTCTTCTCTCTTTTACGGACCAATGTGACTGGCAGACTCCACGGACTTTCACTCTGTTCGATGACTCCTAAGTCCAGCATCCGATCCAGCTCCGCGTACATCAACTTCTGTACTGCCGGTGATACGGGATAATACCTTTTCTTTACCGGAGCGGCTTCACTTGTGTCGATAGTGTGCGTCTCAAGGTGAGTTCGCCCTAGTCCTTTCTTAGTATAACACGGGAACTTAGCCACGCTTTGATTCAATAGCTCACGCTGCTTGCTTGTTAAAACATGCATTTCTACTTCTTCGGTCCCTTTTCCAGCGCTATTCTGGGGGCTTACCTCATTGCTCTATATACTACTTACTGACATCAACAATCCAAACTCCCGCATAAAATCTACTCCTAGAAATAATGGTCTATTTAGTGTGGGTACTAAGTAAAAAGTAACCTGGCTCGAAATATTATTAAATGTCACCTTCACGTCCACTCGTCCTATTATCCTGTGTGGGCTTCCATCCGCCGTTTTGATAAACGCAAGGTAATTTTGTGGGCTTAGACCAGCTCGTTGTATTACTGCTAGACAGCCTCTTCCTAAACAAGTAACCGTAGCACCGCTATCTAGTAATCCTTCAACTTCAACGCCATTAATAGAAACTTTGGCATATAGCCGGGTATCTTCCCCTTCATATAATGAGGCCGACATAATTTCTCGTCGAATTCTTTTCCTGCGCTTATACCGCTCTCTGGCTTTCTTTATTCTTTTTGACACCTTCCCAAAAATTCGCTCCTTTGCTTCCTTATACTCACGCAACCGCTGATGTAGTGGCTTCAACTCTCGAGTCTTCGGCTTTGCTTCTACGGCTGGACTTATCATACGTGTATCCTGTAAAATGGTGATATTATTGCTCGACTCGGCCGCCATTGTTTTATTTACTGGGTTTGCGTGTGTGTCGAACGAGCCTCGCCAGTTCGGGACTGGTTCGTTTTCACGTTTCCCTGGCATCTAGGACATCTCGGGGTAACCACATTGTCTCGTCCACATCTGTAGCAGAAAATCCTACGTGTAGGGGATGGACAATCCATAAAACTGTGCCCTACTACTTTGCAGTTCCAGCAAATATACCTACTGTCCTGTGATATGGCCTCAACCTCTACCTCTGCGCCGGGTAACTCTTCATAATTCAGCTCATGCACTCTTGGTGCCATCCCAGGACGATACTGATTTTGTTGTCGATGATGTGCTACTAGGTTTTCGGCACGTTTTGCTTTCTGACAGAAATCGTTCAGCCCATCAATCTTGACTGCAAATAACAGTTGCGTTAGGGAGGGTTTCAAATTGGCCTTCATAATTTCCACCAGATCTTGTTCGGTGTATGGTGTTCTCTGTTGATTCCTCAGCTTCAACACTGCCTCGTAAAATTCTTCGAACGATTCCTGAGGTCCTTGCCTTCGATCCATTATCCTTTTCTGTAGTTGAAATTCACTATCACATCTCCGATACTGGGTCAGAAAAGCGCCTGATAATCCTTCCCATGTTAGTGCCGGATTCAATTTTCTCATATTCCAGTACCAATTCAAAGCTTGACCTTCCAGTAGCAGGTTAAAATTTCTACGCACGTCTTCTAGGGATAAATTGTGGTCTTGTCTCATCATTTCGATCCTAAAGATGAAATCTTCAGCGCTCATGCCCTTCGAGGTACCATCAAATTTTATTCCCCATTTAGATAAATCCATGTCGCGATGACTGGGCCGAATATCATTTGCAGGTACATATGGAACTTGCATATGTTCTTGTGCTGGTAACTCTGACTGACGGTACATGCTCGGTAAGAATGCGCCTGCTGGTTGCATACTGGGACCAGGTAAATGTTCACTTGGATTTTGTGCCTCATTCCGGTTGTTTACTAATGGTCTCCCTCCGTACTGTCGTGAGTCGGATATCTGAAAATTACTTGACATCTGCCCTGACAGTGATCTACTGCTTGCGGACGCATTTGCCCTCATCCTCTCATTTCTATTCGACGCGGCATTCATCTCACTCCGCTGGCCTACTGCTTGATCTACTGCTTGTTCCACCTCTTGTCGCAACGTTGTTTGAAGCTGTTGCATTTGACGTGACAATTCTTCACTTATAATCGCGGCTAGACTCTCTTCCGTTGTTCCTCTCATTGTTGCTGTTGTTGACGGATTATTATTATTTCGGGCTCTATTCGCACGTACTTCCTGTTGAACCCCTTGTGCGGTGAGGCTGCTAAACTGCGGCGATGGTATCGAGCTGTGGGAGCTGTTAAGTTGTCCGGTAAAGCTTGCATTACCTTGGGCCATTTCTAGAAATTGCTGTACCGCTGGTGTGACTGGTTCCATTGCTCTGTCTAATCCAGCTGTATAAATAGGGCGATTATCCGGTGGCCTGGTGCGGGTATCTCCTGTTGTTGTGATCACAGCACCGGTTGTATTGCTATTTTCCGTGCTGGAACTCTCTTCTGGCCTACGATTTCGCGATGATCGAGTTTCAACCATTACCTGTTTCGTTGTTTATTTAATTATAATGTCCACTAAATGTTGGACTAAGATCGGTGTATTGGACAAACTCCACGCTGTTCTCTATGATGGCTAGTTGCGATACGGTTGATATATAGCCCAGCCTAGGGCTTAAAATAAACCTGGAATCGAATGTATGTCCAAGTACAAACAAAACTCACCAGACGACGGTTGTTGTCAGCTTGTAAATATCTGAGGGAGAAACCCCCAAATCTAGCCTTGAGGAATATACAAATAATCTTCTCGCAACGCTTCCCAATTTCGGCGAAAAAAAATTCAATCGAGAATTCAGAAGCAAAACCCAATACAAAATCCAAAACTTTTATCAATGGTTCGTTCTAATCTAGAAAAAGATTTTATACCAAAAACAAAATTCCGTACGTTTTCATTCAAACCTATATATAAAAAAAATTTTCTCAACACTCGAAACTGCTGCCCAAAAATAATTCATTAAAAAAAAATTTTATTACCAAAAATTATTATCTGAAAAAAAAAATTTTTATTCCGCTAAACACGGAGAATTATGGTTACATATGCAACCAAATATGTAAGACATAAAATAGTAAAGACAAAATGCCTAAAAATCTATACTAAATCTCACTAACGGCAAAAGACTCAAATATATTTGTTTACCGGCTATGGTACTCTCAGGTGAGATAGGTAGGCATCATCAACAATGCGACTGTTTCATCCCAATTCGATTGGATGAAACTGAACTTTACTCAGTTGAAGCACAGCTTAAACTTTTACTTTTTCTTAATTTTCGCTAATATACAAGTGGATGATGGAGACTGTGTATCAGGTCCTAATTCCTGCCCAGCTGCTTGAGTGAAGAAGAAGCAGCTGTAATCTAGAGACTAAAACCCTCAACGTTACAGGACTCTTAACTTCCCCCGACCAGTTGGTATCACATTTACCTACTATCATATACTGATCTCAGAATAGGACTGACTTGGGCTATTGATTCTACATACTTCTTACTGGATGCTCTTACCAGTAAACTATGACGAGTTGCAGCTAAGAAACCACTACTAACCTCTCGGTCAAGTGCACTGTCTCAACTCCCCATAGGCACTGAAATCTCGTACCCGGTGTTTCCGGACAAGTTCGCCTCCCAGAATTAACGTCGCAACGCGAAGAAAAAATTTTAAAGTTATTCATTCGGGACTTACGTTAACCTGAAAAAACAATTGACCCAAAAACAACCAGATACTTACTAGCGGCTCTAATCTAAATTACTCTAACTTTACTTTTCTTTCAGAAACTAATAGAACCATAACGAGGTACCTATTGAGGACCAAATGATGTCGCTACTATTTAAGGACTCTTTATGACTTAAACGGGACTTACACTCTTCGGCCTCAATCCCATTATGCTCCCTAACAAGAGGATTCACCTTCGGGCCCCACGTTGGGCGCCATTTTTATTATGATCAGCTAACTATTATGTGGAATATTCATTTTCATTTATTGTTTACCTGTTGGTTTTTCCATTCAAATTGGTTGCACCAGTTTGAGTCGTTACACCGCCAATCGTGTCGCGCTGTTACCCACATAACTCTTCTGGGTAATCGTGTCCGGTGTAAGCTGTTCCAGGTGTTCGGCGTCGCTGGTATGCTGGCGTAGGCTCCGGCTAGGGCTCGCCGTCTTGGGGTGGTTCTTGCCGATATTCCCTGGTCGCACTCAGCAATGACATCAGTCATAATAAAAAGAAATTCATACCAGCTATGATGGTTAAGGTGATGGTAAACCGGAAATTATGAAATCTTTTGGAGCCCGAAGGTGAATGTGACAAAAAAAAATTTATAAAAAAAAAATAATAATAAAACAAATCAAAAAAACAAAAAGGAGATCTCAAATTCCCACCCACCGTATACTCACTGTTCACTGTTACCTTCAGCCGGGTACTTGTTGACTGGTGTTCGTCAACTTGGCCTTCCCTCCCTCTAAAACCTAGACTGGTTTCTCCATGACAACCCTCGTGGCCTTTGAATGTTAGGGTTGTCCCTTGCTTGAGACTTACCCACCTATCTAACCTTTACCCTAGCCCCCTCCGGAATCTCTAATCCATGACTAAAACAATTTGTTTCTTCTTCTCCATTTTATTTAATTACGTTATAACTAAAACTTCATCTGCTTATACTACCAATTACTTTACGTAGATATATCGCAAGGATTTTTACTTGACAATTTTATAAAATTTCTGAATCAAAAGGTATTGAAAGATTCATCATTTCTACGGATTTACATCTAGTTACATATATAGATTTTAAAATACAAATATATTAGGTATTCAGTATAATCTAAGGATTTATACGTTTATTGAAAGGAATTATTCTTGGCAACTTGTGGCCTGATAAATTTCAGGATTAAAATGAATTAGCGTGAATTATCTAATATTAAGGAGTTACATATATTATAAGGTTTTTAGTGCAGATAAGAAACTGCATTTCTTAAGGCATTCAAAAGGTTTTGACATAAATCTTTCTTTTCAATAAATTTTTCTTTAATGAGTTTTTTTTTTCAAAAAACTTGAGCATAGGTAGGATTTGTATAATCATATATATTAAGGATATAGATATATATATATATATATATATATATATATATATATATATATATATATATATATATATATATATATATATATATATATATATTAAGGATTCAAAAATATAGTTTCAGGTAAGTTTAATTTTCTTTTTGTGTGGTATTCGGACTGAGCTGTGAGTCGGTCAACTGTCCGCGGTGATGGGTAAGTCTTTATATTTTATTTTTCTTTTGTTACAATATTAGAACGCGAGGTTATGTCTATACGCATATAGTTCTCTTTCCTTATATTTCTTTTCTATCGTAGTCAACACCCATTGCGAGATTAGAAGCTAATAAGCTCCCCTCTGTTAAACTTAACCTCGCCGGGACCTAGCGTGAGCTCACCCTATACGACGGAATTTAACCCTTAAACGTAGGGCACTACTTAAAAGTTTACCACGTGTTCACGGTGTTCACTTTCACAATATAAAAGAATAAATCAATTGAACTATACACTTACTTGTTTTCTTCCTTACGTGTAAGTCCTGTCCAAGTCCGGTCCGCTCTTTCCTGCTGCTCTTCTCGCCAGTCGGTGACCACTCGGCGACACTTTTAGGGGGGGGGGGGGATGCCTCGGATGTTTCCGGACTTCTAATCGGTTCTTCTGCACTGATGACGGCACTTATAATTTTTCTCTGTGCCCTTTTCTCCGGTAAACCTTTTCCTCCTTCAGCTGTATATCGTGGCGCTGCCCGCACACTATGAGTAGTCTGTCGGCACTTGGTTTTCTTCTCTTGGTCCTTTTTTTTTCTTTCTTGGCGCACCCTCCGCACGATCTTCGTTCACGCAAACACAAACCACCACAATTTTTAAAAAGGTATATTTTACCTTCAGTAACTTAAGGCTTCTTTTTTTTCCTTCTTTTACACTTTTTCAGCCGTTTCTTATTCGGCACAACCACCACCTTTGCCGCTCGGCCCAAAAAACCAAAAAAGGAACCTTTCTTGTTCGCTGCTCTGCTTGTCACCTCTCAACGCAAACCACCAGCAAGAAAAAATATGGCCGACTTGGCGGCTAAATTTCCTGGCTCTTATGTTTATTTCTTTCTCACCTCCTAAAATCCGTTGGCCTGAACAAGACAACTAGCTGTAAGTGGTCTTTCATAAAATGATGGCTGCCAGTTGTGTTGCATAAACATTCTACTGAACCCCTATATGTAACCCTTTCCTTCTACCTCACACTACCAAACCAGACAAGGGCAAATATGCTATTCTATCGTATGTCATGATGGCTGCCGATTGTGTTGCATATGCATACCAACAGCTGTTTTACAGGACGACCCTAAGACACCGGTTTCACAGGGCGACCATAACATACACATGTATGCAATTATTAATATAAAATAAACCCCCAGTCGCAAAGCAGCTCTGAGTCAGTTAACCTCGTTGTAAAGCCTCGTTGTCAATTATCTTTTAAGTGCAGCCAGACCACTGATTGTTTACTCTCTTTCGAGAGTTTTGCGTCTCAATCGCACTAGTTAATTTCAACACCTCAGATAACTGTATCGTTTTACAGTTCTTCTGAGGAATATTCCGTGGTTAACTACGTTGCTACTTCCTATGTGAAGGCATAGGTCGTGTACAGTCAGTCACAGTAACGGAAGAAAATACGGGTTAATAACATCGCCGGCATTTAGTCTAAGTCACTCCGTCGGCATCTGTGCACCAAATACTTTGCAAATTTACTTTGTAAAGTATTTCAACATACAAATACAAATAAAATAAACCCATGTTATATCATTATTAACATTCATTTTTAAGCCATTACAGTTTAAATGCATACCTACGTAAGTATATAAGTACGAAAATTTTTATCCAAACCATCTTAAATAGAGATTATTTCGAATTATATTTAAATGCCAGATTGTACTTAGGAAAACAATTAAAGAAACAAAATGAAAGACAAATTTACTTAATAATTGATGTTTATTAATACTATTTTTATTAAATTATTTTCATTTAAGTTCACATATGAATTTGAATTAAAATTAAATAGTCTGCTAATTTTATTTTGATTTTAGCAAATGGAGAGATTCTTCGACAATTGATCTGTTCTACACGCTGATTATTTTTAGATTATTTGCAACTGTAATAAATAGAGCTGCTCACACAATAAAAATATATAACTGCCAAACTACTTTCTAGCAGATTTATTTAAAAGTTGGCATATCAATAGATGACCGGCTACATTTGCATAATATTTTTTGCGAAAATTTGCAGAGTATGTACAAACGACTCTATTGTGGGGTAAAAGTACATGCATCGCGTGTGGAAAGCTTTAAAAGTCTTGTACTTTCACAAATCTAAGCCGATTTTAAAAATTTTTATACGCCTTAGCTATAGACAAAAAGGATATGCTAAGACAATCGTGAAAAAATCTTAGTTAAAAGTACAAAATAAATTTTTGCTCTCACATAGTTCTTATATTATAAAAAGTAGCAGAGTATAATATTCAAGTTTTTTTTCGTTTTTTCCTGAAGCTGAGCAAAAATATATAAATAGTTTTAAAATTGTTAAAAATTTGTGTAAGTTACAAGACTTCAGTTTTGCACATGCGATGCATTTATTTTTAGCCCACTGTAGAGTCGGTAGCTCGTATCCTGCACATTTTTGGAAACCATAGCGTGCAGATATAACCCCTCATCTATTAATATGTCAACTTTCAAATAACTCTTACTAGTAGTAATCCGAGAACTTTCGAAGATAACCTTTGATTCTTAACAGAATCGAAAGTGATCTTAACTATGCCAAATGTTTTGCTAAAAATTATTTTGAATGAACGTTTTCAAAATAGTTTTTGCTCGTCCTTCAGGCGTTGCGGAATAATTTTGATTTCGCATCGTTTCCATTTCGATCTGTGCATCCTCATCAAAGTCATCTGAAAATTGTTTAAAATTTTAAAAAAGTAAGCGGAAACTATTTTTCTTATAATTTATTTGATTATGTAGTAGGTAAATGATAAAAATTGATTTATGGTCTATTTGATAGGTTTAAGTTTCGAATCATATTTAACAATGATATTTATTATTATTGCTTGAAAATGCAAAAGAGCTAAGAAAAAATCGACTTTCATCTCAAACCTGAAATACATATAGGTAATTATATTACCCGGAACTAAATCATTTTCTTCTATTGCGATGTTGTGAAGTACGGCAAGAGCAACAATTACAAACTTTGCATTTTTAAAACTTACAGTCATCCCACGCAGACATCGAAATCGTTGCTTCCATACCCCAAAACATCGTTCCACTGAATTTCGAGTGGCAATGTGAGCAACATTATATTTCATCTCCTTTTCGTTTAAAGGTTGGTGTAAAGGAGTGAAAAGGTAAGGTGTTAATTTGTAGCCCGAGTCGCCAAGTAATCTACCTTTAAATTCGCCTCCTTCGAATCGCTGTTTAATAGTAGACTCGTTAAAAATTCTACAGTCGTGGGTACTACCTCTCCATCTTGCAACAATGTCTTGGAATTTTAAGCGGGCGTCACATATAGCCTGCGTAAAAGTAAGACAAATGAATTAAAGTTGTTAATCGTTCATGTTTTAAGAAAATGTTTCTTACTTGTACATTTAGGGAGTAATATCCCTTTCTATTGATGTAGTATTGGGCAAGATCACCTCCAGTCTTTTATACTTTTATGTGGGTCCCATCAATGGCCCCAATTACTCCAGGAAAGTTTCGGATGGCTTTGAAGTCCCTCATTAATAACGCCTCCTCCTCCAAAGACGTTGGCATTTTAATTTTATTTCTGGCACAACAAGCTAAAGCGCAAGCCACTTTTTTACAAATTCGTGACACTGTTGCTTGTGTGAGACCATGAAGGTCAGCAGCATCGTCTTGGTACTAAAAAGTGTATACTATGTATGAATATTTCAACACCATTGTCGTGAAATTATATCTTACCTCTCCACGCCCCCAACAACGCAAGGCAATCATTACCTGCAGCTCGGTAGACGTTCCACGCCCTCTGCTATCCAACGCGATGTTTCCCTTTACTAAATCCACAATTTTGCGAACAGTAGATTTTTTAAAGCGATATTTAGCTTTAAACTGTTCATCTGCAATGGAGAATGGATTTACCCTTTCCTTGTACACTTTTGGTTGCCGATAATTTGATATCTCCGCTAAAGTGTCTGTGAATATTGGAATTTGTTACTGAATTTTCTTATTTTGTATCAATAGCACTAACCTATTAGGCGAATTGTGTTTATCGAATCCATAATATAAATTAAATCACTTTTTGTCACAAAATTTCAATAATTTTCTCGAAAAATGTTTTGATAAAATGTAAACATGTGTTTAAACAAAATGTCAAAATGATAGTGTCATTTTATTTTTGCTTTAAAGAAAGTAAAACCAACAATAAAATTTCAAATTTTATAGATGCTTTATTAAACGCTTAAAAGCCTATTAATCATTTATGAATGTAACTTTATGGAATTTTGCTTAAAAGCGGTTTATATACCTACTGTAAATTTTTATACATATGGCTGTAAAATTGTAACAACTAATACATTTTTTTTCAAATAAACTTTATAAAACATAAACTTAATTTATTTAACACTTATTTATGTCTTAATTCGAAATACATTTCTTTCTTGCTTTTTATATTCCAAACACTAGGTATCCGCGACAATTTCCAAAAATAAAAACAAAATGGTACACTTTAACCAAAACAAAATAAATAAATAAATAAAGGACGACTCCAAGGGAGAATTCACGCGACGCAAACCTGGATAACCTGCCTAGGGCGAGGTCAACCTAATCCGATTTCCTAGGTAAGTGACTACTATAAATTATAAAATTTTCTAAACGTAACCACTAACCAAGATTCTTTTTCTTTTCAGATCTGTCTTTTATTTTTATTTTTTTGGACACTAGTTAATAAGGTTTTTCTTATATTTTTCTTTACTTAAACTAATAAATATAATTGAATGTAGAAAAAGTAATCTAACAAAATTATCCTAGTCAACTAATGCATAATAAAATAATAATAATAATTACATACAAATTTTTATATCTGTACACAGGTCGTCCGTAAGTCCGAGTCCTGTGCACCTGACATCTTCCTTTGGGCGGGATAGTGGCTTCCGAGGGTGATGGTGTTCTGATCAGTTCCCACGTTGCGTGCTTTGCGAAGACGGTGGATTTTTACGTTGGCTTCGCGATTTGGTTGGTGCTATTTTTACTTTTAGTTTTAGCTTTAACTTTTAGTTTACTGGGTTTTCTTTCTCTTGGTTCATTGTTTATTTTTATTTCCTTGCTTTTTTTCATTTAATAAAACAATAATTTAATTATATTTTTATATTTTAATTATTTAATTATATTTTTTTAAAGTTATTTTGCTTTTATTAAACACTATATACCAAACTGCATTTATCACCAAAACTGTCTTTTTCACCAAAGATTTTTATACTTTTTCTTTAAAAATTTCACTTTTCTTCCGCTATCACCAAACGTGCCTTCTCTCTACGACACCCCAAATTAAAGTCTCCTCAACTTTTCTACCTCCAAAACAATTGCCTCTATTCTTCTACGGCCCTACTATTTCCAGGCCGCTAACTAAAACATAGCGCATTCCAAAAATTCCTTACATTCCTAATTTTTTTCTCACGTATTTTTTTTTTGTAAATACAAACCGGCTGCTACCTTTCCAGTCCAATCAGCAGTCCTTTTCACCCCGTATTTAATTGGACGGCCAGTTGATTAGATTGGGATGCTACCCTGCGCACTGCATTATCTATGTACAGGGTGCACACCACAGAAACTCAATTATTCTCGCACCCTTCTATGGTCCGAGAATGAGAGGGAAGCCTATCTACCACCTACACATATATATTAATAAAAAAATCACTATCACTCAAGAATAAACGCTAGAATGCTATACTCTTCCGTACCATCACCATAGTCTGCTTTTACACACATCAGTTTTTCTTGAAGCAGTTCTCTACAGTTCTCTTTTAAAACTGCCTGTTTGTTTACTCACAGACAGTCTGTGTTCAATTTTTAATGTCAAACTGTCAAAACTTAATATGACGCCATTAATGAGAATAAAATAACAAAAGAGAATTGAAGTAACTTTCCGGTACAATCAAGTATGTACCCCTCTTCTTGCTTCTTTCCTCTTTCTCCCATAAACTCAGACTTGCTTCAAGAAAAACTGATCTGTGTAAAAGCAGACATAGACAAATAACTAGACACGACAACTACAATACAGAGACGTTATTTATGTCTAATACAGAGATGTCGGTTATTACGATATTGCGAGAGGGATGGCTAATTTCTTTGTTTGCTATCTCTAACATAGCGTCTATACCTGATATAAAATCAAATATATTCCTATCAGCAAACGTCAAATTTCATAGCAGAGAGAATCATATTACGTGTGGACTGCAATATTAATATTATATCAAATATTATAATATTGTTTTCATAATATATATTTAGAAAACAATATCATGATATGAACTGTCAGAAAACGTACACATACACACATTTAGACACAAGAAAAGAATTTTGCGTATTAAAATAGACGCAAAACTTCCATTTTATTTTTTTAATATGCACAATAACTATTTTATAAACCAAATTGTTTATAAAACTAACAAAACTTTTACACAGAACTATTTTTAACTTTATACACACAATAAATATATAAAAAATGCCAAAACATTTATAAAACACGCAGTACTATTAAAGTAAACGAAGATGTTTACTGCACGGTTGCTTGATAATTATGAAATATTATGATATTTACAATAGTACGTTTCCCCCTACATAGATATTAATATTTATATAAATATATTTTTCCCTTTATTCTGCCGACGTTCTCTCTCATATTATATCAGAATTAATATCAGGTATAGACGCTAAGTTATATTTCATCGTAGTAAAATGACATTTCATTTTTGTTTACATTAAAATTTAATTTCTTGGCAGGATTATTGGCGCAAATTGTTAAATAGTTCACTCTACGCCAAATTTATTGCTCCAAAATGGTAATTTATGGATAAAATATCATCTATAGGTTCATCCACTGGTTACCAACAATGTGCGAAGATAAGCAAAAGCACAGAAAAACAATAAAATCAGCTACAAAATAGTAATACCAGCAACAAAATGTAAGTAACAATTGTGAATATATATTTTTATAAAACTTATAATTCTTATGTCTTCTAATGCAAGGAAGGACTGAAGCTACACCTATTCCCTGAATATCTGACCAGGTGAGTCAATTGTGAAGAAGATACCAGCAACCAAACCAAAAGCACCCAAAGCTAAACGTGCTACAGAAGCGAAACCGAAAAAGATGACCCTTACAAAAAACCATCAGCGAAAATGACCCCATAAACCAAGTAAATTGCTTGCGCTTCAATTTAAACTGTTTTTAATCTAAATAAAAAAAAGCCCTTTTAAGGGCTACAATATACTTTAAAAAAAGTTAAATTTACGAACACCATGAAACAATAAAACACTTTTATTTCACAATATAAAATTTTTTATTACATTATATTTAATCTAATTGGTTTGAGATTCTGTCTCCACTAAATTAATTAAAGAAATGCTTTGTTATGAGTTAATTATAAATAAAACATAAGCCTGGATTTTGTTCGTTCTTTCTTAACCCACAACAAACAAAGCATAAAAATAATATAATCTACATATCGATGGTCATAAGTAGAAAGGACCTAAGTCAAATAGTTGTAACTTTACAGGGGAAGACAAAAACATAACAGAAACTGTATTGATCATAATAGAAACTGTAATTATAATTTGCTTGTAAAATCGTTATTTTTGATACTATGTATTGCACAAAATCTTTGTGACGAAGAGTATTTGTGTAAATCTGTATGAATAGCTTTAAAATTTTTTAAAAATACGACGTAGAGCCTTTCTACTTGTTACTAACGAAATATTATTCATAAATACATTTCTTAGGTATTGTAATTAGCAGAAATAACATTCACAAGGACAGCTTTTCCTTTTTAGTCGCTTTTATTTCCAATAACAATGCCATACAACAGCCACAAAATATTTAAAAAAAAAAATTCATGTTTACTTATGCAAATATAAAAATAATTTCTCTCAACCCTTTTCTAAATTAAATTCAGCAAGATAAATTTTAATTTTTAGTGGCTTTCAAATTTTTCGCTTATAACATATGCACATAGTCTCTTCTGTGATTTATTTTTATACACAAAACCGGCTCTCTTTTTAATATTAACTTTGTGGCCCTGAAAAGGGCTGTTTTTGTTTTGTCTGTTTTTTTTAAATAAACATTCATTAGCATTAAGTTGGAACTTGTATATTTGATTACGGCTTTAGTACCTTCACTGACAGCATGCTTAGCCAATTCAGATAGACGGAGCACCAGCTTAAATTTGCCGATTGGTAATTGTTGAACACTTGTTGTAATGAGTCAAACGTAATGCTTCGGCAGTAATGCGCTTTGCCAGATTTATCACTGGTATTAGGAGGCATCTTTCACAATTTCATATTCACTTCATATGCATATGACATATTTACTTAACCACACAATAAACAGAGCACTTATTACTCTTTAGTATCATGCAAATTAATTAATCATGAAATCCAATATTCATCTAAATCATAGCCACCACGTATAGCATTTCTGGTACGCTATCTTTAAACACCTTATGTTGTTATCAGATCACCCTTGCTCCACACTTTGCTATTCTCAATTCAAGCATGTCGGTTGAGAAATCATGACAATTAGTCCATCGCTGAAGATGACTTTAAGAACAATTTCTCATCAGCAAATTCTTTGTCGTTACCGTGACTCTGAAAGATATATTTTTATTAACATTTTTGTATAAATAGTAATAAACTAATAATAAAGTAAAATACTTACATTTTTATACACGTTTACTTTTCTAAATTCTATGTTTCTAGTTCTCCAATACGCAGTTCAATAATTAGTTTAAAATCAATTTAAGTTGTATCTTCGATTTGGAATTGATATTTTGTTCCGAAAAGTTCATTCAGCTGCCTTAACCACCCATTTGCATGCACTAAACACTAAATTTTATTGAAAATTTTATGTTTGCCCACATAAACAAAATGTTTGTATTTTCCAACCACCATTGCAATGGGATCCTTAGTTGTGCCTGCAACTCCTACATGTAAGCCCTCTTCCATATATTCAACCTGACTAAGTGGTGGTCACTGCAACGATTATCTTTGTCTTTGGTGTTTCATTTAAGGTTTTTAAATGTTTTTTCGAACACTAAAATTGTTACAAAAACAAAATTAATATCATAGACAAATTCCAAGTCTTTGGGAATCTGGGCACGTTTTTATGTTGATTTCTTAACAGCATTGACCGCCAGCAACTATTTATATGTTTTAGTACTTTTCTTTACTGTTAAAAAACAGTTTAATATTATTTTTAAAACACAACACTTCTTTGTATTATTTCACATTTTTTCTCTAAAATATAATATTTGTTATATTTTCAACCACCATTATTTGCTTGAAATTGTAAAACATGTGTTCAGAGATGGCTATGTATAGCCATTCCTTCTAACAAACACAAAACAGTCCGCTGAATTATCTTTTGTACTCGTTCACAGAATCGTAATAAAAAAAGCTGATTTTTGCCAAATTGAACTGTCACTTTTGGGTGTTCTGTGCGTATTCTGTGCCATCACCGTCTTGCATCTCCCATGGTATTTCTCAACCCCTGACACTAAGGCGAATTCAAAACCAATTTCTGCTGATGTAGCAACTCCCCTGTCATGGCGACAGCTGGGTTTTCTTAAATACTAACAACGAGGAAGATAACCACAAATTAGACAGATCGAACGGGCATAAAATTGACAAATGGCATCCCAAAATGGCAATACCATTTAACCCCTTATTTATTAAAGAACAGAAAGATATTTTTTGATATATCCCTGTCTCTTGTTGCGGATTGTTTGTCAGAAAAGATTAAAAGAAAATGTAGGAAGTGTCAGGAATTTTTATTTTGTTTTTATGCTGCCGTACTGTTGTTTTTGGGGGAATTCCCCGTGTCTACACGAACAAAACAGGGATGATGCTTTCTTTCATGAGTGCGTAAAATTACAATAAAAACGATTAGTTTGAATGTATCTCCTGATGTACACATTCTGGAATAGGAGGAATTTTCTGGATAGATTAGTATACAGAAGAATATATTCTAGAAATTCTTTAACATGGCTGAATTGGCAGAAAATCTGACGGGAAAATTGGAAATTCAGTCAATGCTAGTTAGGTGCAGAGGTTCACACTGCGACCACACGAGCAACATTTCGTGTCTTGATACAAGCAATAACGCCGGCAGAAACGCGACGTCAATTGCCAATGTTCTTGCTTGCATATCTTGGTAGCGAACACGTACAAATCTTAAAACATTATAAACAGTGTTGTTTTCTTCTAAGACAATCAAATGACAATTCAATTTGACAGCATGTGTTAAAAGATTATTGCTCGGCAATGTATTATAACATTTGTTGCCGAATATGTGTTCTAACATATATTCATGCGGTCCACACGTTAATATCTTGTGTCGGCAATCAAATTTGACGGTTGCCACGGCAATAATTGCCAAACTTATTGCTCGTGTGGACGGGTAGTCAAGTCGATCGGCTGCAAGCCGGCTTACCGCCGCCGCCGAGTTCTTTTCGCTTAAGAAGAGCCGCCGTCGGTTCTGCCGGCTGATTTCGCTAATAGCTTAGCCGACGACAAATTTATCTTCTGACTTCGTGTTTTATCACATACATATTCTTAAAATAACTATTTGGTAGCTCTTTAATCTGGGGATAAATATAGAGTATGGTGGCATTGAAAAAAAAACAACGAAACCATGATAAAATAATCAGGTCAATACAACTCGACAGTTGTTTATTTATAACCATCGTAAAAATGTCAAACTTCATATTAAAAAACCTAAACATTTTTTTTATATGGAGTTTGTTTGACAATTTGACACTTATGGCATTTTTATTGTAGAGATCCGTAGACCTAATTATTGGATCATGAGCGAATACAAAACATATCCCGTTACTTTTTGCAGAGCGTTCAGCAGTGTGTAAAAACTATAGAAAGTTACAAAATTTTATATGGCACAAAAAAATATAAAAAGTTACTTTTCGAAAGAAATCCAAAGTCATAATATTATAGAAAGCTCATCTGACTCAGAATCGGAAAATTTTAATAAAAATGATATAACTTCAGCTAGTATTGAATACTACAACGATCTTTTTAAAAGAAGAAGTAATATAAAAAATATTTCTAAAATTGTAGTTAGTTCAAGTGGAATCTCAGAGTGCTGGAAATATTTTGGTGATATTTTTATTGGCGGGAAGCAAGTACTTGACAAATACAAATTCTGCAAGTTGTGTTTTGAAGAGGAGAGTATGGTTCTTAAAGGGTAAGTTAATATAATTTTTTTGATATACTAAATACGTCGTCGCTATACTAATTTATATCTGCATGGCCGTGTTGTTAAGGTTTGGAAAGTCAACGTATACGAGCAATTATCTTAATCATTTACGTGCGATACATAATATTGACGTTAAATCTATTAACTATAAAAAGAATTTCGAGATGACTCAAAATGCATTGGATCCAAAATCTACAAAAAACGATAAATTTCAAAATGATCGCCGCTTGGCCGAAATGTGCTGCCTAGATCTGCAGCCTTTTACAATTGTGGAACGGGTTGGCTTCCAAAAATATGTAAACTTTCTAAATTCAAAACAACTCTTCCAAGAGCATATACTGTATCTTCAGTTGCATAAGATGACGTATATAAATTATATATAAAGCATGTTAAGCAAATAGCAAGTGAATCACCAAGTAGTATTTCTTTGGTATTAGACATGTGGTCCGATAAACATAAACGTTTATCTTATATCAACATTAAAGTGCACTTTTGTCAACAATTTAAGCTCCAAGTCAACGTTAAAAACTGAAATTTTTCCTAGACCCCACACTGCTGTTGCTGTTGCGGATAAAATACAAGATTCTCTTCAAGAATTCAATTTACAAGGGAAAAACATATGTGGTGTTACTGATGGTGGTTCGAACATTGTTGCTGCTTTAAAATCGAAAAATATTGAACGTTATGGCTGTAGCGCTCATGCTCTACATCGTTTTATCTCGCATGACCTCTTAAAGAATGATTCATTTGGTCATATCAATACAATTATTGTTAAATTAAAAGAAATTTTTCGCTGCTTAATGTATAGCTCTGAAGAGATCACAAAATTATAGATTTTGGAAGAGCAAGACGTGGTAATGAAATTACTACAAGAAGCTCAAAAAATTCTAGAAGAACAAGAAAAAAGTGAAAATTTCCCCAGTGGCGATGATGATTTTAATGAAAAATTTGGCGAAACACCTCACAATAATCGTTTGACATTAAAAAATTCAGTACCAACAAGATGGAATTCATTATTGGCAATGCTCAATAGTTTTAAAAAAAATATTGATGTTATCAATATTGCTCTTTTAAAAGTTAAAAGAGAAAATTTAATTATTCCCGAAATGGAAAAATTAATTATAACAAAAGTTGCATTATTTTTGAAAATCTTCGAAAAAGCCACTGTGTATTTATATTTCTATGAAAAAATTAAATCTTCATTACAAACAGCAGAAAGTGATTCGTGTTTCGAATTAACCATAAAATTATGCAAATTTGCTGAAGAAAACTTCGGAAAAAGATTTAAAATTTTAAAAATTCATCTTGTGGCAGCTTTACTTGATCCATGCCAAAAAAATTGGTATACTTTACAAAAATATTTAAAAAAAATTCCGAAAAATAGCAACGTTAGCAATTCATATGTATTAGAGGCTGATTTTAGTTCCCATAAATCAAAAGAAGGTCTGCTTTTAGAAGAAATTAAAAAACTAAATGCTCATGAAGAAATACAAAATAGTTTGGAGGAAGCGCCATCAACTAGTAAAGCAATTTTACAGCCGATCGAGAAAAAAAGGGTAAATAATTTAAATTATTTAGATACATTTATATATATATATATATATATATATATATATATATATATAAATATATATATATATATATATATATATATATATATAAATATATATATATATATATATATATATATATATAAATATATATATATATATATATATATATATATCTATATATATATATATATATATATATATATATATTTTTTTTTTTTTTTTTTATGGACGTAATGATAGCAACTATCAATAGTGGCCCCACGACAACTTCACTAGCACCACCCTGGGACAGCTTTGGCATTTCATCAGGGTGGGTAGTATTATCAGTATTATTCCTACGTCCTCCTTAGTTCCTAGGTAAGGAGGTTCGGAACTGATGCGCATATTTAATCGTCAGTAGCTAACGAATCCTAAGACGTACTAACTCTCCTACGAATCTGTGCTAATCTGCGAAGTTCTATTAGAACAAGCTGTACAAAACTACACACTCTGGTCCAATTCAATAAGGATTCCAGCATGGTCGGAATAATATTCTCCGGGCTGATCGTACGCCCCAAGCCTTCCTCTAAATACGACCTCCAGTTGCTGAATCGTGAGCAGACAAAGACGACATGCTCAGCATCCTCAACCACATTCCCACCACAGTGTGGACAGAACGGAGAGTCGTCGTGCTTAAAACGAAATAGATATGACCTAAAGCAACCATGTCCAGACAAGAACTGTGTTAGGTAATAGTTCAGATCACCATGTTTCCTAGTCAGCCATAATCTGATGTCGGGTATTAATGAATAAGTCCATCTTCCCTTTTCAGTGGTTGACCACCGTTCTTGCCATTTTTGCATACATAAATCAGAGTTATCCCTATTCATGATTTCTAAATCGATAGGGATCATACCCGCAATGATAAAAGCCGCCTCGTCCGACACTGTCCGAAATGCACTACATACTCTTAAAGCAGCTAGCCTATACACAGGGGATACCAGCCCCACATATGTGGAATATCTAAGTGAGTCTGACCATACCGGGTGTGCATATAGGATAATGCTCCTTACTACTCCAGCGAGCAGTTTCCTCTGAAGATACTTTGGCCCTCTCGTGTTTGGCATGATCCGAGATAGCGCCAAACAGGTCCCTGATGCTTTGGATGCTATATATCGCAAGTGCTCGCGAAAAGATAGCCGTGTGTCAATCATCACACCCAGATATTTCAGAAATGCCTTTGATTCTATGGAACAGGTGCCAACATTGAGGGTAATAGTTTCCCTAGCCTTACGACTACTAATCAAAACCGCTTTGGTTTTATGATCAGCTAGAGTCAATCCCATTGCAGTGATCCAGGACTTTACTAATTGTACGCTGGCATTTGCAATGGTTTCTGCCTCCAGCAATTCCTTAGCTTCACACACCAGCGCTATATCGTCTGCGAATCCCACAATCTGCACTCTCTCAGGTAACCTCAACCTTAGTACTCCATCATACATTACGTTCCACAACAATGGTCCAAGTATCGATCCTTGGGGAACACCACCACTAATCCTACGTTTCCTTATACCCGCATCTGTACTATAGATCAATTCCCTATACCGGAAATAATCCTGCACTATCCCTATCAGATATTCTGGGATGTCCAATCGAGTTAGAGCATCAACAATATGCACCCAGCTCGCTGTGTTGAACGCGTTCTTCACATCCAGCGTCACAACTACACAGTACTCCTTTGTGCCATTCCTCCAACTCCTGTCATAGATAGTCCGTGCAGCAGTTTCTACTACCACGTTTATAGCATCCACTGTTGACCTCGCCCTCCTGAAGCCAAATTGGTTGTCTGATAGACCATTTCTGTCATCAACGCAATTCCCAAGTCTTCGGCAGATCACACCCTCTAGCAACTTCCCACATGTATCTATCATACACAGTGGCCGATAAGATGAGGGATCATCTAGGGGTTTATTGGCTTTTGGTATTAATACCAACTTCTGCCTCTTCCATCTTGTTGGAAAAATTCCCCTACCTAAGCATGTATTCACCATTCTTAAGAACTGCTCAGGACAAAGCCTGACGGCCTCCTTTAATACTATATTTGGAATGCAGTCGAGTCCAGGTGCCTTCTTGTCTCTAAACCTAGAGACAACGTCCTCAATCTCAGCTATTGTAACCGGGGGAAAATTTAATGTCCCAATTGGAGGGTTGTGCTCCCAAGGTGGTGCGTCCTGCTGGGGAAAGAGATGGTCTACAATTTCCTCCAGGATTGGCCCCTCACTCGGTTGCAACGGGGTCAGGCATTTAAGTTTTTTGGTGACCAGCTTATATGCGAGACCCCAAGGATTATCATCCACCTCATCACAGATATTAAGAAAACACTGCCGCTTGCTCCTACGAATTGCATCCTTTAGGGCCTTCCTCCTATTCCTGTAATTCTCCTGGTATACGCTATTCTCTAACCTACCTCGTGTTCTTGTATACTGCCTTCTGGCACGTATACACTCCGCCCTCAAGCCGGCAATATCATCATTCCACCAATAAACCGGTGACCCCTTTACGGATCCTTTCCGCCTCACCATAGATGCATCGCACGACCGCGTGATATGGTTTACCAATTGTTCTGCCATATCCTCAGCTGAACCATTTAATTCCATACAGATGGCAAAAATATCCTTATCAAAGGTATTCACTTTCCATCCCGACAAACCTTGTGCACGGGGAGTCACATGCCGTATATCATCCTGTATATCCATAATTATGGCACTGTGATCGCTGTGAGTATAAACATCAGATACTCTCCAGTTTACACGGTTTATAATGGTATCGCTGGCAAACGTAATATCAATAATTGAACCACCATTTCCTCCTCTAAATGTTTCCTCATCTCCAGAATTCAAGAGCACAACATTTAGCGCAGAAAGGGCCTCTAATAGCATCCTTCCCCTTGCATTTGTCAAGGGGCAGCCCCATTCAACAGCCCACGCGTTGAAATCCCCTGCTATTATAACAGGACTCCTGGCTGCAGCGTCCATCACTATGTTGTCTATAATAACACGAAAGTCATCAATAGAATACCTAGGAGGAACATAACAGCTGTACAAACATATGCCGGAAACAGTGGCCCGCGTGTACCCACATTGCGGTGATAACCTCTCCCTCAACATCAAAGAACCGGTAGTCCATATAGCTGCTGTATCATCAGTAACCCAATTTGCAGATACAATCTTCTTATATGGCTCGCTGAGTACAGCAACGTCTACCTTTAAGTCTCGTACGGTTTGCCTAAGCAACTCCTGTGCTGCTTGGCAATGATTGAGATTTAGCTGTAATATGCGCATCCTGATTTTTAAGTAGTGTTTAACCTCTAAGCTTTTGTAGCGCCCTCTTGTAGTACGGGCATATATATATATATATATATATATATATATATATATGTATATATATATATATATATATATATATATATATATATATATATGTATATATATATATATATATATATATATATATATATGTATATATATATATATATATATATGTATATATATATATATATATATATATATATGTATATATATATATATATATATATATATGTATATATATATATATATATATATATATATATATATATATATATATATATATATATATATTAGAGTTGTGTCACTGAGCTATGAGCTAGTTCAATTGAACGTTTCAGTGAGCTGAGCGAAATGAGCGCTCACTACAATAGATGATTTCAGCTCAGCAATGAGCGCTTTTGTGTCAGAGCGCTTTTGTTTCAGAGCTCTTTTGTTTCAGTGCTACTTTGTTTCAGAGCGCTTTTGCTTCAGAGCTGAGCGGTTTTGATAATTTCTGTCATAATTGTAATGATACCACAGTTTCTTAATATGCTGCCAGACAAATATAAATACGTCATTGAATATGTTATTGTGGCATGTCTACAGAAACAATCTTTATGCATAGAAATTTTTTTACAAATAAAACTGTTGCGATGAAACCATGTTTTGAAAAATACCAGGACATGGGAATGGTTATATTTATATGTATATATATATACATATACATATATATATATATATATATATATATATATATATACATACATGTATATATATATATATGTATATACATATATATATATATATATATATATATATATATACATATATGTATATATATATATATATATATATATATATATATATATATATATATATTTATATATATATATATATATATATATATATATATATATTTATATATATATATATATATATATATATATATATATATATATTTAGTTAATAATCCACCTCTTCAAAAAGTCACATTATTGACTGATTTAAAATATATTGAAGGCAATATTGGATTGTATTTGTCTCTGAAACTCTACGAAATTATTATTATCGTTTTTGCCATATTTAATAAATATGGTTACAATGTCTTTAATCACCCTTGGTGTATCATTATAACTGAGCTACTGAGCCACTGAGCTACTGAGCTATTACATGAACTAGCTCAGTAAACTGAGCTGAGCTAAAGTGAGCGCTCAGCTCACTGAGCTAAAAAGCATAACTCTAATATATATATATATATATATATATATATATATATATATATATGCATATATATATATATATATATATATATATATATATATATATATATATATATATATAGTTTAATTTTATAACATCATTTAACAGAAAATATCTGATAACAGACAAGAAATGTTAGAATTTTTAACAAAAACTTCCGCTACTGAAGAAAGTGATTTCACACTGGAAATGGAAATAAAGAAATATTTTTTAATGAACGTTGCCGAAATTGAAAGCATTGATTGGTGGCAGCAATACAAAGAGGTAATTAATAGAAATTCAATTATTAATATGTTCAGTTTTCTTAAATTAAATTATATTTTCCTTTAGGTATTTCCAAATGCAGCAAAGATAGCTAATGTCTGTTTTGGTATTCCAGCCACATCGGCATCTTCTGAACAAGCTTTTTCAATTGCTGGAGCATGTGTTAATGAAAAGAGAAGTGCGCTTAATCCCAGTACTGTAAAACAACATCGCTTTGTTCATGATAACATGAAAATTGTCCAATCTTTATAAGATTTGAAGTAATCTTTTAGTTAACGCTTGTAAATTACTTTTATTTTACTAATGGAAAAACATTATTTTTACCTGTCTATACGTAAATATATGTATAACTCTATATTTACTTGTTTTAAAGTAAATAAATCCTATAAAATAACTTGATTTTTGTTTTCATTAAGCACCGGCTCCAGCTGGCTTAGAGCCGCTGCCGACCATTTTAGCACTCAGCCGCCGCCGACTTTTGGCAATCGGCTTGGATCTCTGGTTAGGTGTCGGAATGTCGACAAGCAGTTTTACTCCCATACCTAAATACGGGCGGCAAGCGTTTTTTAGCTGTCAAAAGTTCTCATGTCCATACCTTTTGTATGGAGCATACCGAAATAACGCGGCGGCAACGCTTTGCTATTGGAAAATCCGATTTTGACAGAGCGTTTTCTAATGAAGTTGGTTGCAAAAGAAGAGAATTGTAACCAGAGAAAAAGAGCAAAGATTTACAAAAGTGAAATATATAATAAAAGAAAAAATTTGTGCACTTCGTATAAGAAAATGGTGGTAAGAAAATATTTACAATATGATTATATACATAAATATGTATGCACGTTTGTAATTTGTACAAAATTTCAATAACAAAATCACAAATGTCGTCCGTCCAGCTGTTAAAATAATCAGGGTTGTTTAATTTGTTTGTTTGATAACCCTGTTTTTATTGTTTTTTTACATAACGCTGCCGCTTTTGTTTAGGTATGGCATTTCAGCATTAACGCTCAGCGGAAAAAAACATTCCGCTTTCCGCCCGTATTTAGGTATGGGTGTTAGGTATGCAGACACTAAAAGAATTTCAAATCGCTTACAACATTCTCGGGATATTTGGTGTACGTAGATAACGAACCTCAAGTGAAAATCCTTATTTTTAAAGTGAGAAAAAAAGAAGAAATATATAAAACGAAGACGTTAAAAAAAACTAAACAAAAAAAAAATATAAGGACAGCTTATATAAATAGAAGTAATAGTGAAAAAGTTTTTAGGCGAGGGGAAGGTCAGATCAGATTCCGAGATCATTTTTACCTCAGAAGGAAGTACCTGGGCACAAAATAAGCACCTGGCTAGGAGCTATCCGTGATCAGCTCTGGAATAGTGGGAGGTGCGTAACATTACCAACAGGCCCGAGAACATCCATGCTGAATAGCCAGGTAACAAAAAGTAAAAATATTTGCCATCAGTGCTCGATAAAGGGATAGTAAAGACGTCCCACTCCCTTCTTGCAAAGCAAAAGGATTCTTTTTTTATCTGCCAAAAACAAGCGAAAGAAAAAAAACATATATATATATATATATATATATATATATATATATACATATATACTTTATATATATATATATATATATATATATATATATATATATATGTATATATATATATATATATATATATATATATATATATATATATATATATATATATTGAGATAATTTGAATGATTTAAAGAAAAGAAAAAAAACCAGAAAAAATTGAGATAAAACGAATGAAATAATTCGAAAGAAAAGTAATAAAAATATATAAAAAATACAAAGAAAGGAGCAAAAGAAGAAACAAGTTATATTTTTTTGTGTATTATATTTATGTACTATTATATTTATGTATTATATTATATTTTTATTTATATATATTAAGATTTCTGTCTAATATTTGAAAACTAACTTTAGAGAGCTCTTTCAAGTTAGGTGTTAAAATAAACCTTTTGTTAAATATTTTTTTATTATTGCGGGAGAATATTTTTTTTTTGGTGTGAATTCAGTTTTTTTTTGTCCTGTGCAACGTAGGTTAAATTAGGAATTATTCCGATTTTTATAGGTAATATTGTTTTAGTTTTTTGTTCATTAAAATAAGTTGTAAGTCATATTTTAATTATTCGTGTAAGAATTTTTTTTGATTATTGTAGAGGTTAAGAGAAATAAATTGAGTAGCATAGTTTTTTTTAATAAATAATACTGTTAATGTGAAGGAAACTAAGAATCATGAAGTGGGATTAATTCGGCAAAGGGTGAAGGCATGAAGGTAATGTAAAGGTGGGAAGGTCGGCATGTAAGTGGGTCACAAAAGGATTAATATTATGCGTTCGTATTGTGACATGGTTGGGAGGGCATAGTAGGGCGCAACATCTGCCTGAAATGGAAGGAGGATCGGAAGGTGATATTAGAGTGGTATGTGTTAATTGTTTGTATTTATAGGTAATTTGTTTTTTTATGTATATTATGAGCAGCGTACCCAGTGAGAGGGTTGGGACCCGCTGAGATTTGTGTTCCCCAAAGAAAATAGCTAGTCGGAAACCTCACTGGCTACTACGTCTGTAACATAAATGGCGCTACAAAATGGCGACCAAACAGTGAATCATGTGACTCTAACTAGACATGAAAAAAATAGCCCGATAGTTTTTTTATATAGCCCATCGAGGAAGCGATTATTGGGGAGATCGACTTAACTTCTTTTAGCAGCACTTTGGAGCGCAGGCTTGCAAAGTTTGTGCCAAAGAAGACGTTGGGTACATCTAACCAATAAGCGTGGAACTCCTAAACTTTAAAAGAGGAAATACATAATAGCTTAGCAATTTCTATTCGTGGTTGTCTAATTGTATTACTGTTATTTTTCAGTTGTATTGTTGTAATTTTTTTTTGTAGTTTCTGATTTTGTGGTAGATAGCATCGGTAGCCGCCTGGAAACATATAAAAATACAATTTTTAATTTGGTTATTCAGCGTCTGATGTACCGAGTATCACCGACAGAGTAGAATGTCTTATATACCTCATCAGTTAATGATAAGACATGATGAAAGTATATGAGTTCCTGTACCACCTTTGTGTAGTTAAATTGTCTGATATGCCACCTAATGGTACCTTAAAATCCTTTTACTTATACTTACGTCGATAACAATTTACCTTCATGCCAAACCCGTTGTAAAAAAATTAGATAGCAAAAGAGTAGTCATTGAGTTTAAAACAAACAAAAAGAATATAGCTAGATAAAAATTAAATAAATTAAATAAAATAATAAGATAATACATAATAATAATAAAAATGAAAAATAAAAAAATGAAATAATAAACATATTAGATTAGTAGTAAATAAACGATTAACATAGCTACCAAAATAGAAAAATCTGGTGCTAAAGGCTGAATTTCCAATGTTCTTACCGCAAATTAGAGAGCGGGAATTGAAATAAAAATGTTTTCGTGTAAGGTTATGTCCAAAAGTCCGTGTGTAGAGATAGAAAGCGTGAGAGAGAGGCAGAATTTGATTTAAACAGATCCACACCACAGGAATTTGGAAAAACGTATAAATCGAATACTCCTAGCCAAAAATTAGTAGCTAATAGAAATACTAATATGAGTCAACCCACAGGCAAAACTATAGCTCAGATTCATGACAAATCGGATACCATTAACACAGGTAATCCAAGCACTAGTGCAGCCGCTAGCGGCGGATTGGTAGCACCACCGAGAAATGTCCCTATGAATTTAGAGCAAAATAGTTCTTTGCAAATATTTGACATGAAAAGGCAGATTGCGGCTCTGACTGCAACGGTAGGGAAATTGAGTATAGTAATGCAGGCCACTCAATTAGAAAATAAGAAGTTAATGGATGAAATAGTGCCGATGTTCAAAAAGAATGAAGAGAACAGTTTCAACCGTGCTTTCCCTCCTCCTGCGAATAGTTCTAATGCGTCAAGGGCCTCGATTGATAACGAAGTGCCGAATCACAAGAATTATCAGCGAATTAGGGTTGATAAATGGGGTTTGGAATTTGATGGCAATGTTGGGAAACTGGCGGTAGAAGACTTTGTGTTTCGTGTGGAGCGTTTACAAAGGCAGTATGGAGCTATATGGGAAGAGGTTCTTGACAACTTCTATTTGTTGGTGAAAGGAGCAGGTGAAAAGTGGTACTGGCTGTTTGTACAGACCAATCTGGTGACGGAATGGTTAACCTTAAAAAAAGCGCTGATGAAGCAGTATCAGTCCACTAGGTCTAGCGTCGAGCTTATGAGTGATATGGTGGAGCGCAAGCAGCAAATGGGAGAAGATATTGATGCCTTTTTCTTCATCATGACACAGATGCGGTCCAGACTAAATATTTCCGTTTCTGAAAAAGAAATGGTCAAAATGATCAAGAAAAATTTAAAAGAGGAAAAAAGATGTCGAGTATACCCGATCAGTGTCGATACTGTGGAAGAACTGCGTCAGGAATGCATTGAAGCAGAAAAAATATTCTGCCGCAAAAAATTTAGTAGAAATGTATATCATGCTCCAACAGGCAAATACCACAAAAACATGAGTGAGATATATGAGGGACCAAGTGTACAGCATTCTGAGCAACTGGAAGAATTAGCGGCTATGAAATTCCAGAAGTCGTCAGAGCCAAATGTTCGAAGCCAATTGGAATGTTGGAACTGCCGCCAAAAAGGCCACGTTTTCTACTATTGTCCATCGGAAGATCGAGCGATTTTCTGCTATGGTTGCGGTCAACCAAACGTGAAGTCCCCTAATTGTGATGAATGTAAAGCCAAAAATTTTCGCAGAAGCGAGGGAACCGCGGGGAACTATCGTTGCAAGGAGAACCCGCACACGAATCCAAATCTAAATTAGAAAAGGCAAAGAAAGTAAATTTAGTTAAAGTTAAAAATTTTAATCAGTTTACACCGCAATTGTGTCATAAATATACTTTAGTGGAACGGGATAATAATTATAGAATAGTAAGGGCTACAATTTTTAACGCTGAAATAAATTTCAAAAAACCAATTTCAAACAAAATACGTAAATTAAGAGAAAAATTTGCTGAAAAAAGAAAAACGGGCAGCTTAGTGATTGCAGCGGTAAAATCGGTCAACCGCAATTGTGATCCGCGCCCTTTCGCAGATATAGTTATAGGTAGTTGTAAGGTTAGAGGGTTACTGGATACCGGAGCTTCTGTTAGTCTGCTGGGAAAAAATTGCAGAGTTGATACATACGCTAGGGCACGATTTTAAGCCAATATTCTCGGTTGTTTCAATTGTGGCAGGACAGAAACATAGATTGTTAGGGAAGCTTGCATTGAATGTTAATTTTCAAGGGAAAACAAAAAACATTACGTTCTACTTGTGCCCAGATTTGGAGCAGGAGGCATACTTAGGTGTAGATTTCTGGACTGCTTTTTGCTTAGGTCCAGAGATATTCCAAATAGACCACTTGAACCTGGAGAAGATCCAAGAGGAATTTCAAGTGGATGACCATAAGTCCCACCCGCAGAAATTAACTGCAAATCGGCAGAAAGTGTTGCAAAAAGTAGGTGAGATGTTCCCTAATTTTGAAAATAATGGTTTAGGTTGTACTCCCCTGGAGAAACATTCCATTAAACTGGTAGAAGGTGCTGTTCCGTTTAAGGACCGTCACTATCCCTTATCACCCGCAGTACAGGAAATAGTTTACAAAGAAATAGATACGATGCTGTCATTAGGAGTAATCGAAGAAAGCGAGGGTCCCTAGTCAAATAGGACAACAGTTGTCCGAAGGCCTAATAAAAATAGATTTTGTCTCGATGCGAGAAAGCTAAATAAAATGACAATATAGGACGCTTATCCACTGCAAAACATTGATGGTATTTTGAGTAGGATCGATTAAACTTATTTTATTAGCAGCGTCGATTTGAAGTTTGCTTTCTGGCAGATAGAGTTAGAAGGAGAAAGTAAACCATACACCGCGTAGCGGGTCGAAAACTCTGCAGGCTTATGGATAAAGTTATCCCACAAAAACTAAAAGAAAACGGTTTTGTTTATTTAGACGACCTGTTAGTAATATCAGACAGCTTTGAAAAACACATGAAAATATTAACAGAAGTTGCAGAGTGCCTAAGGAAAGCTAACCTGACAATAGGCCTTAAGAAGTCAAAATTTAGCTTTCAGCAATTAAAATATCTCGGCTTTGTGATAGGAGGTGGAAGCCTTAGAACTGACCCGGAAAAAATGCGAGCAATAAGAGAAATTAGAATCCCCAAAACTCCCCGTGAAGTACACAGATTTCATGAAACGGCAGGTTGGTATCGCCGGTTCATAAAAGATTTTGCAGCAATTTCAGCTCCCTTGTCTGATAGACTGAAAAAAGCAAAGAAATTTGAAATGACCCCTGAAGCGATACAGGCGTTTGAAAATTTAAAACAAGCACTAACGTCCGCTCCAGTGCTCAAGCATGCGGATTTCTCAAAACGATTTTGGATCCAATGGGACGCGAGCGATCTTGGAATCGGAGCAGTTCTCTACCAGCTGAATGAGAATAAGGAGGAACATCCGATAGCGTTTTACAGCCAAAATTTGAACAAGTGTCAAAAAAATTAGACCGTCACGGAAAAAGAATGCTTGGCGGCAATAATGGCTGTAAAGAAATTCCGTCCATATTCCGAACTGATGCCCTTTACCATTGCTACCGACCACGCCAGCCTTAAATGGTTGATGTCCCTGAAAGCTTTGACGGGAAGATTGGCTCGATGGTCACTCCAATTACAATCTTTTGATATTGAGCATAGAAAAGGCTCAGACAAAATAGTAGCGGATATGCTTTCCCGTTCAGAAAAGGAAAATATCAACGAAGAAGAACTGAGTATAGAAGATCTATTTGATTTCGAAACGGTTGAATTTCAAAGCGATGACTATTTAATAAAACATATATAGATAAAAATAAAGAAAAATTGCCAGACCTAAAAACAGAAGATGGAATAGATTCTATAGGCTAATTGTTCGAAATTTTTAATTTAAATCTCAGAAAGACATGGTAAATATTCACATGTACTTAAGTATAAAATTCAAACCAAAAAAGTTTGATGGAACAAAAAATTCAGAAAAATGGGACATGAAGAAAAAATAATCAAACGGTAACACGGGTATTATAACAATAACATGTTAACATCAGCTTGATACAGTTCTCGTATTCTTTTTCACAATAAAATTTGTGTAAATAGGAACTGTTATCACATTCAACTAAGCCACCTAATAAGTGGTGACAAACACAATACACATGAGCACTGATGATGAAAGGGTTGCGTCTTTCGAAAACAGCTGTTCTGCTCTGCTGTGTAAGTTAAATAACAAAAACTGATGTTGACTTGCCTTTGTGCCTTCGAATATTTATCATGTCTTTCTAAGATTTAAATTAAAAATTTCGAACAATTAGCCTATAGAATCTTAATTCAATTTAATATAGCAATATAAAAATGTTCGTTAAAATTCTTACTACATACAAATTTAAGCTATGGCTTGAGCTACCAATAATAAATTGGAAAAACGTTCACATGTACTTAAGTATAAAATTCAAACCAAAAAAGTTTGACTTAGGTATGATGGAACAAAAAATTCAGAAAAATGGGACATGAAGAAAAATAATCAAACGGTAACACGGGTATTATAACAATAACGTGTTAACATCAGCTTGATACAGTTCTCGTATTCTTTTTCACAATAAAATTTGTGTAAATAGGAACTGTTATCACATTCAACTAAGCCACCTAATAAGTGGTGACAAACACAATACACATGAGCACTGATGATGAAAGGGTTGCGTCTTTCGAAAACAGCTGTTCTGCTCTGCTGTGTAAGTTGAATAACAAAAACTGATGTTGACTTGCCTTTGTGCCTTGGAATATTTATCATGTCTTTCTGAGATTTAAATTAAAAATTTCGAACAATTAGCTTATAGAATCTTAATTCAATTTAATATAGCAATATAAAAATGTTCGTTAAAATTCTTACTACATAGAAGATGGAATAATTTATAAAAGAATGGATTTCGATAGGAGCGATAAGACGGAATGTCAATAGAAAATATGGATTCCGCCAAACATTACCCAGCCAATAATCGAAAAAGCCCACACAAGTATGACAGCAGCTCATGGAGGCATAGCAAAAACAATAGAACGGCTTAAACGATTTTTTTATTGGCCCAAATTAGCTGTTCAAGTGAGAGAATATATACGTAACTGTCAGACATGCAAAGAAATTAAACCATCGAATCAAAATCTGAAACCAGGAATTGGAAACCAAGCCTGATCGCCCTTTTCAAAAACTGTATTTAGATTTGCTAGGTAAATACCCAAGATCGAAAAGTGGAAATTGCTACGTGTTCATAGTTCTAGACCATTTCACCAAATATACATTTCTCAAAGCCATGAAAGAAGCCAGAGCAGGAACCGTAATTGAATTTTTAATAGAGGAGGTATTTCATAAATTTGGTGTTCCGGAAATCATTCATACCGACAACGGAGTACAATTCGTTTGAAAAAGCTTTCAGAAAATGCTGAATGTTTACAAAATCCAGCATATAAAAACTCCGGTATATCAGCCAAGTAGCAACGCCTCCGAACGAGTGAACCATAGTATTTTATCTGCAATTAGAGCTTATTTAAAATATGATTATCGTGATTGGGATCTATATTTGTCGGAAATAGCATGTGCCCTGCGGAACTCTTTTCACAGTGCCATAGGTTTTACACCGTTTTTCGCTCTATTCGGATTCTATATGTATTCAAGTGGACCCGATTATAAACTAGCCCAAAAGCTTAAATCTATCACAGACCACCAAATAACAACACAGCCAAGTGAACAGATGGAGTTATTGAGAAATCAAATTAAGCAAAACATGAACCGAGCATATGAAAGGAGCGCAGAAACATATAATAAAAGAGCTCGTGTGGTTAAATTCATGCCTGGACAAGAAGTCTATAGAAGAAATATGATTCAGAGCAATTTCGCGAAAAATTTAAATACTAAATTCTGCAGAAAATTTCTGAAACGTAGAGTGGTTGGACCTGTCGGGAATAACATGTACGAGTTGGAGAAGGAAGAACTATCTATCTCATGAAGGATATAAAAATATAGACTGCTAATTAGTACTAAAAGAAAGAGTACACAAATAAGAAAGGGAAAAAGAGGAATTTTTTTTTTTGTGCAATAGTAGAACTTAGGAGAAGTGATTATTTTTACTCAATTATACAACAAAATCTTTGTCGTGTTGTCCCACTTTTACTAGTTTTCGCAATTTTGTTTCTACATCTCAATCTGTGATATTAGTTCTAAGGGTACCTGAACATCATCCACACAGGGCGTAATAGACGACAGTCCATTGTGGATGATAATTTTTTTTTCTGAAACCGACGATATAGGGCCATAGGAAACATTTTTTATTTTTCGTAACATACCTCCCCATAGTGCAATATTAGTTGATAAGTTGCCCTGATTGCATCTGTGATAATTATATGTGTTGTGTTGTCCCATTTATTTGAGGGGCCATCAATTTGGTGGATACTGGGAAATCCTAGTAAACAAAACAAGACAGGGATTCACAAATTAAATGCTTAATTTTTCAGATGATATCAAGTATACTTCCCGTGATGCACTTTGTTAGGTTCCGATAACGAAATTCTCAAGATAATTTATTTTACTGCATAGGAGAGATAAATTATCTTGGAGAAAGGTCCACATATGAAAACAGATATATCAAACGGAAGAATATAAATAGAGGTGATGCCAGTGCAATCAAAAGATCTGTAAATAGGATAAGAGATTATTATTATTAATTATTGACGATATCTAGGTAGATATATAGAAAAGGAAGGAATTTGTTTTTGCCTCAAAAATTGTGGGCGTTCGATTTTATTAATATTGCACTTTGTGCTCAATCAGTTATAGACTGATTACAGGAAGATGACATACAAGCATCTTTTATGATTTGGGTTTGCCACTATGAATTTTCTCCTAGGAAAAAATTTCTAGAGTAGGCTAAGGTTCTCTTAGGTATGTGTGAGGTGTCCGGAGGTAAATAGTGTATCTTCGGGAAATAGGCTGTTCCCTTATCAGCAGGATTATTTGCCCACGTGTGTTGGTGGTATGGAACCTTAAATAGAAAGCCGGGCTGTATTAGGAGACTTTCAGGGTGTGGGAGTTCCCCACGTGTATGATATGACTTATCAGAATAACAGGAACATAACCCGCACACCGTGCCCTTCAAGTGAACTCTCCGAAATCGGAGTTTTTTTGCGGATTGTTTGTCAGAAAAGAATAAAAGAAGATGTAGGAAGTGTCAGGAATATTTAATTTTGTTTTTATGCTGCCGTACTGCTGTTTTTGGGGGAATTCGCCGTGTATCCACGAACAAAAACAGGGATGATGCTTTCATTCATGGGTGCGTAAAATTACAATAAAAACGGTTAGTTTGAATGGATCTCCTGATGTACATATTCTGGAATAGGAGGAATTTTCTGGATAGATAAGTATGCAGAAGAATATATTCCAGAAATTCTTTAACAGAAAAAAAGATGGCTGAATTGGCGGAAAATCTGACGGGAAAATTGGAAATTCAGTCAATGCTAGTTAGGTGTCAGAATGTCGACAAGCAGTTTTAGGTATTCAGACACTAAAAGAATTTCAAATCGCTTACAACACACACGTGCACAATATTTTCCCACAAAACAGCAAAGAATTACTCTGACGTCTCATCCAGACATAATTTTTATTTTATATTTTTTAATGTTCTTAAATTTCACCTAAATATTTTGCAATGCACACAAATTGTTGAAGTTGTGCAATAGGTATTAATAATAATAATTTTGTATCAAAAAGTTAGTTCTAATTCATTCTTGAGAAATAAAGGATGGGCTTTAGCTCAAAAAATATATTTCTTTATAAATTTTAATAATAAAATAATTAATTGGCGCCCGAGCAGAATACACAAAGTAAAAATGCCTGAAAATAAAAAGTAAGGATAAAGTGAACACTAAATAAAAAATTCGTGAAAATAAAAAGTAAGGAAATGTGAACACAAAAGCTACCTGAAAAACAAAAAAGTAAGGAGCAAAAGTGAACGCACAAAATAAAATACCCTGAACAACAAAAGGTAAGGTTTAAGTGAACTAGCGACTTAGTTGCAAGGAGGACTGGAGACTAGTAACGGGAAAGGTCCTAAGTACAACAGGAAAAGGTGCATCCAGAACCGTTCATCAAACCAGAGTCCCAACGTTGGTGATGTTTAGTTTAAGTTTATTATTCCTGTAAGTAAGAGTTTTAAATTTTTAAGTGCTTTAAATTTCTATTGCTGTAGAACAAATAAAAAATATATAATGAGATCAATCGTAAAAAAAGAAGGAAAACAAAAGAAGGTTAAAAGTTGAAAAATTTAAGAGAAGAAATTCATTTGCAATAAATTAAAAAGATTAATGATTATACTTAAATCGAGATAATAAATTAGGAAATTACTAACGATAAAAAATTAATATTAAAATTAACGAAGTATTTTGCTATACTTCACACAATAAGACACAAGATCGTAGGCGAGGCCGACACAGCACTTGAATCCTACCGAACCCCATTGGATTGGGTACAGATAAAAAAATACTTGATGCTACACCATTCAGATAAGCGAGACATTGGTACTGTAGAGTACCAGATGACGAGTTTAACTCAACGTCATCGAGACGTAGCCACCTTCTACCAGATGGTACATCAACATCTTTCACTCATTTTAGATAAAGTAGCATGCTTAGACATCAGCGAGGAATCAATCCGCGCTATGACCAATTCTTATAGAGAAAAGGCTTTGGATACTTTTATCCGAGGTCTTAACGGTGATTTGCCACGGTTATTAAGCATCCGTGAACCAGCTACGCTTCCACAGGCATTGCACTTATGCCAAAAATTGGAGAATATGACATTTCGTCTTAGTTAAGCACAAGGTGTGAATAGACATAATGTGGGTACTAAAGTCGTGCAGTAGTAGAACAGTTTACATAAGTTTCTGTATGTTTACTGCATTGGATGAGTATTAGTGAGTGTTTTTACCAGTCTGTTATGGTTGATATTGTTATACTGTAAAGTAGATATGTTGCGAACAAATAAAAAAAAATGAGAGTGTCAAACTAGTTTGAACACTTTTATTTGAAACAAATGAAATGAGTTATTTCTTCGCACAATAAGTGAATTATTGTATTTAGCAGAAAAAAGCATTATTTAGACGTATGTAAATACTTATATATGGATGTATGTATGAAAACTAGAAACAATCATACAGTTGTACAGTCATACAGTTGTAGCCTAAGATTTTTTTACTTACCGTAAGAGTTTTTTGTTATTAATGTAAAATGTATTTATTATTGTTTATTATTATTATTTATTATTTTAAGTATTCAAAATGTCTATAAAAAATTATTCAGTCTTTCAAATTTTATTTAATTTAGGAACATATCATATGTAGGTATATAACGAAAATAAAAAAAAATAATAGTTCTTTCTTTCTTACGATTAAATAAAAATTAATTCAACAAAAAAAAATATTGATATACATAAGATTAAATAAAAATTCATTAAAAAAATATATACATACATATATACATTTATATACGAATTGGCTAAGGTTATTAACATATATAATAGACTTAAAAAATTTCAGTCTTTAGAGTTTACATTGACAAATAAAATTTCATTAAATGACTTTCCATTTGAACCAATTTTTGATCTTTTGTCTGTTATAAGAGTTCGGGCTATAGAAAAAATCCTTTCTGAAGGGGCGCTGGAAGCTGGTATAGAAAATATGCGGCAACTAAGTTTGTACATTAATGGAAATTCATGTTTTCTTTCATCCCACCATTTTAAAATATTGAAATCATTATAAAGGTTGACGTTAGTATTTTTGTACTTAATAATTTCATTTTCTATTGCGGATTGGTTTGGAGAATCGCAATTAGTCAAGTCTATTGGATTTACATATTTCTCAAATAAAGAATATATTTTGGATGTATTTTTTTCAGTGGGGGAATTTATAATATTTATATCCTCGGCATAAGGAAGCATTAAAGTTTTGCACTTTGTTATTATTTCTTGTTGTTCATCCAAACTAAATTGAATAAGCTGATTTGCAGGGGGAAATAAAAATATATATAAAAATATATATTCAAACCAAAAAAGTTTGACTTAGGTATGATGGAACAAAAAATTCAGAAAAATGGGACATGAAGAAAAATAATCAAACGGTAACACGGGTATTATAACAATAACATGTTAACATCAGCTTGATACAGTTCTCGTATTCTTTTTCACAATAAAATTTGTGTATATAGGAACTGTTATCAAATTCAACTAAGCCACCTAATAAGTGGTGACAAACACAATACACATGAGCACTGATGATGAAAGGGTTGCGTCTTTCGAAAACAGCTGTTCTGCTCTGTAAGTTGAATAAAACTGATGTTGACTTTCCTTTGTGCCTTGGAATATTTATCATGTCTTTCTGAGATTTAAATTAAAAATTTCGAACAATTAGCCTATAGAATCTTAATTCAATTTAATATAAAAATATAGCTAATTTATGATACGTTTTAATATTGCCGTCCACTAAGCTAATTAAAGTATCATAAAGGTCTTTTTTAAATTCTTTAATAAAGCTTGGCTCGTAGTTATTGATAACACTGCATATTGATTTTAATTTCTGCACGTGCGGGTGAACTAAATGAATAGTTACATAAGAACTACCTTCAAGCTCTTCCGAAGCTTCCATAAAATACTTTAAAATTGGCAAAAGTTGAAAATTCATTTTCAAAGACATAAGATTAAAATACACTGTATTCCATCTTGTAGGTGTATAGCTTTTTAATGAAGTTTTTAAATTAGAATTTAGGCCTGATTTTTTAAAAAATTTTACCAGTTTTGATGATGCTGTCACAATTTCATTGATTTGTTTAGATTTTATAATGCATTTTTCTATTGTGTTGTGTAGGAGATGGTTTATGCAATTTATATTTTCATGTTCCTTTAACGCTGCTTTTATGTTGCTTCCTCTATCCGTAACAATAACTACCTGGTCGTATAAGGAACATGAAAATTCATCAAGTAAACTATTCAGTTTTTGTTTAATATTAATATCTATTTAAAAAGTTATTAAAACATTAAAAATTTTTTTCTATGGTTTTAGAGCTTAAAACTTACTTGTATTTGTTATTCCTATCATTGACTTGATTCCTAATAATTTGCTTTTAAGCTCGCACTTATTGATAAAATGAGCAGTTAAAGCTAAATACGATACTTTGGAAAAATTTTCAGTCCAAATGTCGCATGTCAAAGCATAGCCAACTCTTTTGACAGTTAAAAGTTCTGATTTGAGCTTTGAAAAATTAAAATTATAACTGCTTTCAACATTTCTGTAAATTGTAGTTGGACTGTAGTGACTCTACATTGAGATTGGGTCCAAATGTGTTACCATAAGATAACAAGAGCTTTGAATAAGTTTTTAATCCATTATCGTTTACTAAGGAATACGGACGAATATCTCCCAAAATCCACTCAGTTAAAACGTCACTACATTTTTTTTTTGTATCTTGATTTGGTTCAATCAAGTCATTTTCTATTTCTTTTTTTTTTAATTCAACACACTTATGTCTGCTTAAATTTGACAGTGCGTTTTTGTTATATTTGTAAACATTTAAACAAATTTTACATGCAATGAAATTTGGGACTTCAATATTATTCTCATCAAGTATTACTCCCATGCAATCCCATACTTTGCTTCTACCTCTTTTTTCATTGATTGTATATACATTTGATAAAATTTTTTCTTTTATTTCAATATTACTCATTTTTAAGTTTTTATTTTGCTAAACTCAGTTAATAAATATTTCTGTTAACTTCCCGAAGCTCAACATAAGAATGCCAAATTATACTACAAACACAATAAATAGTCGTACTACACCATAAATCACTTATTGTGTAGAGCAAACACAAACGATTAATTTCTCACTGAATGTAAAACAAAATATAACAGTTTCAATAGTTATGAGTGAATGTTGTGTAAGAGAGCAATATTATACAACATTCATTATATTTATTATGTTATTTACACAAGTTTTAGTAGGTACAAACAAGTTGTATTTGTTTAAGCAATACTTAAGCTGGATTCACCCATTGTTTCGGAACAAAAAATTTGTTCCGAAACAATTTTTTTTATATGTAGTTTGACGTCTCTCTTTTTGAGAGAGAGAGCGAAAGAGAGTTAACTTTGTTCGGAACATGAATTGGTTTAATTTTAATTTTTGTTCTGAAACATTTCAACTGTGATGCCAGCTACTTTAAATTTTTAAGTAAAGTTGAGCTGAGATGCTACATCATATTACATGAACATCTATATAATACAATACAATCTTAATAAAATTAAATTTTTATTTTATTAAGATGTTTTAATTTTACAATTTGTTTATTACACAAAAAAATATATGAGTGTGACGCCAAGAAAACAAGCAAATTGCATTCATCTGCTACTGTGCTGCCTAATTGAAAAACTAACACGCATCGTTTACAAAAATATGTCATATGGTAGCCTTGTTTTTCCAGAACAATTGTTCGAAGTGGGTGAATCGTTTCAGAACAAACTCTCAAAAAACTAAAATTGTTTCGGAACAAATTTTTTGTTCCGAAACAGTGGGTGAATCCAGCTTTACTGTTCTACTAATGCACGACTTTAGTGGGTACAACACTAAACAAGCCTTCACGGCCAGTGACAAATTTTAAAGGACAACAATTCTATCCTGAATTGGCTTACGTGCCACCTACACCTCACCGTTTCTACGGTGCAAATCAGCAACCTAATCGCTTCTATAACCGACCTAATGTCTTCCCACCAACACGAATGATGCAGCCCAATTACAACAGATTCGGTAACCAGCAACCCAATTACAACAGATTCAGCTATAATCAACCCTTTAATGGCTTCAATAATATTAGACATTTTAGACCGAATTTAAATACAGTCCACAATCAAAATAGCCCTTCTGCACAACCGGTGCCAATGGAGATCGATAGCTCGAGCCACTTTAGAACCAACACCGAACTATAATAATAAGCGTCCTCTGAATAGTCAGAATTCCCATCTTCCCAATAAAATCCAACGTAATTTTTATTTAGCAACGAACCATGACGAAACAAATTACGAGTACTTTGACGATGAAACTTTGTATCCTGTTCAAACAAATGTAGATCCGAACAACATCTTTTCGGAAGATGAGTTTGCCGTCGCAGACGATATTCCGTCTGGAAGCAATATTTCATCAGAACATGATAACGTGAATTTTTTAGAATAACGACATGTTTTCTTCCATGTTTCGAATACGTAACTAGTTGCGGAGACGGATTAGACTTTCTTATCGACACAGGTTCTAACAAAAATTACATCCAATCGACTCGGATTAAGAATCCAATTCAAAAGGAAAAATCGTTCAAAGTAAGTTCCGTTGCGTGTGACATCGAGATCACTCCCCATATAAATATCGACATTTTCGGACCAAAAATTAAATTTAAATTTAATTAAATTAAATTCTACATTTTGCCTACCCTTTTTTCATTTCACGGAATAATAGGCAACGACACCTTGAGAAAATTGAAAGCAACTATTCATACTGACAGAAGCTTTATGACAATGTCTCTTGGAATAAGAATTCCTTTAAAACGACAAATGTCCCAAGAAGTAAATTCATTTAAACTGAACCTGCCAAACCTAACGCGAGAACAGCATATAAAATTAAATAATATAATACGAAAATGCCCGAATTTATTCTCGGATCCCGACGAAAGACTAACTTTCACAACATTAGTGAAAGGCGAAATCCGTACCACTACGGATACTCCGGTTTACTCTAAACCATATCCATATCCAATGGCACTAAAAGGAGAAGTGGAAAAACTCCTTGCCAATGAAATTATTCGTAAATCAAAATCAACATACAATTCACCCGTCTGGATAGTCAATAAAAAGGCCGATAGTTCTGGTGAAAAAAATATCGTATGGTAAATTCGGTTACTATACCAGACCGATCTATACCAGACCGATTTATCGTATGGTAAATTCGGTTACTATACCAGACCGATACCCGATTACTGAGAGGTACTTTCAAATCTTCGCGAAAACAAATTTTTCACGGTTATAGACCTGAAGAGAGGGTTTCAGCAAATACCTCTCCGTAAGTCTGATATAGAAAAGACGGCATTCTCCGTAAATAATGGGAAGTATGAATTTTTACGCCTCCCCTTCGGACTTAAGAATGCACCGTCAACATTTCGAGCTTTAGACGACATTCTTCGTCAGCATATAGGTAAACGATCGACGACATGATAATTTTTGAAAAAAATGAGGAAGAACACCTCCAAAATTTGGAGGTAGTGTTCAAAACTCTGGAAAGGGCCAACATGAAAATACAGATGCATAGATGTGCATTTCTTAGAGAGGAAGTAGAATTTTTGGGGTACATAGTAGGCGCAGACGGTATAAAAACAAATACGAAAGTGGAGGCAATTGCAGAAATGAGACCTCCAGGAATGGCGGGCTACTACAGAAGATTTATTAAGGACTTCGCAAAAGTTGCCAAACCGCTTACTGCCGTGTTGAGAGGTGAATGCGGTAATATTTTAAAGAACGCATCAAAAAGGAAATTAATCACGTTAAACAAAGGGGCATTAGACTCCTTTAATAAAATAAAAACCACTCTGATATCAAGGGATATCGTACTTTCTCATCCAAATTTTGAGAAAGATTTCGATCTTACCACAGATGCTTCCGATTTCGCGATTGGAGCAGTGCTATCGGAAGACAACAGGCCAATAACATTCATTTCAAGAACTCTCAGTAAAACTGAGGAAAACTACGCCACAAACGAAAAAGAAATATTGGCTATCATATGGTCACTAAATTGCCTCAGAAATTACCTATATGGTTCGAAAAAAATCAAAATTTATACTGATCACCAACCCCTCACATATTCATTGAGCTCTAAGAATACTAACTCAAAAATTAAAAGATGGAAATCGATTCTAGAGGAGTATAGTTATGAATTGAAATGTAAACCAGGATATTCCAATGTAGTAGCAGATGCCCTATCACCAATACCTGCTCAAGTTAATACACTCACATCTACAGCCCATAGTACCGAAAGTTCACCACATGACTTGATACCATGTGCCGAAACACCAATTCATGTATTTAAGAACCAAATATTTTTCAAACAGTCTGAAACTGCATCCTATCAGTTCAAAGTTGTCTTCCCTACGGTCCATAGACATATTATTGAAGAACCACTATACAACCCATCCGTAATTAACGGAATTCATTCGGAGGAAGGAATAATGGGTATTATCCAAAACTTCTATCCCCAACATTTTAGTAACTACAAAACTCGCTATACTCAAAAATTTGTCAATGATATCACCAATGAACAAGATCAGGAAACTGTAATTTTGGAAACACATTTGCGCGCTCATAGGAACGCGAGAGAAAATAAATCACAAATTCTAGAAAAAAGTTTTTTCCCAGGTATGCTCAGTAAAATAAAGAATATTATAGCAAATTGTACTACGTGCAAAGAAAGTAAATACGATCGACACCCTAATCAACACATCCAGGCCACACTATTCACATAGATTTGTTTTTAACAGAGGTAAAAGAAGAAAAGTAATACTGACGGCCCTTGACAAATTTACAAAATTTGCCATTAAAAAATACTAAAGAGCAGATCAATTGAGGATATTAGGAAACCACACAGGGAGATAATATTCGGCTTTGGCGTACCCAAATTTATAATAATAGACAACGAACCCTCACTAAACTCAGCCGCTATTAAATTCATGATGGAGGATGAGTTGAAAATAGAGGTTTATACAACACCGCCATATAAGGGTCAAGCTAACGGTCAGGTGGAACGGTTTCATTCAAGTATAATAGAGATAATGCGATGTATTAAGGAAAATGGGGGACACAGAAATTTTGACGAGTTGTTCGAAAGAGCAGTGTCTGAATACAACCATAGTATACACTCAGTGACTAACAGGAAACCCGTTGACTTGTTTTTCGGACGAAGTGTTAGTTTTACTCCAGAGGATATAGAAAAGACCAGGCAAGATAACCTTGAAAGATTGGCAGTAAAGCAGAGAAAAGATTCCATAATAGGAAGAGACACGAACTAAAATCATATTTACCAGGACAAATAATTTTTGTAAAGCGAAATAAAATATTAGGAACTAAACTTTCCAAACCATATTCAAAGGAAATAGTTAAAGAAGACAGACATAGCACTGTTTTGACGGAAAAGGGACAGATACGAGTAGTACATATAAGTAGAATACGCAACTAAAATACATTGTAAATTTCATTTTCCCATACAGATCGATCACGTCGCTGTGTTACGCGGACGATCAGAACCTGGAATACTCAAATGCTCAACTGGAAACCATAGAAAAAGGCACGGCAAGACTGCAAACAGGACATTTTAAAAAAATAATCCACGAGATAGATATCGACAAGTTCTCAGATATAACAGAAAACATTGAAAGAATGACACAGACATCGACAATCAGACGAAATCCACATTACCCTTTCATATCCTTACTGATATCCCAAATCAAGACACATTTAAATAATTTACGGGTAAAAAAACTAAAAAGATCTTTAGATTTTATAGGCAGCGCATGGAAGTGGATAGCCGGAAGTCCTGACCGCCACGACCATGAGATTGTTCTAAACAAATTAAATAATGTTCTAGAAAATAATAACAATCAAGTATTGATCAACAAGCTAACCATAGAAAAAATTATTGAAATTACTAATATTAATAATAATATTGCAAAAACAATAGAACATGGTGGATCTACAGAAATAGATCTACTATTGAAGCTAAAATTTAAATTGGAAGTCATGAAGGAAGAAATTGTAAATATTGCATATGTAATACATACATTGGGCAAAAGCCAATATATTAAATTCTTATATCCTATCTAACGAAGAAATTAATATAGCCAAAAATATTGTTGATAGAGAAAATATCCCATTTGTAAATTTAGATGAAGCTTTTGAATTTTCCGAAATAAAAATTGCATCTAACGGAAATATAATAATTTATATAATAAGCTTACCAACCGTTAATAATAACATATGTAAATCAATTGAAGTAAGAGCAGTAAAACAAAATGAGAGAATTAATAAAATAAATCTTCATGAAATACTAATTTGCGATGAAAAAATTTACGGAATTAAAGAAAAATGTAAGAAGTATAATTATTTAGAATTATGTTTAAGAAATAATATAGTAGATTTAAACAACGATACCTGTGTAAGAAACCTCCTGAGAAGCCGCGCACCGAATTGCACCGAAATCAACAATCAACATATTCCGAACTTTAAGGAAATAACACCAGGCATTTTATTCCTGAATAAATTTAACGGAGAAGTCACCATTGAAAACGAAACAACTACATTAGATGGCACATTTTTGATACATTTTATTAACTCTACTATTGATATCCAGGGAGAAAAATTTTACAACGAGCAAAAAACAACAAGAATGAATAAGCTCAAAAAATATATTTTTTTTATAAATTTTAATAATAAAATAATTAATTTATATAAGGACAGCTTATATAAATAGAAGTAATAGTGAAAAAGTTTTTAGGCGAGGGGAAGGTCAATTTACCTCAGATTCCAAGATCATTTTTTCCTCAGAAGGAAGTACCTGGGCACAAAATAAGCACCTGGCTAGGAGCTATCCGTGATCAGCTCTGGAATAGTGGGAGGTGCGTAACATTACCAACAGGCCCGAGAACATCCATGCTGAATAGCCAGGTAACAAAAAGTAAAAGTATTTGCCATCGGTGCTCGATAAAGGGATAGTAAAGACGTCTCACTCCCTTCTTGCAAAGCAAAAGGATTCTTTTTAGTCTGCCAAAAAACAAGCGAAAGAAAAAAAAAAACATATACATATATATGTATATATATATAGAGATCATTTTATTGATTTAAAAAAAAAGAAAAAAAAACCAGAAAAAATTTAGATAAAACGAAAGAAATAATTCGAAAGAAAAGTAATAAAAATATATAAAAATACAAAGAAAGGAGCAAAAGAAGAAACAATTATATTTTTGTATTATATTATATTTATTTATATATATTAAGATTTCTGTCTAATATTTGTATGTCAGTAACATACCTAGGTTGCATAGGGAATTACAAGGTATAGTTAGGCAGTCACGTGCTATAGATGGCAGTGCCGTAAAAAGGTAGAATTTGATTGGCTGGAAACAATAGAGTATTTAAAAGATAATTTAAAAGAAAACTAACTTTAGAGAGCTCTTTCAAGTTAGGTGTTAAAAAAAAATCTTTTATTACATTTTTTCTTATTATTGCGGGAGAATATTTTTTTTTTTGGTGTGAATTCAGTTTTTTTTTGTCCTTTACGATTTTTATAGGTAATATTGTTTTAGTTTTTTTTTTGTTCATTAAAATAAGTTATACGTTATATTTTAATTATTCGTGTAAGATTTTTTTATTATCGTAGAGGTTAAGAGAAATAAATTGAGTAGCATATTTTTTTTTAAATAAATAATATTGTTAATATGAAGGAAACAAAGAATCATGAAGTGTGATTAATTCGGCAAAGGGTGCAGGCATGAAGGTAATGTAAAGGTGGGAAGGTCGGCATGTAAGTGGGTCACAAAAGGATTAATATTATGCGTTCGTATTGTGACATGGTTGGGAGGGCATAGTAGGGCGCAACATCTGCCTGAAATGGAAGGAGGATCGGAAGGTGATATTAGAGTGGTATGTGTTAATTGTTTGTATTTATAGGTAATTTGTTTTTTTATTTATATTATGAGCAGCGTACCCAGTGAGAGGGTTGGGACCCGCTGAGATTTGAGTTCCCCAAAGAAAATAGCTAGTCGGAAACCTCACTGGCCACTACGTCTGTAACACTCTGTTCTTCTAGCCGGTTAAAAGTCAAAAAAATATATTATTTTAGTTGAAAATTTTTCAGTAAAAAGGGATACAAATTTACTTAAATCCAAAAATTTGCACCTTTTTACTAAATTGCGATAAATTTTTTATTATTTTATATGACCGTGGTTCCTTCTGTTATTGTGTGGGAAGACATAAAAGTGGTAAGTATATTTGTATGCTATTTATTTATGAATTTCTGGTAGAATAATTTTGTTACAGGTATAGCTGCTGAACAATATTCCCTGAAAAACGTAAGTATTAATTGAACTGTTATATTTAATTAAATGAAATCCTAAACAGAAATATATATTTCAGGAACTGCAGGTGTATAGTTGGAAGGATGTGGAATAGCTTCACTACTTCAGGAAGAACCTGTTAAGGTAAGTGTTGTGAAATATATGTGTGCCAAGAAGTGTATTTAATTAAATTAAGTATTATTGCTTATTTTATATTGCAGGAGCAGTAGGTGTATAGTTGTTTGCCAGGACTTCGAAAGGCTTCATCAGTTCCCGAAAAACCCGACAAGGTAAGTGCGTGCCAAAAACTGATATTTTGTTTATTATTGTTCAGTCAATGGACAAATAATCCTTATAGACTAAGATAACATAAAAAATATATACCTAATACCAAGGTTGTGAACAAACAACTATTAATAAATAAATGTATCACACATATGTACAACGTATAAGCTTAAAAATATAATTTAATAATTTAATTATACAATTTACTAATCACAGTTGTTTTAACAGGCTAAAAATTGGTATTTTGAACCCTGTTTTTTCAGTACTGAATTCAATAGAAATGTTAAAATATCGTTGAATATTATAGTTCATTTCATTCATGAAAGAGAAATTGCGCGATAGGGTTACGTTACGTGCATACTCCGTACGATGAAACCGGTCATCGAATAATTTAGCTAATCTTAGATTTCTAGGAGGAGTATAAAATCGTATAGAATGCAGCAAGTCTGATCAATCAATAAATCCATTAATAATATCATATACCAGCATGGCAGATTGAATTTTTCCACGTGACTCTAAAGTATGCAGGCCGATAAATAAGCATCTGGATTCATATTGAACGGAGGATAAATAAGATAGCGAACGAGTAGCGTATTTAACAAAAATGCGTTGATAATATTATATCTATGCGAGTAATAATATTAGAGTTATGTGGATTCCAAATAACAGAAGCATACTCTAATTTAGACCTAACAAAAGACGTATAAACATGTTTAAGTGTGTATGGATCAGCGAATTCGGAACAGGTTCTCTTGAGAAAACCCAGCATCTTGTAAGCTTTAGGTAATATATACTCAACATGAGCAGTAAAAGACAACGAGCTGTTAAATAAAACGCCTAAGTCAAGCTTAGTATCGGACGTATTTAATAATACACCATCAATATAAATAGCCACAACATTGTGAACAACAGACCTATGAAAAAAAACATGCAAACATTTGCTAATGTTCAAACTCAGATCATTTAGACGACACCAATCACTGAGATTATTAAGCTCAGTTTGCATAATTTGGGCATCATGAATCGAATCTAACTTCATGAAGAATTTTAAGTCATCAGCACACAATAGATACTTAGATTTAAGAAAACAAGCACCAACATCGTTGATGAATAGGTTAAACAATAGAGGCCCAAGTATACTACCCTGAGGTACACCTGACATCTGCACATAGGGTACAGAACTATAACCTTCAATCCTAACCGAGCAAGTTCTGTTGAACTAGTAAGATCTAGTCCAGGTTAGGAAATTAGAATGGAACCCCATTAATTCCATTTTTGATAGCAAGACTGAATGGGATAGTCTATCAAATGCTTTTGAAAAATCAGTGTAAATTACCTCAACTTGAGCGCCGTTAGCCAAGGCCTCTAAGCAATATTCATTGAATAGAGTCAAATTCGTCACAGTAGACCTTCCAGCGTAGAAGCCATGCTGATAAGGGGATAACCAGCACTTAGTTAGGAAGAACAGTTTCTTATGAATAATGTGCTCAAAAATTTTAGAAACACATGATAATTTAGAAATAGGCCTGTAGCACCTAACATCATCCGTCCTCCCATCTTTGAATATAGGAGTGACCGTAGCATACTTCCATCTAACAATAAAAGCTCCCTCCTCCAGCGACAATTTGAAAATAAACGTCAGTGCGGGTATAAAAGACGAGGCAGCCTTCTTCAGTAAGTGCGTACATAGGCCATCAATATCAGATTTAAAAGAGGTCTTAGCCTGGATGATTGCTTCAGAAACATCGTCCTCAGACAAAACAAAGAATCCAAAATCAATGTTAGTTGTGGTCCCTGAAGCAGAAATATTATACCCAGGTGGCTTAAAGTTTTATTTAAAGAAAGATGCAAACATGTTAACCGCATCATCACAAGAATTAGAGGCTATCCCATCTAGATGAACAGTCCAAGGAATATCAGACGATTGTTTTTTAGACTTTATAAAGGACCAGAAAGACTTCGGGTTACTTTTTATCTCATGTTCCTTAGACAAAATAAATTGTTTATAAAGAAATTTATTTAGGAAGTTAAATTCCCGACGGTAATGAATAAACTTATAGAGTTGGGTAGGTTATGAACGAACTAGTTCAATTGAACTAATCACACAACTGAACTAAGTGAGCTGCTCATATCAATGAGCTCTTTTCAGCTCCTTAGTTCAAGTTTCTTTTACGCTCATATTTCTTTCATCTGTCTTTTCAGCTCATAGTTCCTTTTCGCTCACTCGCACAAGAAGCAGGTAAGATTTTGTAATATACCCAAGGCAGATTTTAATCTGCGAATTCACTACTACTACTAGGTGAACTGGATTTGCAACCCTGCAGAAACTACATGTATTTTGTAAACAACACAGAAACTCAGTAAGAAAATGGTAAAGTATATATATTTATTATATTTGTGTGCCCAATAACCAATAATAATATATAAAATTATTATTTTACACATTTGTATTCTTTCTAGAATCATTAGGTACTGCTAATATGGTAATGGCGGTGACACCACAACAGCAGCCACAAAATAGAAAACCAATTGAACAGAGGAGTCCACCTAAGAAATACTCAAGTCTGCGGCGTTCTCAACAGGACGCCCAGCATATAGCTGATCACCACCAACAGCTGCAGATGCAATAGCAGCAGCAACAAAATCAGGCTCCTCCATCCATGCTGATGCCAACAGATCAAGCTATGCTTGAAGCAAATCTTATGCAGATGTATCAAAGAAAATCCGCAGGCCCAAATGCAAGTCATCCTAACCACCCAATTACGCTGCTCAAGCACATTTGGCTCAACAGCAACCTGCTGCCGCGGGCAGCTTATTTTATAATAATCCTATTGATACTCCACAACAAACGGTTGCCACTGCTTTAAATTACAGTCCAACTGGTCAAGTAGATTTCGCAACACAACCCCAAGTTGGCTCAGCAAATTCAGATGGATACCAAAATTATAATACTGTATGTGGAACTACCTTGTACCACCTTACACACAGGCCTATTCACGACCAGTTTCTTTACCCCAAAGAAGACCTACAAATGCTATACCCATACTGCCGCCATCGGAAAAGAATAAGCAACAAAAATTACCAGATTCGAAATTGTTTTATTATACCCTCCAAAAAAGAATTTGGAGGGTATATTCACTTTGTCATTCCGTTTGTAACGCATCGAAATATCCATCTCCGACCCCATAAAGTATATATATTCTTGATCAGTGATGAAATCTAAGACGAACTGAGCATGTCCGTCCGTCCGTCTGTGGAAATCACGATTCAGTCCAAACGGAAAGAGCTAGACTCTTGAAATTTGGCATAAATATATTTTGAAGCTTAGAGCAGGTTAAGTTCGAAGATGGGCTAAATCGGGCATGAGGGAAAAAAGTTCCCCTAAGAAGAACTAAACCAACCCAGAAAAAACAACATAATTTTTAAAGTTTTTTGGTTATTTTGTTAAGCAAATGATATATTTTTATGTCAAATACGGTCCAACGCCTTAAACTTGGAGCCATAAAATAAAATAAAAATATGTTTTGACCCCGCCCACTTTAGTGGGCGTTATTATAGGCAAAAATAACAAAAATTTAACAAATTGTTTTACTTAAGCCTACATTCCTTAAAAATAAAATTTTTAAGCTTTAATGACGAAGCTGAGACGAAACCTGGTACTACTCTGCCCTACCCCCTCCTTCCCCTTCGCCCCCTAAATGACCCTACCAAAAAAATTTTAAATTTTGTATATAATCATCCCAACCATTTATCTTTAGAATTTTATGACTGCCGATTTCTGCCCTACCCTAACAATATTGCTTTTATAAAATAAAACGATTGTTGTTATAATTATTAGGAACGTATTCTTTTCACAGAATCTTTAACAAATTTTTTAGCTAAATTTTTATCAACTCTTGTTTATGGCGCAAAGAATAGCTTTAAAAAAAATAAGATTTTGACAGCCCGGTAGTTTTGCCTGATCAACATTTTCTGAATTCACCTATGAAGCTATGTTCTTTCTTTTATTACTTTCTTAGAGTAGGTTTTTATTTAGTAAAAATTAATGTATTTATTTGTTTTTGCTTGTAAAAGAATACATACAACGTTGAAATTTCAATAAAAAATTTTCTAACCACTAAAAACGTTGCTTTAGATTCTTCCTACAGCTACGCTAGTGGCAACGCTTATCTTTTGTGTTAGAATGCTGGAATTAGAGAGTTCGACAAGTATTTGAACGAGGAATACCTGGATAGGAGAAAAGATCCTCTAACATGGTGGAAAGAACGCAAGCTGCTATATCCAAGAGTATACTCATACGCTATGAAACGTCTTTGCATTGTAGCTACATCAGTGCCGTGTGAGCGTATATTTTCAGCTACGGGACAAATAATAAATGAAAGAAGGACTTTGCTAAAGCCAAATAAAGTTTCGACTTTAGTTTTTCTACATCACAATATGTAATTTAATGCATATTTATCTGAAAGTTAATATATTTAGTTCATTGTTTTTTATTAAAGCAATCTAATTTCCTTATTTAAAATATTTAGGATTGCATTTTCTAAAACTTAACGTTTAATTTAAATTTGTATTGCCAAAAATCTCATTTAAATAAAGTAAATTTTATGGATGTTAAAAATATTTTGGGTTTTCTTTCATTTAAAGTAGTCCACGTATAAAAATGAATAAACAATTTAGAAGCTTTTCGCAGAAATAAAACACGATTTATTCCAACTCAATTTTTTATAAACAATAAACATATACATATATATGTACATATTATGTACATACAACCCTAGTGATATACATACATATGTACATATCGAGCCATAACTGCAAAAAAAAGTTAATTATACAGGACAAGTATTTTTTAATTACACTTGGTTAAATCGAAGTATAGCCTTAATATTATATACATACATTGGACTATTATATGTAATGTTAATAGTTTTAGTAAATTTCCTGAAAGACAACGCATGTTTGTGGGTGTTGTTATTTTAAGATATTCCTGATGTGTTGCAAAATCGGTTAATTTAATCAAATTATTTTAAAACTAGTAATTATTATTCCTTTAACTGTTTCATTGATATCCTTGCAGTTTTTCACATTAGTTTTACTCTACCTGAAAAAGAGAATTTTAGCTTAAGCGACAAACCAGTTACAAAAAATGTAAGCAAATTAAAATTGCACTTAAGCTTCAATTTCTTTTGCTGTATTTCCGTAACGGTAGTTGACATGACTTCCAAACAAATTATAGTAAATAAATAAGGAATTTGTTTCTAAATAAGAAATAGCAAATTTAGTTCAACTGTTACATAAAAAATAAAGGTGAATATCCCATTACAATTGATTTTCACCTTCGAAAAGCAGCAAAGCAAAATCCATCAGAAAGACTGGCACCATGAAAGCAAAACCCAGTAAGAAGATACCAGCAACCAAACCAAAAGCACCCAAAGCTAAACGTGCTACAGAAGCGAAACCGAAAAAGATGACCCTTACAAAAAACCATCAGCGAAAAAGACCCAATGAATCAAGTAAATTGCTTTCTGTTCTATTTAAACAGTTTTTCGAGGATCGAAATAAAAAAAGCCCTTTTAAGGGCTACAATATATTTTAAAAAAGAGCTCAATTTGCAAACAACCTGAAACAAAACATTTCACAATATAAACTTTTTTATTATTTGTAGACACAAAATCGGCTACCTCTTTTTGAAATTAATTTTGTAGCCCTGAAAAGGGCTGTTTGTGTTTTCTCTCCGGGTTTTTGTTAAAATAAACATTCATTTTTTCAGAATTACACATTCACTTCAAATGCATTTGACATTATATGTACTTTACGAAACAATAAGCAAAGCACTTGTATATTTACTCTTAGTAAGTGTAATACAAACTAATTAACCATGAAATTAAATATTGAAGTCATCTGAATCATAGCCACTACGTATAGATTTTCTGGAACGATTGATACACCTTTTAACACTTTGCTATTCTCCATTCAAGCATGTCGGTTGAGAAATCATCACAATTGGCACATCACTGAAGAAGACTTCACAGAACTGTTTTTCATCAGCAAATTCTTTGTAGGTACCGTCACTCTGAAAGAGTTATACAAATTTTGATAAACATTTTTATATAAATTGTAATAAACACAGTGAAATACTTACATTTCTATACACTTTCCAAATTCAACCCTTGCAGTTCAATCACTGCGTTTAGATTAAATTAAATTGTACCCCTGATTTGGAATTAATTTTTTGTTTCGATAAGTTCATTTAGCAGCCTATCCGCCCATTTGGATGAACTAAAAAGACAAAATTTTATAAAATATTTTGTTTGTTCACATATACATGATTGTCTTATTTCTAATTACCATTGAGATCCTGTTGTGCCTGCAACTTCTACATGTTAGCCACATTTCATATATCCAACCTGAGTAAGTGGTGGTCATTGCAACGATTTTCTTTGATTTGGGTGTTTCAAATTTAAAACAAAAGTAATACCTATGTTTGAATTCCAATTCATTGGAAATCTAGGCACGTTTTTATGTTGATTTATTTACATCATTGACCCCCAGCCACTATTTAGATCTTTGTTTACTGTTTAGAAACAGTTTAATATATTTTTAAAAACACTTAACACTTATTTGTATGAATTATTTCATATTTTTTCCCTAAAAGAAAATTTGTGTTTTATTTTCAACCACCATTGTTTGCTTAAAATTGTAAAACGTGTGAAGATGGATATGTATAGCCATTTCTTCTAACATACCTAAACTGAGCTATTGAACTAACTGAACTAAAAGAGCGTCCTAGTTCAGTAAAGTGAGCTGAGCTGAAAAGAGCGCTCACTCAAAAGAGCTGAAAAGCACAACTATATAAACTTAGCTTCAGATTCAGAATCACCACTATTCAAAAACTTTCTATGAAAATTGTTACGCAAATTCTTCAGCTTTTCCAGACCACTAGTGTACCACGGCAGTTTATAAGGTTTAACATTCTTAGTTGGAATATTACCACGGCAGATATCATGCACTTTCTGCAAAAACAAATCATAACATTCATGAGTATTTGACCCTGCAAACAAAACCAACCAGTTTATAGATTCAAATAAGGAATTCAGCACATCAAAATTACATAGGTTAAAGTTAAAGTCATTAAAAACTGCGGATTGTGAATATTTAAAAAATGTTATGCTTTCAATTTCTAAGACCAAAGGTTGATGATGCATATTAGGCTGAGAGATTCACAGTAAAGGTATATAAATTTGGTATTTAAGAAACTCGGATAAGAAGACTAAATCCAGAAAACGATTTAGTTGATTAGAAAAGGTATTAACGCAGATTCAGCGACAATAAACTGTCAACAAAATTAATTTTAAAGCTATGGTTAACATTGCAAGGCGTTAATAACGAGCTGTCGGAAAATTTCGACCATAAGATGTTTTTAGGTGTTTGCGTGTGTGGTATAAAATTTATGAAATAAAATAAAAACACAGTAATTTAATTAAAATTTGCGATGAGTTCCTTTATTTTTTCAATTATTTGTTACCTTGAATAGCTAGAAGTGTTTCCTAGAAAGTTCACAAAGCAAGTGCTATAACTAGTAAAAATTGAAGATGGCGAAGACAATGTTTAACCTACCCGTTAGCGGTTTACTCGTTGGAATCCAAGAAAATATTCCAGCCAAACAATGTTGATAATAAGGAATAATATTTTGATCCAAACAGAGAATTCCAATAAAATACATAGACGGAAGACTAATAAGTTAATAATATAAACAAAGATATCAAACGTAAAATTCAGCTTAAACATTGCCGGCCACCTTGCAGGAACATAGTTACATGCAGTGAATTTTAAGTATAAATAATAAAATAAATACTTCGCTATAATACAAGGTATATTTATATATATATTTTTTCATAATACAAAATGCGAATGGTTTTTACGACAGATCCATCAACTGAGTTTTGCGGCATGGTTTTCAGCAGATCCATAAACTGAATATGGTTTTTAAAACAGACCCATAAACTGAACCCGTGCGGGATGGTTTTGATCAGATCCATGAACTGTGTTCAAAAACGATATTAAAACGGGGATTGGCCAGAAATGACCCACCCGAATATCGTGTGTTGAGCCATCAGACAACCCGGACTCGTCGTTGATTGGCCTGTAAATATTTGGGCAACTACTTCTGGCCCCAAAACCAGTGCCACCTGACCGGAGTGGTAAAATGTGGGGTCCGCCAACTTGAAATCAGGAAATTGATTTCCAATTGTTGGCGATACATCTTCGACGGGCGTTTTCACACCACGCATCGCAGAAACTTTAGCGGTTAATGAAATCCGCTTTAATGGGTCATAAATCGATTCAATATTCACACGACGATATGAATCTGCAACAGGAATCATTAACCGCTGCACCAAATGTTGGCAAATATAGCTGTGGCTGCAGCAAAGGTCAATGACTCCCCGCAATTGAATCTTTTTATTCCCCATGCGCAATTTCACCTGAAATGTTGGTGAGAACGCTATCACGTGGCGAAGAGGCAGCATAGGCCCAGCCGACGTACTTGGGAGCGGCCGTGAAGACGCAGGCACTGGCTTTGATTTGATGGTGGAGGATTTTTTGTCTTTCGCAACCGGAGAATGCAGCATTCTATGACATCTATTACACTTCCGAGTGCTAGGACAATCTTTTCTTGTGTGGTGCTCTGACAAACAGCGCGAGCAGTAACCAAAGGTAAGGATATGCCGCAATTTTTTGTCATGGGCCAAGCGTTTGAAGCGAAGGCACCCTCGTAAGGGATGCGGTTTCTTGCAAAGTTTGCATTGCTTGGCCTCAACCTTTTCGACGACTTTCGGCGACGTCGACGAGTCGGAGTTGTCAATGGGCTGGCGTTTGCTGGCGACTTCAATGGTATTCGTCGAAGTGGCAGGACCATCCGCCTTGGGAATGACCGCAGAAACCTCTTCAGACAGCGGTGCCTCCAATGATGGGCCCGATACCTCCATCGCCTCTTCGTATTCCTCCAGCAATACAGCTTCCGAAAAAATGGGTAAAGCGTCCATATTACTAGGAAAGAATGAAGTTTAGTAAATGCGATAAAATTAGGTGGCCAAAATGACCAGTTTTGTGATTGGTCGTCTAACAATCCCATTTTGTGTTCGAACGTCGGCGACGCGAACATGATCATCAGTACCTGGATATGTTTTCACGACCCGACCTAACTTCCAGGCAGTGGGCGAAAGTTGCTCATGACGAATAGCAACTAAATCATTTACAGCTATATCACGCTCAGGAAATTTCCATTTATAACGTTTATGCAAATTCTGTAAATATTCTTCTTTCCATCGGCGACAGAAATCATGCGTAAGTGCCTTAACTTTGCGGTATCTATTTATCAAACCTATTGCTGACTCATATATTGAAGGTTCAGGGGGCGCCAATATTGGCCCGCCTATCAAAAAATGACCCGGAGTAAGAGCCACTGGCTCATTAGGACCATCCGACATAGGACATAGTGGGCGCGAATTTAGGCACGCCTCTATTCTCGCGAGCACAGTCGAAAGCTCCTCAAATGTATACTTAACAGATTGAGCCTCCTTGCGAAAATGATGTTTAAAACTTTTGACAGCCGCCTCCCAGAGTCCCCCCATATGGGGCGCACCAGCTGGGATAAACCGCCATGAAAGACCCTGAACTCCAAATGTTGAACATATACGAGCCTGACTTTCCTTCAAAAAAGTGCGAAAATCCTTTTCAATCTCCCGAGAAGCACCTACGAAATTTGTGCCATTGTCAGAAAATACTGTTTGTGGACAACCTCGCCTAGCAATAAAACGATGAAAAGCAGCCAAGAAGACATCCGACGACAAATCCGTCGTAGCTTCTAAATGGACTGCTTTGGTGGAGAAGCAAACAAAGATACAGACATAGGCTTTTGTTATTCGACAAGATCGACCGGTAAAACTTCTCAGGTCAAAGGGACCTGCGAAATCCACGCCAGTAGTGGTAAAAGGACGATTTAAAGTAGTTCGCTCTGGAGGAAGTGCCGGCATGATCTGATTGCATGTGCGTTTCCTATCCAAAATGCAACGTTTGCAGCGGTTCACTACAGTGCGAACCAACACCTTGAGCCGTGGGACCCAATATTCAACGCGTATAATCCGCAGCATCAGCTGATTCCCGCCATGAATCGAAATCATATGTACAAACTCCGACAACAAAATCGTAAACCTAACCATCGGCATGTGCGACATCAAAGAAATCATCAAATTTATTTACGAAGTCTTTTTCGCGTTTTTCCTGGAGTAATGTCCGGCGTTTCGAACTTTTTTGCAAGTTTCTCCATTCTAAATACAAACCTTCAACTTTTGAAACACATTTGGCAAAAGCTCTAAGTGGTATTCGTGCTTTGTTCCATAAAACTTCTACCTCTTTCACTACAAGGGAAGCACTAGCACGCAAGTCTAGTTTTACTTTTCGCATATTGTAAAATAAAACACGCAAAACTTGATCATTTGAAGGCAATTTGGCACCGATTATTTGGCAGGCATCATAGCCGAGAAGGTACAACTGCTCCTGTCGTCTTGTGTTCATATTTATTTTTGATATTATTTTACAAACTTGATTGTTTTATCGCTTTATTTCTTTTAATAACACTTATTTTTTCACTTGTATATGTACTTACGCCCATTCGATACAAATATTATTTAATTGAAGTGCGTTTGATTTTATTCGGGAATTCACCGTTTTGTTTAGCAATTGAAGCGATACTACACAACTGGGCGTTATTGAACTTCAAAAGATGCCGGACTTAACTGACCACATATTTTTCAGTTGTTGTCTGAGCTCACAAACGATATATTACATTTGCTGTTAAAATCACGATATTTTTAAAATCATAATATATATTTTTAAAGTATTGCTAAACATTTTTCCTCATTCTTATTAATTTGTAAACGGAAAAAGATTCAGGTCGAATAAATTAATTATAATTTATATCAAATTTACCAGTGTTTTATTAAATGACCCGCAAATTAGCATCTTAACTTATTTCATATGAATTTAGAATATATAGCCAACTTGTGGGCGGATGCGGCGGTATTACAATCTGCTTATAATTTTACACAATGCATTTTTTTAATGCATGGGTGGAGTTACGATCTAATCTGTTAAAAAAAAATTGTCCCGTACATATAAGGCGCACCCTAATATATATATATATATATATATATATATATATATATATACATATATGGGAGTACATTACCAAAGTAAGAGTATTACCTACAGTTCAATGCTCACATACTATTACTTCGACGCTTCACTCATCCCCACCTCAATGAACCATCAATCTTTGCGGGTCAAGGTTGGTGTTCCTATTGCCTATCTTTTGCCTTGGCTCGCTGTAAGATCGGACTCAGATAAACGTTATCACTCTAAGTGCCTAAGAACCTTTAGTCCTTAATGGCACAGCTCTCCAGGATAATCATAAGGTTCCACAAATAGAGTGGTGACAATTACACATGTAATTAGCTTAGAAACGTAAGCTCATGTCGAGGGCAAAATTAATCGATACTTCATTTCGGCCAAGCTAAGCAAACCCTCGAACGTAATATGCAACAACAACAAAAATATGTCCACATACATATACATACACCCCCATATATATGTACCCATACATACCTACACATACGAACATACACATACATTGTACGTACACACACACACATATATATATATATATATATATATATATATATATATACAGATACACATGCACATATATATATAGAAAAGTATCAGACGCGTTTCCGACGAACGACAACTTATTTAGACGTGCGTGTCCTGCCGCGTGGTCATCGTTGGGACTAAGCCCACCAAGAACCTTAAAGTCTATGGCTTTAAGTCCTTGTTGTGAAATACCTTTACTCCCGTAAAGGTCTTCTACCTCGTATAGGCTGTTCCCTATGGGACGCACTATACGACACCTCAAAAATTTGCGTGCGAGTTCCGCGTTAAAGTTATTCCTAAAATCGCTCTGTTGAAAATTGCGACGGTAAAATTCCTGTCCTGGAATAAATTTTACCTGCCGGCACTGCGTATTATACGACTTCTCTCCACGTAGATATGCCCTATGCATACTCTCCTTAATTTTCTGCCTAATGAGGTCCATTTTGCTCGCCTTGGGTAAAATATTCAGCTCAGGATCACTCAACGTCCGAAGTTTCCTAGATATTTGATATACGCTACCGTGACACCACATTCATGCCGAAGAGCGCGAAATATGGTGTAACCCCTATCGACATTTGCACCGATGATCATAGGGAGAACTCTATCTCTGTGAGATATTTGTCCCTGTGAAGCTTGTGTTATTATTTCTATATTCCCTATAGCCCTTGGTTATTTTATACAGCTGTCAGGGTATTCAGCTCAACTTTAGGCGTTCAAAAGAACTGCCGAAATAGTCGTAGAAACTTTAAATCAAAACAAAAGCAGGTTGTTGCCGAATTTGTGAATCAAGATAAAGTCTCCTTTATTTATAAAAATGCATGGTTTATATACTACCCGTACTTATGAGATTTAGAGTTAACCTCTCTAACTTATTCTAGCTTACCATACAATTATAAATATCTCCTTCAATATCATGCATTTCTCCATTTCCCCTATTCTCTAGTTACATTGGCCAATAGGAATGTTAGTTGTGCGAACATAAATTGTCACTCAAACTGTAATAATTCATGCAATCGTTAGTTCGATCAACTGCGCTGCCCTTGGTGTATGCTTATACCCAATGCATGTGTGTGTTCTAGTTAGGGTGTGCAGTGCATACTTGTATGATACACTACACCCTCACCCTTAAGAGAAAAATTATGGAGTGATTTTTCTATTGTTTTCATTGTTTCAACATTCTTTGTATATATACAATTTTAATAATAGTAATAATAATAATTTTAGTTTAATTTATAATCGGTATGTAATAGTGTCTCTTAAATAATTTTTAAAATCTATTGTTTAGAGTATCTAGTATTTAAAAATTTTTTCTTTTGTGTAATGTAGTTATAATTGGTTATATGTTATTATTTTTTATTTAAGCATTTAAGAAATTCAGATTTAATTAATTAATTGAGAAACATTCTCTTATAAATTTAAGGTTTTCTATATAATAATTAAAATTGGTTAAATTTTATTGTTAGAGAATTTAATTTGATAATGTTCGGTACGGTTTCAAATTATTATTATGTATTTCCTTCTCTACACCATTATAGTCTATTATGGTGTTTACATTATTTCTTTTTATTATTTTAAATGGTGCCTTATAGGTACTTTGATTTTTTTTCTTATTTTCTACTTTTATTGAATTTAGTACAAAATTAGTTAATTTTTCCATAAACTTAAGTTGTGTTTAAATACACTTTCAGTTTTTCTGTCTAAAATTTCTTTTGGTATTTAATTCTGATAAAAGTATGGTAGCACAATAAATGACAAGAAAAATACTGAAAATTATCTAAGACAACTACCTTTTACAGACATTTTATTTCAATGCACAGATGCTTTACCAGGGCTCACTGATACAGGTAGGAGCAGTTCCACAAATATAAAAACTAACAAGTATTTTCTTTTTGTGAAATCTAATTCAAATGTCACAATAACATGTGTAGAACAGAACAAAACGAAAAACTACAAAAACAAATATATGTACATGTTTGTTTTTACATTTGCCCTTAAGTTTTGTATGTATGTAAATTTGTAGAAAAAAGTTTACTTTGTACTAGAACTTCCCCCAGCAACACATTATCAGCTGGGTTATCGCTCCTACCTGTATGAGTGTGCCCTGTGCTTTAACAATTTTCAAGTTGTTGAATGTAAACAAACACATGGTTGTATGAAAAACTTAAATTGAATTTAAATGTACAATGTGGGCCATTTAAATCTTGTATAATTTTGAAGTGAAAAACAAAATTTTGCATTTAAATACACTTTAAGTTTAAATAGTACTTAATTTTGGAGTTAAAAACTGGGCATAAGTCTCCTACTTCTGGATTAAATTTATTAGTGTGGTCATTGCTTACGATTCTTTTTTGTTTTGCTTTTATCAATAATTCTTTTGCTTTATTCAAAGCTAATTTTAACCTGACTTGTAACTCTTGTACGTAGTCGTCATAATTGTAAAAGTTTTGTTTATTTTCTAGAATGTCAGAGGGTAGATATTGTAATTTTCCATATATTAATTCAAAAGGCGTGTAGCCTGTGTCTACATGTGGTGCCGTATTGTAGGCAAAAGTAAAATATGGAATCCACCTGTCCCATTCATAATCACTTGCAGTTGTTAACAAAAATTCGTTGAGTACTCTGTGGTTTCTTTAAACTGACCCTAATGTCTCATGATGGTATGGTGTGGAAAATATTTGGTTGATTTGTAACAATGAGCATATGTTTCGCATAACTTCTTTTGTAAATTCTGTACCTTTGTCAGATTTGAGCACTTGAGCATTTGTCCATGTTTTAAAATAAATTGCTCAACCATTGTTCTTGCTGTCGTAAATGCATCTTTTGTCGGCATCGGATGTGCAACAACAAATTTTGTTAGTTCACACTGCATGGTAAAAATATATCGGTATTCATTTGAAATACGAAGAGGACCAACGGTATCAATTGAAATCACTTCAAAACTATTGTTTGGAGTGTCTGTTAGTGTAAGTAGTTCTTTAATGTGTTTAGTTTGTTTGTTTCTGTTACAAATGTTAATAATGTAATAACTGTCACAATATGTAATAAATTTTTTTACCATCTTATTCATATTTTTCCAAATATATCTCTTTTTTAGTTTAATGATTGTTTTTCTTATTCCTAAGTAGCCTGCGTGTGTGGTATTATGAAACTCGTCAATTAGTTTGTATTTTAATATGTCATCTGATATTCTTTTTGGGGCGTTGTATATTAGTATATTTAGTTGAGGACTTTCTTTATTAATTTTTATTCTTGCATATGCTTCTTTCAATTTTTCTTTTGTATACATCTTAAATATTTTATCATTACTTGATAGCGCTAATTCTCTTATATTTTCTTTTTCCATTTTAGATATCAGTTTCCTCAGAATTGAATCTAGTTTCGCTGAGTTATCGCTGAACCTTGCTAGCTTATTATTTTCTCATTAATAATTAATTTCTTATATTCTTGACGTCATTTACTGATGTACATTCCCATATGCGAAGTTGATCAGACTTCTGAGAATCATCGTTTCTTACACGCGCGTCGTTATTTTCTGTTATTTTATTTGCCTCCTTATTTTTACTCCAACTCCTTTTTGCCTCATTTTCATTGTTTTTCATAGCCCTCGTAGTTATTAATAATTTCTTAGCTTGTTCATCATCTTCTGTTGGTATCATCTGTTTTAGTATATCCGAATTGATTTCTATCCTAGATAGTGCGTCAGCGTTTGTATTCATCTTTCCCCTTTTATAAACAATATCGAAGTCGTAGTCACACAAGTCAAGTCTAATTCTTGTCATTTTTGAAGAAGGATTTCTATGGGAAAATAGTGATACTAATGGTCTATGGTCAGTTACTACTGTAAATTTTCTACCGTACAAATATGGTTTGAAATAGTTGATGCTCCAGTGGATTGCCAATAGTTCCTTTTCAATCACTGGTTTGTTCATGTCATGTTTTTGCAATGCTTTACTTGCATATGAAATTGGTCGGTCTTTACCTATTTCTTCCTGTGATTACACTGCTCCTAGTGCGTAGTTTGAAGCATCTGTTGTTAATATAAAGGTTTTGTCAAAGTCAGGGTATTGCAATACTGGGGGACTTATCAGTTTTCCTTTTAGGTCATCAAAAGCTTTTTGGCAATTATCCGTCCATTTGAATTTTGTGTTTTTCTTTAATAGTTAGTTTAAGTCTTTAGCTGTGTCTGCAAAATTTGGTATGAATCGTCTATAGTAATTGCAAAATGCAACGAGTCGTCTTACTTCATCCGCATTTTTTGGTGTGGGATAATTCTTAATTACGTCGTATTTTGATGGGTCTGTTTTTAGTTATAAGATGTATAAGATAAGTAACTTCTGGTCTTAAAAATTGACATTTTTTTGGATTTAATTTCAAATTGTACTGTTGTAATCTGTCTAATACTTTTATTAGGTTTCTATTGTTGTGGTTCAAACTACATTCGTATATGATAATATCGTCCACATAAAGAAATGCTTCAGATTGTAGTCCTGAAAGTGCTATTGTCAACATTCTTTGAAAGCTGTTTGAGGATATCTTCAGTCCAAATGGTAATCTTTTAAATTGATAGTGGCCTTGTTGTGTAGAAAAAGCTGTTAAAGGTCTAGAATTTTTGTCTAAATTAATTTGATGAAATGAGCTAGTCATATCAAGTGTAGAAAACCATTTTGCTCTACCTAATTTGTCCAAAATATCTTCCAATCTAGTTAAAGGAAATTTATCATTTATTATCTTGTCATTAAGTTTTCTGAAATCTACTACCAATCTCCATTTCTTCTTGTCTTCTACATTCTTTTTAGGTACTAAAAGGAGTGGTGCATTATATGGGCTAACTGATGGTTCTATTATGTCATCAACAAGCTTGTTCATTTAATACGTCTGTATGTGAATGTGGTAGTCTGTAATTTTTTATATAAACTGGATTGTTGTCTAAGGTCGTGATTCTTTGGTTGTAGAAATTGTTTACAGTTAATTTTTCTTCTTCTAAGTGGAAAACATTTTGATATTTTTTAAATATATTTATTAGTTCTGTTTTTGCATTGTTGTCATTATTTTGTAATTGCAGTTCTTTTACTATTTTATTGAATCGTTCACTGTTATGTTGAAAACTGTTGCAATTGTAATTTAATACGTCATAGTTTGAAAGTGGGTCAGTTTGTATTTTGAAATTTTCTAAAGTTATTGTGTCGTTCGTTGTGTTTAATATTTTTATGTGTGTCATGCCGTTGTTTGGTGCTATTGAATTGCTTAAAAATATTCCTTCTTGTATTTCATATTATATATGACGAAATCTTCTGTTAAGTTTAATTTAATGGGTTGAATGACTTCAGTTCTTGGTGGTATTGTTATCTTTAAGGTGTTAATTGATTTTGCTTGCATAGGAATTATAACTGTATCATTGTTCACAAATAAGGAAATTGTGAATGTTTCATAATATATTTTGCATATATATTTCTTAAAGAAATCTCTTCCTAAAATACCATCTGTTTCTATTGGAAAATTTTGTTTTACAAATTGAAATGGATGTTCGCATATTCCGTCTGATGCTGTTAACTTAAGTCTTCTGTTGTGATACCTGTTAGTTTCCATTTTTCTTCTGGTTTAAACTGTTCACCTATGAACTCATTACGCATTCGGCAAAGTGATATGTCGGCGCCAGTGTCAATAAGAAAAGTTAAATTTTTGTTCTTATATGTGACATTGATATAATTGGAATTGTTTTCGGATATTTTGTGAATCTTTAATTTTTGCCCTCCGGGATGACCATGTATCCCTGGCCCATCTCGTTTCCCGCATTTTGTATTGTGTGTACGTATCTGTTGTTATTATTTCTATTTATGTAGTTATGATTTCTTCTGGGATCATTTCTATTATTATTATTGTTATTAATGTTATTATTGTTAAATCTTCTATTAAAATTGTTATTCGTATTATTGTTGTTTCTGGAGCTGTTAGCTATATTGTTTCTATTGGAGTTGTTGTTAAAAACGTTATTATTACACCTATTATTAGTATTGTATGATCTGTTATAATTGGGGTTGTTATTTTGTCGCATGTATGTGTTGTGTCTATAGTGATTTTGGTGTTGATACCGTGGTTGATACTAGGGATGTAACGACACGCCATTTCGCCGATCCGATACCAATACTCAAAAATAAGTATCGCCGATACCGATTCCGATACGCATATTGAAATTGAACTCAAGTAAAAATTAACAAAACTCAAGTAGAGTAATTTTTCTGTTATACAATATAACAGTGTTTATTAATGACCCATTCAAATCATCAAAATTTTCAATACATTTCAGTTTCTAAAATTCAAATTTTCAAACTACAAAACGTCTGCAATATTTATGATTTTACAAAATAAACGATGGCATTCAGTTTAGATTGGCTCATGATTTAAAATTGATATTAATAAGACTTAAAAAAAGAATTGAATTTGAATTCATGTTAACAAAAATAAATTATTGTTTTTCACAAAATAACTGTGTAAGATATTATTAATGAGTCAATTCAAACTGAATGTCATACTGTTTATTTTCTAAAATCATCAAAATTGTCAATACATTTCAGTTTCTAAAATTCAAATTTTCAAACTACAAAACGTCTGCAATATTTATGATTTTACAAAATAAACGATGGCATTCAGTTTAGATTGGCTCATGATTTAAAATTGATATTAATAAGACTTAAAAAAAGAATTGAATTTGAATTCATGTTAACAAAAATAAATTATTGTTTTTCACAAAATAACAGTGTAAGATATTATTAATGAGTCAATTCAAACTGAATGTCATACTGTTTATTTTCTAAAATCATCAAAATTGTCAATACATTTCAGTCTGAACTTAAAATTTTCAAACTACAAAACGTCTGCAATATTTACGATTTTACAAAATAAACGATGGCATTTAGTTTAGATTGGCTCAAGATTTAAAATTGATATTAATAAGACTTAAAAGACAACGAATTGAATTTGAGATCATGTTAAAATTAAATTAAATTAAAATTGATATTAATAAAATTTTCGTTTAAAAAACAAAGTGTTCTCAAATTTTGCGGAGATAGACGATTTCTCAAATCCGTTTGAAGCAGACCTGCAGTGGAAAATAGTTTCTCAGATGCGACAGAACTCATTTGAAAACTTAAGTATTTCTGCGCCATTTTTTTAAGTTTGGGTGGGATATGTCATTGCGCCAGTAAACAAGAGGGTCTGCGCCTCTAGGAATATTAGGAGATCTAAGGTATCTCTCGACTTCTTCGTTAGCAGAACCACAGCTTAGGATGGATAGAGGCTCATCCTCCTCGGATTCTCTTATAATTTTTTCACATACGCTCCAAAGGCGAGTACTTCTCGTAGACTTATCAGAACTTTTGTGAGGTGTAGAGAGGATTGTGTCCTCAACACTTTCGGAGTGTAGAGTCATGTTAAGCAGCTCAATAAGACGTTTTTTCGATAGGATTGAAGTCGATTGTCTTTGAAATATTCGAGCTTTGTATCGAGGGTCAAGAATTGTAGATAAATAATAGATTTCATTATTCTCTAAACCCCCAAATCTTTCATTCAGAGCTGATGCTAAGTTACTCGCAAATTTTTGGGACTCCGAACTACTCTCCATCTCCGATGATTCGTGTATTATGTTTTCTAATAATGTTCGAAGACTGTTAACTAGCGGAATAGCGTCAGACAATGTAGCAGTGGCTTTGCTTATGGATTTTGTAGCCTCTTCAAAGTAAGCCAAAATTTTCACCACCTCTTCCATCATTATCCATTCGTCGGTAGTAAGTTCTACCTTACATTTTATACGAGGTAAACAAGCTTGTACCGCAACCCTTTGCAGTAGCAAACGCCTCAAAGCCTGAAGTGTTGAATCCCAACGTGTAGATATGTCCTGCATAAGGACATGATTCGGAATATTGTGTGTATCTTGCATTTCTTTTAAAATGTTAGTGCTGCTTGTGGAATGGCTAAAATGTCCTATAATAGACCTTGACTTGGTAATCATTTCATTTACTTTATCGTCTTTAAAAAGGCTAGATTTAATTGTCAATTGCAAAGAATGCGCTAAACACTTTACTGGCTTTACATCATATGAGAGCTGAATCTGGCTAATAGCAACACCCATGTTGGCAGCATTGTCAGTGAGTATTGCTCGTACTCTATCTTGTATATCCCAATCTTCTAAAGCTTTAATTATATTATATGCTATATTAGTACCGGAGTGCTGAGCTCCATCGAATGACATGACCTCAAGGCAGTAATTTTTGAACACAAAGTGTACATCGATGCCATGAGCTGTCAAGCTAAAAAAATTATTGGATTGTGAAGAGCAGTCACTTGTCCATATATCGGTGGTTATCACAATATGTGGCAGATCTTTTAGTAACTTCAGTACCCTGGATTTTACTTTCTGATACATTTCCGGTATGACTTTTTCACTCAAATGAGTCCGGGAAACCATTTTGTAATTTGGATTTAGTTTTTTTACTAATCTTTGGAAGCCTATTTGATTCACTAAATCAAACGGTTGCATATCAACATAAATTTCCTCAGCAATAATGCGAGTTATTTCTTTTGCCCGAATATCATCATCATTATAAACAGATTTCTTCTCAATTATTTCCGCAAGGTTATGTCTCGTTATCATTGCAATATTTTGGATCCTGAATAGGCCTTTTCGTTCCTGAAACGGTATTCAATTCATTTAAATGGTGTCTCTTCATGTGAGTCCATAAGTTTGATGTATTGTAATTTCTAGAATTGATGCCACGGGAAACTTTTTCTCCACAATACAAACATATTGCTTTGGAACTATCCACATCCGATATTTCAAAATGTTCCCATATAGCACTTTTATGCTGTGAAGTTGACATTATTGCAATGTTTATTTTACATTTAACAACTATTTGGTTAAAAACAAACCAAATTTATGCTGTAGTTTATTTTTTGATAAGTGCACTAATCCGTTTTCAATAACCACGCAACATCTTCAAAAGTAAACTACTTCTTTAAGCATCAAGTTTTGTTTTTTGCATTTGCTTGTAAAGTTTACAATTAAAAGAACACGTACAAACATGCAAACACACACTGCTTTATGTTGTATATGACAAATTCAGTGAAAAAATTAGTTTTCTCATTTTTGTATAACAATGCAGAAACTAAATCAGAGATGCAAAATGAGATTTTACAAATTGTACCAACTTTCAAGAAAAGTGTACTTATTAACTCCGATTGCTTTTATTAATTTGAAAAATTTTTTATTTAAATGAAATTGAATAAAAACTCACATAAAAATTCATTTGTATTCATGTAAACATGTATGTCGGTAAACAAAACGCCAGAAGCTCTATCTAAAAAAGTCTAATCCAATTTTTAGTATATTCCGATTTATTTCCCGGACATACAGAGATACTATAAAATTCCGTCTTATTCGAACAAAAATAGCGGTAATATTAAAAAAAATTATTAATTTACATACAGGCACATTTTTATTGAGGATGTAGGTATATCATCACAGAAAATGCAAAAAGTCCTTTCTAAAAGTTGTACAGGAAAAGCATCAAACTTGTTTGAATGAGTTAATATATTGACAATAAGTGAAAAATTTTTCAATAAATAAATATATAAATTTGTTGGCCCTTTTAATTTGCATTATAAAATTTTGCACTAATTGTCAATTTATATTTCATTGAAACAATTATGCTCCCCTGTAAAACTTTTAAAACGTTAGACAGGGCTTTTTGCATTTTCCGTGACGATATGTAGATAAACTCAACAATTAATATTATTTTCATTACAAAATGTACTCAAAAGTACAATTGTAAAAGAAGGACAATTGTACCAACTTTTACATCGCTGAACTAAATCATCGCATGCATAAATGAATAAAAGAAAATCAAGACGTATTCAAAGTGGTGATGTTATAAGCACAGTTTTTATTCTTTTTTGCGGAAAATAGAGGTTCGTATGTCAAAATTTGTACATGTTGACAAAGAGGATGTGATGTCAGTTGTTATTTTAAGTTGTAATTGTTGTGGAATTACCACCACTTGTATTAATGCGCCTTGAAAAAAATCTTAAAACATACAAACACATACAAGATTTAGCATTGAGAGAACATTTCATTACTATGGTGAAAAGCAAAATAGAAGAAACAATTTCATTATGTATTCTGTTTTGATTTTATGTTCTGCTTTTAATATGTTATTTCTCATAGTTGTCTTGCAAAAAAAAAAGAGTTCAAAATTGAATATTTTGTTCAAAAAAACTCTAAAGAAAAATATAAGAAGTATCGGCGTATCGACAGTAAAATATCGCCGATATCGATATATCGGAAAACCAGAAGTATCGCCGATATATCGGTATCGGTTGCATCCCTAGTTGATACGTCCTAACATGCAATATTGAACTGTTGTTTGTTCTATGTTCATTTTCTATTTCTAATGATAATTCAAATGCATCTTCTAAATTACTTGGTCGAGCCGCATATATGGTCGATTTAAAGTGATCGTTTAGGCCCTTTTTTTTAGGAGTAGGACCAGCACTCAGGGGATGACCCCTATATATGCAATGCATTGCGCCGGAACTGAAAACGAGGGGATAGTATCGAGGGGACAGATAAGGAGAGATGAGAAGATAGACAGTTGTTTTTGTAGCTATTTCAACCTTTTACTTCGCCGGCTAATTTTTGCTACAGGGCCGACGAAGGTGGATGCTGTTACTCTGCTTTTTAGTACATGATAGTGTCAGTCGCTGCCAATTATGTTCAGTGATCAGTGACTATGCCTTCATCATTGAAACAGGTTGGCAACAACTAACACAACCATGCACTAATGCTATTTTAGAAGAATTCAACACAATATTTCATGACTCAGCGCGGGGTCGAACTCACGACCTTCCGCTTCATAGTCTCGTGTTCTACTACTTCAGCCAAGAGCACCCACAAATGTATCTAGCGCCAATTTATTGTTAAGCTTAGTTATTACATTTTATTCGTTTTCAGAAACGTCGTCACTAGTTCATGTATCCCTAAATCTATTAAACATATTATTTTCTCCTTGTACGTGATAATGGCCATTTTTCCTTGAAATAGTGTACTCATATTATTTTGTAATTCTGGAATCGTTTCCCTGTTCTTGTACCTTTTTTTTAATTGGGTTTTTAATGAATCAAAAGTTTCTGGCTATGTGAAGCTTGCTGTTGCAGTTCTGACGTTTGAAGTTAGTTTTGCGTAAAATATGTATTTGAGAAAATCTACTTTAGCCTCAGTTGAAAGAGAGTTATTATAAAGTTCAGTTGTTATTAAAAAGCTTTCTAACTCGAGATATATTCCGTTGAATAGCTTTTGAAGCTGTTTCTAAACTGAATGACGTCATTGAGATGGTTGTTTCGGTTTCAGTTCTAATATGTAATGGTATTTGCTCGTGTATAGATATTGGTAACTCTAATGACATGTTCTTTTTGTTAGCTATATTTATTAATTTGTTTCTAATGTCCAAAAAAATGCATCTGCCACCGCTTTGCGTGCTGTTGTTAATCTGTTGTAATTTACATTAAATATAACTCTAATTTCTTCAAGAGCCCGCAGTAAGTTTCCTATGTGTTTTTCAACAATTTCCCCTCTTGTTGGCCTGTCGAGATTTAAACATTTGTAAGATCTATCAAATTTTTCTTTTATTAATCTAACTTTTACCAGTAAATTTTGCCATTCCATTCCATAAAATAGTTGTATAAAAATTTTTTTATTCTGTCTACATTATCTGTAAGACTTGTGTACTTCTTCCTCAAAGATTTTTTATGCAATTGCTACAATTTTATGAGTAAATTTATTGTGCTTAAAACTACTAACAATAATAATAAAATAAAGGTTGAGTTATCAGACTCTCGAGATACTTCTACATTATTTACTACGTTGGCGTTTGGGTCCGATACCCTACATTGTCTTCCGCCCATTGAATGCTGATGGTTTCCCCAAATAGGACCTACCATTTAATGTTGTGGGAGTTTATCTTCTTTTTCTTTTTCATTGGTGCTTTCTTCTATCCTTTATCTTGTCTTTTATTACTTCTTGTGTTTCCTTTGAAGTAGCGAGCATCAATTCCTTGTACAGGATTGCAATCTCTTTTCTTGCTTGGAACTTTTTTCCAGCTCTCTTCTTTTTAATAGCCCTTTTTTCTACTGTTTCCTTTTTTTTGGCCTTGTTTCTTTTGACGCTTCTTGGATTCTTCTAAGGTTATTGCTCCTGGACCAGTGCTTAGCGGTGTAGTCTGGTATTTTGGAGCTGATGTGTTGACGGGAACTGGTGCGTCCTCTTCATGGAGGTATTCTTCCCAGCGTTTGAAAATGTCTTCTATTTCTTTATCCGTCATTAAATAGTAATGTTATATTTTTTTCTTTACTGTTAGAGGATCAGAGGATCTGGTCCGTTCGCAGGATCGCCATGTGAAGCTTGTGTTATTATTTCTATATTCCCTATAGCCCTTGGTTATTTTATACAGCTGTCAGGGTATTCAGCTCAACTTTAGGCGTTCAAAAGAACTGCCGAAATAGGCGTTCAAAAGAACTGCCGAATAGTTGTAAATCAAAACAAAAGCAGGTTGTTGCCGAATTTATAAATATAAATAAATATAAATATAAATAAATAAAGTCTCCTTTATTTATAAAAATGCATGGTTTATATACTACCCGTACTTATGAGATTTAGAGTTAACCCCTCTAACTTATTCTAGCTTATCATATAATTATAACTATCTCCTTCAATATCATGCATTTCTCCATTTCCCCTATTCTCTAGTTACATTGGCCAATAGGAATGTTTGTTGTGCGAACATAAATTGTCACTCAAACTGTAATGATTCATGCAATCGTTAGTTCGATCAACTGCACTGCCCTTGGTGTATGCTTATACCCTATGCATGTGTGTGTTCTAGTTAGGGTGTGCAGTGTACACTTGTATGATACACTACACCAGGGCTCCTCAGCCATTACACTCCAGATACGAGTGCCAATCGGATTTTCTACACGTATTCACATACGCAACACGAACAGTAACGAAATTCACATCAATGAGAGAAGAGAAAATAAAAATTTTATTCAGAGACAACAACAAACGCATGACTAAATTTTCAACCCGCGTTGCCATCGTTCGATTTTTTGTATTCTTGGATGGATGAATTTATATATATATTATGATTTTTAGTAATTTTGTATTATACAAAAATGGTTCTATAATATTTTATATCTCCATTGGAAGATAGTATTGTCTATAATATAATATTTTAATATAAGCCTTATGAAAATTTTCTACAGAGGAACTTTTTTTTTAAATCGAAAGAAATGTTATTTACTCAGTTGCACGAGTATTTTAAAATTTTTGGTACATTATCTTTACACCATTTACAGTTTTATTTCCGAATTTTCTTATCATATTTTTCTTTCCACGCTTATTTCGACTAAATACTTTTTATATGGGCTTTGACAGCATTTCGGTCGAAATTGTGAATAGAATATAGGCTATAGAAACAAAAATCAATTTCACACATTTATAAAAGTGAAAACTAAGTTTGCCTTCTTATATTATTATCAATTTGATTTTGTGATCAACGGCAACACCTTTAAATGTTCTTTCTTGTTCACATAGTTGCCAGACAAAATAGATGCAATATCGCCAAATTTTGGAGAAAAAACATCAAAATCTTCATATTACTTTTTCAAATCGTTAATGTGAAATTATTACGGTAGTTTTATGAAAAATACCTCAACATTTCTACAGAATTAAAAAATGCTTTCAATTTTTCATATAAAACGGTGTTATTTTGACAAAAATATTTAAAAACAATGAGTAAGTTCAATTTGAAGTATACGTAAAATAAGAAATTGCTTCTGTTTAATATTTTTGTTCCTAAAAATTTTTTTATTGCAAAAAGTTTTATGGGGAGAAGAGGGTTTCAACGTCTAGTAGCGTCCTAATATAGAATTTTTTCAAAATTACAAACATTTTAATAGATGAATTGACTTGAAAGCAAATTTTTTGATTTGTAAGTCTTTTTTATAATATATGTCTTTTCTCTTAATTAAAAGTAAGAACCAAAATGTTTTGATTCCACTTACATATTTAGATTTTTTTACTCCTCTATTATAATTTCCTGGACTTGGTCTTTTAAATATTTCGTTCAAATTTAATATTTAAATCACGTTATTTTTAAACAGAAATAACGGAACACAATATTTTTGTCAGATAAAATGGCAATATATAAGTCAAAATATTCCAACATTATGTACATTAATAAATTCGGAAAAAAATTTAAAATAATTTTAGCCTTATTAATTTTCGCCTGTATTAATTAAATGTAAGAAATACATATTAATGAAAACTTTATTTAAATATTTCATGTCATTTTATTTTTGGCATAAAAAGTCGTAAAAATGACGTCGTCTGGCAACATTATTTGTACGCTCTTGCTTAAAAAAACAGTCACTAACACATGAAAAATTCACAAATACATTATACTTAAATATTTTCTCCCATTGAGGAGCCCTGCACTACACCCTCACCCTTAAGAGAAAAATTATGGAGTGATTTTTCTATTGTTTTCATTGTTTCAACATTCTTTGTATATATACAATTTTAATAATAGTAATAATAATAATTTTAGTTTAATTTATAATCGGTATGTTATAGTGTCTCTTAAATAATTTTTAAAATCTATTGTTTAGAGTATCTAGTATTTAAAAATTGTTTCTTTTGTGTAATGTAGTTATAATTGGTTATATAATATTATTTTTATATTTAACTGCCTATTTCTCACTGTCGAATGAATTCTTTCTTTCGTATAAATATACTTAAAACAAAAACAAAATTTTATTAATTGTTTTTGTTTCAAATTATTTATACGAAAGAAAGAATTCATTCGACAATGAGAAATAGGCAGTAAGTATTTAAGAAGTTTAGATTTAATTAATTAATTGAGAAACATTCTCTTATATATTTAAGGTTTTCTATATAATAATTACAATTGGTTAAATTTTATTGTTAGAGAATTTAATTTGATAATGTTCGGTACGGTTTCAAATTATTATTATGTATTTCCTTCTCTACACCATTATAGTCTATTATGGTGTTTACATTATTTCTTTTTATTATTTTAAATGGTGCCTTATAGGTACTTTGATTTTTTTTCTTATTTTCTACTTTTATTAAAACTAAGTCTCCTACTTCTGGATTAAATTTATTAGTGTGGTCATTGCTTACGATTCTTTTTTGTTTTGCTTTTATCAATAATCCTTTTGCTTTATTCATAGCTAATTTTAACCTGACTTGTAACTCTTGTACGTAGTCGTCATAATTGTAAAAGTTTTGTTTATTTTCTAGAATGTCAGAGGGTAGATATGGTAATTTTCCATATATTAATTCAAAAGGCGTGTAGCCTGTGTCTACATGTGGTGCCGTATTGTAGGCAAAAGTAAAATATGGAATCCACCTGTCCCATTCATAATCACTTGCAGTTGTTAACAAAAATTCGTTGAGTACTCTGTGGTTTCTTTAAACTGACCCTAATACCTCATGACGGTATGGTGTGGAAAATATTTGTTTGATTTGTAACAATGAGCATATGTTTCGCATAACTTCATTTGTAAATTCTGTACCTTTGTCAGATTTGAGCACTTGAGCATTTGTCCATGTTTAAAAATAAATTGCTCAACCATTGTTCTTGCTGTCGTAAATGCATCTTTTGTCGGCATCGGATGTGCAACAACAAATTTTGTTAGTTCACACTGCATGGTAAAAATATATCGGTATTCATTTGAAATACGAAGAGGACCAACGGTATCAATTGAAATCACTTCAAAACTATTGTTTGGAGTGTCTGTTAGTGTAAGTGGTTCTTTAATGAGTTTAGTTTGTTTGTTTCTGTTACAAATGTTAATAATGTAATAACTGTCACAATATGTAATAAATTTTTTTACCATCTTATTTATATTTTTCCAAACATATCTCTGTTTTAGTTTAATGATTGTTTTTCTTATTCCTAAGTGGCCTGCGTGTGTGGTATTATGAAACTCGTCAATTAGTTTGTAATTTAATATGTCATCTGATATTCTTTTTGGGGCGTTGTATATTAGTATATTTAGTTGAGGACTTTCTTTATTAATTTTTATTCTTGCATATGCTTCTTTCAATTTTTCTTTTGTATAATCTTAAATATTTTATCATTACTTGATAGCGCTAATTCTCTTATATTTTCTTTTTTCATTTTAGATATCAGTTTCCTCAGAATTGAATCTAGTTTCGCTGAGTTATCGCTGAACCTTGCTAGCTTATTATTTTCTCATTAATAATTAATTTCTTATATTCTTGACGTCATTTACTGATGTACATTCCCATATGCGAAGTTGATCAGACTTCTGAGAATCATCGTTTCTTACACGCGCGTCGTTATTTTCTGTTATTTTATTTACCTCCTTATTTTTACTCCAACTCCTTTTTGCCTCATTTTCATTGTTTTTCATAGCCCTCGTAGTTATTAATACTTTCTTAGCTTGTTCATCATCTTCTGTTGGTATCATCTGTTTTAGTATATCCGAATTGATTTCTATCCTAGATAGTGCGTCAGCGTTTGTATTCATCTTTCCCCTTTTATAAACAATATCGAAGTCGTAGTCACACAAGCCAAGTCTAATTCTTGTCATTTTTGAAGAAGGATTTCTATGGGAAAATAGTGATACTAATGGTCTATGGTCAGTTACTACTGTAAATTTTCTACCGTACAAATATGGTTTGAAATAGTTCATGCTCCAGTGGATTGCCAATAGTTCCTTTTCAATTACTGGTTTGTTCATGTCATGTTTCTGCAATGCTTTACTTGCATATGAAATTGGTCGGTCTTTACCTTTTTCGCCCTGTGATTACACTGCTCCTAGTGCGTAGTTTGAAGCATCTGTTGTTAATATAAAGGTTTGGTCAAAATCAGGGTATTGCAATATTGGAGGACTTATAAGTTTTCCTTTTAGGTCATCAAAAGCTTTTTGACAATTGTCCGTCCATTTGAATTTTGTGTTTTTATTTAATAGTTGGTTTAAGTCTTTAGCTGTGTCTGCAAAATTTGGTATGAATCGTCTATAGTAATTGCAAAATGCAACGAATCGTCTTACTACATCCGTATTTTTTGGTGTGGGATAATTCTTAATTACGTCGTATTTTGATGGGTCTGTTTTTACTCCGTCTTTAGTTATAAGATGTCCAAGAGAAGTAACTTCTGGTCTTAAAAATTTACATTTTTTTGGATTTAATTTCAAATCGTACTGTTGTAATCTGTCTAATACTTTTATTAGGTTTCTATTGTTGTGGTTCAAACTACATCCGTATATGATAATATCGTCCACATAAAGAAATGCTTCAGATTCTAATCCTGAAAGTGCTAATGTCAACATTCTTTGAAAGCTGTTTGAGGATATCTTCAGTCCAAATGGTAATCTTTTAAATTGATAGTGGCCTGGTTGTGTAGAAAAAGCTGTTAAAGGTCTAGAATTTTTGTCTAAATTAATTTGATGAAATGAGCTAGTCATATCAAGTGTAGAAAACCATTTTGCTCTACCTAATTTCTCCAAAATATCTTCCAATCTAGTTAAAGGAAATTTATCATTTATTATCTTGTCATTAAGTTTTCTGAAATCTACTACCAATCTCCATTTCTTCTTGTCTTCTACATTCTTTTTAGGTACTAAAAGGAGTGGTGCATTATATGGGCTAACTGATGGTTCTATTATGTCATCAACAAGCTTGTTCATTTATTACGTCTGTATGTGAATGTGGTAGTCTGTAATTTTTTATATAAACTGGATTGTTGTCTAAGGTCGTGATTCTTTGGTTGTAGAAATTGTTTACAGTTAATTTTTCTTCTTCTAAGTGGAAAACATTTTGATATTTTTTAAATATATTTATTAGTTCTGTTTTTGCATTGTTGTCATTATTTTGTAATTGCAGTTCTTTTACTATTTTATTGAATCGTTCAATGTTATGTTGAAAATTGTTGCAATTGTAATTTAATACGTCATAGTTTGAAAGTGGGTCAGTTTGTATTTTGAAATTTTCTAAAGTTATTAGGTGTGTTCAATTACTTTACTATTAAAAATTAGTAACGAGAGAGTAACAAGAAATTTTCCACAATTACTCTCAAAAATGTGAAAAAGTAAATGAACACTTTACTAGCTAAAATTTGCAAGTTAAAGTAGTGTTGTAATATATTGGTATATATGAGTACTCAATAGCTACCCCTATATATTTTGGACAAATTATACATATATACATATTATTATAAAAATAATGTGATTATGGTCATTTATCAAGGTTTGCAATTTTATTTAATCTAGTACTAGGCGTAGTCGAAATACGCTAAACACGATTAGGGTAATTAGCTACTTTTGAATTAAGTGAATTAATAAAATATCTTTTTTTTAATTAGTTTATACGTTATAACAGTCTGCGCAAGCAAATGTGAGTTAAAAAGGAGAATTTTTGTTAGTTGTTGTCTAACATCAATACCTTGCCTTTGCAATCGTTTCCAAACATTTGAACACAAAAACGTATAGGCTATAATAATAAACAGCCGGCGAGAAACGGGTAAAATATATATTTTAAAGGAAACAAATTTAAGCAATATAGATTTTTATTGTAATAAAAAGCTTTATCCAAAATAAAATATCATGTTGCTGCCACGATTAAAACCCCAAAAGCAGTAAAAAAGTAATTTAATAAATTATGTGTTAATTTAAACTTATTTGCAAATATATATCTGAACTAATTGAATTATTTGCCTGCTTAGTGTAAATTACCGAGAAGCTAGGTACTCATAATATTTGCAACACTACAAATGCCGGAACATCCTTTGCCACTGATGTACCAGATACTGTGTTGCTTAGTTCAATTCCATTAGACATCTTATTTTGCTTCTGTAGTTCCTAAGTTACACAAAAATAAATTTGTTATCTTTTTAATACTTTTTATTGTTTTAAAAGTTTACATTTACTTACAATTTCATAAATTTTCCAAAATATTTTTATTTTCAACTTAATTTAGAAATATTGTTTTATAAACACAAACACAAAACAGCTGTTTTAATAATTATTACAAGTAAAAATTTTACTTGTAAAAACTTGCAATAATTTTTCTGTATCTAAATTTTTTACGCTCTTTCGCCGCTCTCTCGTTGCAAATTTTTTGGGTTAATGAACACTTTCTAGTAACAATTGTTACAAATTTGTAAAAATTTTTAGTAAATGAACACGGCTATTGTGTCGTTCGTTGTGTTTAATATTTTTATGTGTGTCATGCCGTTGTTTGGTGCTATTGAATTGCTTAAAAATATTCCTTCTTGTATTTCATATTATATATGACGGAATCTTCTGTTAAGTTTAATTTAATGGGTTGAATGACTTCAGTTTTTGGTGGTATTGTTATCTTTAAGGTGTTAATTGATTTTGCTTGCATAGGAATTATAACTGTGTCATTGTTCACAAATAAGGAAATTGTGAATGTTTCATAATCTATTTTGCATAAATATTTCTTAAAGAAATCTCTTCCTAAAATACCATCTGTTTCTATTGGAAAATTTTGTTTAACCAATTGAAATGGATGTTCGCATATTCCGTCTGATGCTGTTAACTTAAGTCTTCTGTTGTGATACCTGTTAGTTTCCATTTTTCTTCTGGTTTAAACTGTTCACCTATGAACTCATTACGCATTCGGCAAAGTGATATGTCGGCGCCAGTGTCAATAAGAAAAGTTAAATTTTTGTTCTTATATGTGACATTGATATAATTGGAATTGTTTTCGGATATTTTGTGAATCTTTAATTTTTGCCCTCCGGGATGACCATATATCCCTTGCCCATCTCGTTTCCCGCATTTTGTATTGTGTGTACGTATCTGTTGTTATTATTTCTATTTATGTAGTTATGATTTCTTCTGGGATCATTTCTATTATTATTATTGTTATTAATGTTATTATTGTTAAATCTTCTACTAAAATTGTTATTCGTATTATTGTTGTTTCTGGAGCTGTTAGCTATATTGTTTCTATTGGAGTTGTTGTTAAAAACGTTATTATTATTTCTATTATTAGTATTGTATTATCTGTTGTAATTGGGGTTGTTATTTTGTCGCATGTATGTGTTGTGTCTATAGTGATTTTGGTGTTCATACGTCCTAACATGCAATATTGAACTGTAGTTTGTTCTATGTTCATTTTCTATTTCTAATGATTATTCAAATGCATCTTCTAAATTACTTGGTCGAGCCGCATATATGGTCGATTTAAAGTGATCGTTTAGGCCCTTTTTAAATGTATCTAGCGCCAATTTATTGTTAAGTTTAGTTATTACATTTTTTTCGTTTTCAGAAACGTCGTCACCTACATAGTTCATGTATCAATAAATTGTTTAACTTATCTATTAAACATATTATTTTCTCCTTGTACGTGATAATGGCCATTTTTCCTTGAAATAGTGTACTCATATTATTTTGTAATTCTGGAATCGTTTCCCTGTTCTTGTACCTTTTTTTTAATTGGGTTTTTAATGACTCAAAACTTTCTGGCTATGTTGAGCTTGCTATTGCAGTTCTGACGTTTGAAGTTAGTTTTGCGTAAAATATGTATTTGAGAAAATCTGCTTTAGCCTCAGTTGAAGGAGAGTTATTACAAAGTTCAGTTGTTATTAAAAAGATTTCTAACTCGAGATAATTTCCGTTGAATAGTGGAATAGGTTTTGAAGCTGTTTCTTAACTGAATGACGTCATAGTGATGGTTGTTTCGGTTTCAGTTCTAATATGTAATGGTATTTGCTCGTGTATAGATATTGGTAACTCTGATGACATGTTCTTTTTGTTAGCTATATTTATTAATTTGTTTCTAATGTCCAAAAAAATGCATCTGCCGCCGCTTTGTGTGCTGTTGTTAATCTGTTACAATTTACAATAAATATAACTCTAATTTCTTCAAGAGCCCGCAGCAAGTTTCCTATGTGTTTTTCAACAATTTCCCCTCTTGTTGGCCTGTCGAGATTTAAACATTTGTAAGATCTATGAAATTTTTCTTTTATTAATCTAACTTTTACCAGCAAATTTTGCCATTCCATTCCATAAAATAGTTGTATAAAAATTTTTATATTCTGTCTACATTATCTGTACGACTTGTGTACTTCTTCCACAAAGATATTTTATGCAATTGGTACAATTTTATAAGTAAATTTATTGTGCTTAAAACTACTAACAATAATAATAAAATAAAGGTTGAGTTATCAGATTGTCGAGATACTCCTACATTATTTACTACGTTGGCGTTTGGGTCCGCCCATTGAATGCTGATGGTTTCCCCAAATAGGACCTACCATTTAATGTTGTGGGAGTTTCTCTTCTTTTTTCTTTTTCATTGGTGCTTTCCTCTATCCTTTATCTTGTCTTTTATTACTTCTTGTGTTACCTTTGAGGTAGCGAGCATCAATTCCTTGTACAGGATTGCAATCTCTTTTCTTGCTTGGAACTTTTTTCCAGCTCTCTTCTTTTTAATAGCCCTTTTTTCTGCTGTTTCCTTTTTTTCTGGCCTTGTTTCTTTTGACGCTTCTTGTATTCTTCTAAGGTAGTTGCTCCTGGACCAGTGCTTAGCGGTGTAGCCTGGTATTTTGGAGCCGATGAGTTGACGGGAACTGGTGCGTACTCTTCATGGAGGTATTCTTCCCAGCGTTTGAAAATGTCTTCTATTACTTTATCCGTCATTAAATAGTAATGTTATGTTTTTTTTTCTTGACTTTTAGAGGATCTGGTCCGTTCGCAGGATCGCCATGTGAAGCTTGTGTTATTATTTCTATATTCCCCATAGCCCTTGGTTATTTTATACAGCTGTCAGGGTATTCAGCTCAACTTTAGGCGTTCAAAAGAACTGCCGAAATAGTTGTAGAAACTTTAAATCAAAACAAAAGCAGGTTGTTGCCGAATTTGTGAATCAAGATAAAGTCTCCTTTATTTATAAAAATGCATGGTTTATATACTACCCGTACTTATGAGATTTAGAGTTAACCTCTCTAACTTATTCTAGCTTACCATACAATTATAAATATCTCCTTCAATATCATGCATTTCTCCATTTCCCCTATTCTCTAGTTACATTGGCCAATAGGAATGTTAGTTGTGCGAACATAAATTGTCACTCAAACTGTAATAATTCATGCAATCGTTAGTTCGATCAACTGCGCTGCCCTTGGTGTATGCTTATACCCAATGCATGTGTGTGTTCTAGTTAGGGTGTGCAGTGCATACTTGTATGATACACTACACCCTCACCCTTAAGAGAAAAATTATGGAGTGATTTTTCTATTGTTTTCATTGTTTCAACATTCTTTGTATATATACTATTTTAATAATAGTAATAATAATAATTTTAGTTTAATTTATAATCGGTATGTAATAGTGTCTCTTAAATAATTTTTAAAATCTATTGTTTAGAGTATCTAGTATTTAAAAATTTTTTCTTTTGTGTAATGTAGTTATAATTGGTTATATGTTATTATTTTTATATTTAAGTATTTAAGAAATTTAGATTTAATTAATTAATTGAGAAACATTCTCTTATATATTTAAGGTTTTCTATATAATAATTACAATTGGTTAAATTTTATTGTTAGAGAATTTAATTTGATAATGTTCGGTACGGTTTCAAATTATTATTATGTATTTCCTTCTCTACACCATTATAGTCTATTATGGTGTTTACATTATTTCTTTTTATTATTTTAAATGGTGCCTTATAGGTACTTTGACTTTTTTTCTTATTTTCTACTTTTATTAAACCTGACCCCCAGTTTTAGTACAAAATTAGTTAATTTTTCCATAAACATAAGTTGTGTTTAAATACACTTTCAGTTTTTCAGTCTAAAATTTCTTTTGGTATTTAATTGTGATAAAAGTATGGTAGTAAAATAAATGACAAGAAAAATACTGAAAATTATCTAAGACAACTACCTTTTACAGACATTTTGTTTCAATGCACAGATGCTTTACCTGGGCTCACTGATACAGGTAGGAGCAGTTCTACAAATATAAAAACTAACAAGTATTTTCTTTTTGTGAAATCTAATTCAAATGTCACAATTAGATGTGTAGAACAGAACAAAACGAAAAACTACAAAAACAAATATATGTACATGTTTGTTTTTACATTTGCCCTTAAGTTTTGTATGTATGTAAATTTGTAGAAAAAATTTTACTTTGTACTAGAAGTTCCCTCAGCAACACATTATCAGCTGGGTTATCGCTCCTACCTGTATGAGTGTGCCCTGTGCTTTAACAATTTTCAAGTTGTTGAATGTAAACAAACACATGGTTGTATGAAAATCTTAAATTGAATTTAAATGTACAATGTGGGCCATTTAAATCTTGTATAATTTTGAAGTGAAAAACAAAATTTTGCATTTAAATACACTTTAAGTTTAAATAGTACTTAATTTTGGAGTTAAAAACTGGGCATAAGTCTCCTACTTCTGGATTAAATTTATTAGTGTGGTCATTGCTTACGTCATAATTGTAAAAGTTTTGTTTATTTTCTAGAATTTCAGAGGGTAGATATGGTAATTTTCCATATATTAATTCAAAAGGCGTGTAGCCTGTGTCTACATATGGTGCCGTATTGTAGGCAAAAGTAATATATGGAATCCACCTGTCCCATTTATAATCACTTGCAGTTGTTAACAAAAATTCGTGGAGTACTCTGTGGTTTCTTTAAACTAATGTCTCATGATGGTATGGTGTGGAAAATATTTGTTTGATTTGTAACAATGAGCATATGTTTCGCATAACTTCATTTGTAAATTCTGTACCTTTGTCAGATTTGAGCACTTGAGCATTTGTCCATGTTTAAAAATAAATTGCTCAACCATTGTTCTTGCTGTCGTAAATGCATCTTTTGTCGGCATCGGATGTGCAACAACAAATTTTGTTAGTTCACACTGCATGGTAAAAATATATCGGTATTCATTTGAAATACGAAGAGGACCAACGGTATCAATTGAAATCACTTCAAAACTATTGTTTGGAGTGTCTGTTAGTGTAAGTGGTTCTTTAATGTGTTTAGTTTGTTTGTTTCTGTTACAAATGTTAATAATGTAATAACTGTCACAATATGTAATACATTTTTTTACCATGTTATTCATATTTTTCCAAATATATCTCTTTTTTAGTTTAATGATTGTTTTTCTTATTCCTAAGTAGCCTGCGTGTGTGGTATTATGAAACTCGTCAATTAGTTTGTATTTTAATATGTCATCTGATATTCTTTTTGGGGCGTTGTATATTAGTATATTTAGTTGAGGACTTTCTTTATTAATTTTTATTCTTGCATATGCTTCTTTCAATTTTTCATTTGTATACATCTTAAATATTTTATCATTACTTGATAGCGCTAATTCCCTTATATTTTGTTTTTTCATTTTAGATATCAGTTTCCTCAGAATTGAATCTAGTTTCGCTGAGTTATCGCTGAACCTTGCTAGCTTATTATTTTCTCATTAATAATTAATTTCTTATATTCTTGACGTCATTTACTGATGTACATTCCCATATGCGAAGTTGATCAGACTTCTGAGAATCATCGTTTCTTACACGCGCGTCGTTATTTTCTGTTATTTTATTTGCCTCCTTATTTTTACTCCAACTCCCTTTTGCATTATTTTCATTGTTTTTCATAGCCCTCGTAGTTATTAATACTTTCTTAGCTTGTTCATCATCTTCTGTTGGTATCACCTGTTTTAGTATATCCGAATTGATTTCTATCCTAGATAGTGCGTCAGCGTTTGTATTCATCTTTCCCCTTTTATAAACAATATCGAAGTCGTAGTCACACAAGTCAAGTCTGATTCTTGTCATTTTTGAAGAAGGATTTCTATGGGAAAATAGTGATACTAATGGTCTATGGTCAGTTACTACTGTAAATTTTCTACCGTACAAATATGGTTTGAAATAGTTGATGCTCCAGGGGATTGCCAATAGTTCCTTTTTAATTACTGGTTTGTTCATGTCATGTTCTGCAATGCTTTACTTGCATATGAAATTGGTCGGTCTTTACCAATTTCGCCCTGTGATTACACTGCTCCTAGTGCGTAGTTTGAAGCATCTGTTGTTAATATAAAGGTTTTGTCAAAGTCAGGGTATTGCAATACTGGGGGACTTATCAGTTTTCCTTTTAGGTCGTCAAAAGCTTTTTGGCAATTGTCTGTCCATTTGAATTTTGTGTTTTTCTTTAATAGTTGGTTTAAGTCTTTAGCTGTGTCTGCAAAATTTGGTATGAATCGTCTATAGTAATTGCAAAATGCAACGAATCGTCTTACTTCATTCGCATTTTTTGGTGTGGGATAATTCTTAATTACGTCGTATTTTGATGGGTCTGTTTTTACTCCAACTTTAGTTATAAGATGTCCAAGATAAGTAACTTCTGGTCTTAAAAATTGACATTTTTTTGGATTTAATTTCAAATTGTACTGTTGTAATCTGTCTAATACTTTTATTAGGTTTCTATTGTTGTGGTTCAAACTACATCCGTATATGATAATATCGTCCACATAAAGAAATGCTTCAGATTCTAATCCTGAAAGTGCTATTGTCAACATTCATTGAAAGCTGTTTGAGGATATCTTCAGTCCAAATGGTAATCTTTTAAATTGATAGTGGCCTTGTTGTGTAGAAAAAGCTGTTAAAGGTCTAGAATTTTTGTCTAAATTAATTTGATGAAATGAGCTAGTCATATCAAGTGTAGAAAACCATTTTGCTCTACCTAATTTGTCCAAAATATCTTCCAATCTAGTTAAAGGAAATTTGTCATTTATTATCTTGTCATTAAGTTTTCTTCTTGTGTTCTACATTCTTTTTAGGTACTAAAAGGAGTGGTGCATTATATGGGCTAACTGATGGTTCTATTATGTCATCAACAAGCTTGTTCATTTATTATGTCTGTATGTGAATGTGGTAGTCTGTAATTTTTTATATAAACTGGATTGTTGTCTAAGGTCGTGATTCTTTGGTTGTAGAAATTGTTTACAGTTAATTTTTCTTCTTCTAAGTGGAAAACATTTTGATATTTTTTAAATATATTTATTAGTTCTGTTTTTGCATTGTTGTCATTATTTTGTAATTGCAGTTCTTTTACTATTTTATTGAATCGTTCAATGTTATGTTGAAAATTGTTGCAATTGTAATTTAATACGTCATAGTTTGAAAGTGGGTCAGTTTGTATTTTGAAATTTTCTAAAGTTATTAGGTGTGTTCAATTACTTTACTATTAAAAATTAGTAACGAGAGAGTAACAAGAAATTTTCCACAATTACTCTCAAAAATGTGAAAAAGTAAATGAACACTTTACTAGCTAAAATTTGCAAGTTAAAGTAGTGTTGTAATATATTGGTATATATGAGTACTCAATAGCTACCCCTATATATTTTGGACAAATTATACATATATACATATTATTATAAAAATAATGTGATTATGGTCATTTATCAAGGTTTGCAATTTTATTTAATCTAGTACTAGGCGTAGTCGAAATACGCTAAACACGATTAGGGTAATTAGCTACTTTTGAATTAAGTGAATTAATAAAATATCTTTTTTTTAATTAGTTTATACGTTATAACAGTCTGCGCAAGCAAATGTGAGTTAAAAAGGAGAATTTTTGTTAGTTGTTGTCTAACATCAATACCTTGCCTTTGCAATCGTTTCCAAACATTTGAACACAAAAACGTATAGGCTATAATAATAAACAGCCGGCGAGAAACGGGTAAAATATATATTTTAAAGGAAACAAATTTAAGCAATATAGATTTTTATTGTAATAAAAAGCTTTATCCAAAATAAAATATCATGTTGCTGCCACGATTAAAACCCCAAAAGCAGTAAAAAAGTAATTTAATAAATTATGTGTTAATTTAAACTTATTTGCAAATATATATCTGAACTAATTGAATTATTTGCCTGCTTAGTGTAAATTACCGAGAAGCTAGGTACTCATAATATTTGCAACACTACAAATGCCGGAACATCCTTTGCCACTGATGTACCAGATACTGTGTTGCTTAGTTCAATTCCATTAGACATCTTATTTTGCTTCTGTAGTTCCTAAGTTACACAAAAATAAATTTGTTATCTTTTTAATACTTTTTATTGTTTTAAAAGTTTACATTTACTTACAATTTCATAAATTTTCCAAAATATTTTTATTTTCAACTTAATTTAGAAATATTGTTTTATAAACACAAACACAAAACAGCTGTTTTAATAATTATTACAAGTAAAAATTTTACTTGTAAAAACTTGCAATAATTTTTCTGTATCTAAATTTTTTACGCTCTTTCGCCGCTCTCTCGTTGCAAATTTTTTGGGTTAATGAACACTTTCTAGTAACAATTGTTACAAATTTGTAAAAATTTTTAGTAAATGAACACGGCTATTGTGTCGTTCGTTGTGTTTAATATTTTTATGTGTGTCATGCCGTTGTTTGGTGCTATTGAATTGCTTAAAAATATTCCTTCTTGTATTTCATATTATATATGACGGAATCTTCTGTTAAGTTTAATTTAATGGGTTGAATGACTTCAGTTTTTGGTGGTATTGTTATCTTTAAGGTGTTAATTGATTTTGCTTGCATAGGAATTATAACTGTGTCATTGTTCACAAATAAGGAAATTGTGAATGTTTCATAATCTATTTTGCATAAATATTTCTTAAAGAAATCTCTTCCTAAAATACCATCTGTTTCTATTGGAAAATTTTGTTTAACCAATTGAAATGGATGTTCGCATATTCCGTCTGATGCTGTTAACTTAAGTCTTCTGTTGTGATACCTGTTAGTTTCCATTTTTCTTCTGGTTTAAACTGTTCACCTATGAACTCATTACGCATTCGGCAAAGTGATATGTCGGCGCCAGTGTCAATAAGAAAAGTTAAATTTTTGTTCTTATATGTGACATTGATATAATTGGAATTGTTTTCGGATATTTTGTGAATCTTTAATTTTTGCCCTCCGGGATGACCATATATCCCTTGCCCATCTCGTTTCCCGCATTTTGTATTGTGTGTACGTATCTGTTGTTATTATTTCTATTTATGTAGTTATGATTTCTTCTGGGATCATTTCTATTATTATTATTGTTATTAATGTTATTATTGTTAAATCTTCTACTAAAATTGTTATTCGTATTATTGTTGTTTCTGGAGCTGTTAGCTATATTGTTTCTATTGGAGTTGTTGTTAAAAACGTTATTATTATTTCTATTATTAGTATTGTATTATCTGTTGTAATTGGGGTTGTTATTTTGTCGCATGTATGTGTTGTGTCTATAGTGATTTTGGTGTTCATACGTCCTAACATGCAATATTGAACTGTAGTTTGTTCTATGTTCATTTTCTATTTCTAATGATTATTCAAATGCATCTTCTAAATTACTTGGTCGAGCCGCATATATGGTCGATTTAAAGTGATCGTTTAGGCCCTTTTTAAATGTATCTAGCGCCAATTTATTGTTAAGTTTAGTTATTACATTTTTTTCGTTTTCAGAAACGTCGTCACCTACATAGTTCATGTATCAATAAATTGTTTAACTTATCTATTAAACATATTATTTTCTCCTTGTACGTGATAATGGCCATTTTTCCTTGAAATAGTGTACTCATATTATTTTGTAATTCTGGAATCGTTTCCCTGTTCTTGTACCTTTTTTTTAATTGGGTTTTTAATGACTCAAAACTTTCTGGCTATGTTGAGCTTGCTATTGCAGTTCTGACGTTTGAAGTTAGTTTTGCGTAAAATATGTATTTGAGAAAATCTGCTTTAGCCTCAGTTGAAGGAGAGTTATTACAAAGTTCAGTTGTTATTAAAAAGATTTCTAACTCGAGATAATTTCCGTTGAATAGTGGAATAGCTTTTGAAGCTGTTTCTTAACTGAATGACGTCATAGTGATGGTTGTTTCGGTTTCAGTTCTAATATGTAATGGTATTTGCTCGTGTATAGATATTGGTAACTCTGATGACATGTTCTTTTTGTTAGCTATATTTATTAATTTGTTTCTAATGTCCAAAAAAATGCATCTGCCGCCGCTTTGTGTGCTGTTGTTAATCTGTTACAATTTACAATAAATATAACTCTAATTTCTTCAAGAGCCCGCAGCAAGTTTCCTATGTGTTTTTCAACAATTTCCCCTCTTGTTGGCCTGTCGAGATTTAAACATTTGTAAGATCTATGAAATTTTTCTTTTATTAATCTAACTTTTACCAGCAAATTTTGCCATTCCATTCCATAAAATAGTTGTATAAAAATTTTTATATTCTGTCTACATTATCTGTACGACTTGTGTACTTCTTCCACAAAGATATTTTATGCAATTGGTACAATTTTATAAGTAAATTTATTGTGCTTAAAACTACTAACAATAATAATAAAATAAAGGTTGAGTTATCAGATTGTCGAGATACTCCTACATTATTTACTACGTTGGCGTTTGGGTCCGCCCATTGAATGCTGATGGTTTCCCCAAATAGGACCTACCATTTAATGTTGTGGGAGTTTCTCTTCTTTTTTCTTTTTCATTGGTGCTTTCTTCTATCCTTTATCTTGTCTTTTATTACTTCTTGTGTTTCCTTTGAGGTAGCGAGCATCAATTCCTTGTACAGGATTGCAATCTCTTTTCTTGCTTGGAACTTTTTTCCAGCTCTCTTCTTTTTAATAGCCCTTTTTTCTGCTGTTTCCTTTTTTTCTGGCCTTGTTTCTTTTGACGCTTCTTGTATTCTTCTAAGGTAGTTGCTCCTGGACCAGTGCTTAGCGGTGTAGCCTGGTATTTTGGAGCTGATGAGTTGACGGGAACTGGTGCGTACTCTTCATGGAGGTATTCTTCCCAGCGTTTGAAAATGGCTTCTATTTCTTTATCCGTCATTAAATAGTAATGTTATTTTTTTTTCTTGACTGTTAGAGGATCAGAGGATCTGGTCCGTTCGCAGGATCGCCATGTGAAGCTTGTGCTATTTCTATATTCCCTATAGCCCTTGGTTATTTTATACAGCTGTCAGGGTATTCAGCTCAACTTTAGGCGTTCAAAAGAACTGCCGAAATAGTTGTAGAAACTTTAAATCAAAACAAAAGCAGGTTGTTGCCGAATTTATGAATCAAGATAAAGTCTCCTTTATTTATAAAAATGCATGGTTTATATACTACCCGTACTTATGAGATTTAGAGTTAACCTCTCTAACTTATTCTAGCTTACCATATAATTATAACTATCTCCTTCAATATCATGCATTTCTCCATTTCCCCTATTCTCTAGTTACATTGGCCAATAGGAATGTTTGTTGTGCGAACATAAATTGTCACTCAAACTGTAATAATTCATGCAATCGTTAGTTCGATCAACTGCACTGCCCTTGGTGTATGCTTATACCCTATTCATGTGTGTGTTCTAGTTAGGGTGTGCAGTGTATACTTGTATGATACACTACATCCCACTCCGTATGATCATCCTGCAAGTAAGAACGTATCGCCGCCAATATCGACTGATTAACACGTTCCGAAGCATTTGCCTGCGGTGCGTGTATGGCGGTCCGTACATGTCTCACACCGAAATTCTTTATTAAATCCTGAAACTCTCTACTGATAAATTTTTTACCATTATCGGACACTATCGACTCGGGTGTACCAAATTTATGGAAAACCTCCCCTACTTAAAATCTCACCACGTTCTTTGCACTGCCTTTTGCCATGGCCTTCAGCAAAACAAACTTCGTCAAATGGTCAAGAACTATAAAAATATAACAATTGTCATTCTTGGAGCGTGGATAAGGCCCCAGAAAATCAACATTTATTCTCCGGAATGGACGTTCAGATAATGTCTCTACCTCCATAGGTGATCTCAAAGTTCGATTCGCCGGCTTGGTTTCCCTACAGATCAGGCCACAAACGACCTCACCTGAACATTTAAGTTGGACCAATAAAAGTATTCCTTTATGCGGGCTATCATCTTACCCACTCTCCCATGAGCAAATAGTGGAGGATTGTGACATCTCTCTATGACGCCTGTGGTCAACTCAGATGGAATCCAGAGCTTCCACGAAAAATCTTCACCAATAGTCCTCCCGTTGTATGGCACCGTACGTTTACACACCATGTTGTCTAATACTTTAAAATCAGGTAGCCGTTCTGCGTCCTCTCGGACACTCTCCACAAGTTGTAGGTACTCTGGGCTCTTGAAATATTCAGATTCCAAGTCAACTAATCGTATTATTTCTTCTGCGATTTCATCCATATTATATTGGGAAAGGGTATCAGGTACGATATTCTTCGAACCTGGCCTGTGTTCGATAGCAAAGGAGAATGACTGCAGGTGCAGACTCTACCGCGCTAGCCTACCACTCAAGTCCTTATGTCCCATCAACCATTCCAAACTACTGTGATCAGTAATTACCGTAAAGGGCATCAATTCAACATAGGACCTAAACTTTCGTATGGCTAGTACGACGGCCAATCACTCCTTCTCAGTCACCGAATAATTGCGCTGAGCTGACGTCAAGCGGTGCGAGAAAAATGCAATCGGATGTTCACCGTCTGTATCATCGCTCTGGAAAAGCACTACTCCCACCACCACATCCGACGCATCGCACTGTATGTAAAAGTGCCTACTGAAATCAGGATGCGTCAATACAGGACTGGTGGTGAGAGCGGTCTTCAACAAATCAAAAGCCCTTCTTGCCTCATCCGGAAAACTGAAGGACTTGGACTTCTTCAGGGTATTGAAGATAGGTGCCAAAATAGCAGCTAAATCAGGGATGAAGCGCCTGTTCCAACCGGCGGCCCCCATAAAGCTTCTGACCTAACGTATAGTCTTCGGGTAGTCGAAATTCATTATGGTGCTCATCTTCTCCGGATCTGCCCTCAGTTTACCACCACCTACAGTATAACCTAAATAGCAGAGCTCCCTAAAACAGAAACGCGATTTTGACACATTGATCGTCAATCCAGCCCGCTCTAAACAACCTGACACTTGTTCCAACAAATCCAGGTGCGTGTAAAAATCTGGCGTGTCTACCAATAAATTATCCAAATGTACAACGACTCGATCACGCAACGCCGCGAGAATCACCTTATCTATTAGACGGCACAACCTCTGGACAGCATTACACAGCCCAAAAGGCATTACCGTAAAATGGTAAAGTGGTCGCCCAGGTACCGTAAATGCAGTCTTTTCTCTACTTGAATGTTGTAGAGGAATCTGCCTGAAGCCATCTTTCAAATCGACATTTGAAATGAAATATGTATCCCCTAGCCGACTGAGTAGACCCTCGATATGCGGGAGCGGATAGGCGTCCTTGACATTTAGCTTACGAGCGTCCAAGTACAATCGATTCTTCTCGCCCTTACGGACGAGAGTAACCGGGTGACTCCAAGGATTCTCGCTGGGCTCTATGACTCCCATATCAAGCATCCTATCCAGCTCTGCGTACATCAGTTTCTGCACAGCTGGCGAGACCGGATAATGCCTGTCCTTCACTGGAATTGCCGCACCAGTATCAATTGTGTGTAGCTCAAGACTAGTTCGACCGAGACCCCTTTTGGTGTAACAAGGAAAACTGTCTACAACCCTATCTAAGCGTCTCTGCTGATCTAGTGACAAAATATGACTATTGACACTCCCTACTGCCTCTTCCCCCACCGGACCCAGATCCACACCATTTGTAGCGATGCTACAAACGCTGACCAACAGCCTATACTTCTTCATGAAGTCCACGCCCAAAACCAAGGCCCTATTCAACGATGGCACCAGATAAAATGTGACCTCATCCGTAATGCCGTTGAACCTAATCTTCGCCCTGACCCGGCCCACAATTCTATGTGGACTACCACCAGCTGTCCTAATAAATGACCTGAAATCATGAATAACTAGGCCTGCCCTTTGGACCAGGTCCAGGCAGTCCTTGCCCAAAGAGGTGACCGTTGCGCCACTATCCTGTAAACCTTCCACCTATATCTATTATTGAATAAAACCTAGTATCCGTACCCTCATACAAACTTGCCTCCATAATTTCCTTCCTATTCTGTTTCCTAATTCTATATCTGATCCTTGCCTTTCTGATCCTCCTAGACACCTCACCAAATATACGCGCTCTCACTGCATTATACTCCGCAACTCTCTGATGCGGCGGCCTAATAACATGCACCCTATCAACTTCCTTATCCTCCTCTCGTCCCTCGGCTCACACTAAAATCTTCATATGGCTTACGGGTTCACTTAATACTATATTCGGAGTGGACGGATTTATGTCTGGGTCGAACGAGTCTCCCCGTCCGAGACTTGTTCCTCCTCTGGTTTCCCTGATATCTAGGACATTTTGGTGTCACAACCACAGATGCCACAGTTGGTAACATTCTACCAAAATTGATAATTTTTTTAGGGTTGGTAACTTGGTAACTTTGTTTTTAAGGCTTGACAAACTATCAAATTATTGCTTTTCTTTTGTCATTTTTCCGCATTACTCAACACTGAGAAAAAAATCATTAAAAACAACTGTGTGAATGTGCGCCAAATTGTTCAACGGCGTAATATGCAAATGTCATTATGTTTGGTCAGCAAAAGATTATTTTAAATGACTGCAATATTAAATAATTTATTTAAATTATATACGGAATTCGTAGGTATAATGAATTGAAATATTTATTTATGTTCTAAAATGAATTAAAACGTTTTATTTTATGTTTTTTATTAATAAAAGGTGTTGTTTTTATTGTAATAAAAATAAAGATTTTGGTTTTTATAAAAAAATATTGGTAACTTTTTGGTAACATTTTCGGAAAATTTTGGTAAAAAATTTTTTACTCAGAGGCAACCGTGGTCACAACATCGTCGCGGCCGCACCTAAAACAAAACATTCTACGATTCGGAGACGGCCAATCCATGAAACTGCGCCCAATTTCCCTACAGTTCCAACAGATGTAACGACTCCTATCCGACCTCCATGGCTACTGGATCCGCTGGTTGTGAAGACTCAATTTCGTGCAGTCGCTGTGTCATCGCGGGCCGCTGAGAATTTGCTGTCTTTGGCTGAGAAGTAAACTTTCCGCCCTCTTTGCATGCTGACAGAAATCACCCAAGCTGAGTATGCTGACCGAAAACAGCATCTGAGCCAGTGAGGGCTTCAGATTAGACCTCATAATTTCTATTAAGTCCCATACTGAATATGGCGTTAACTGCTGATTCCTTAAACTCAGCACGACGGTAAAGAAATCTTCAAAGGACTCCTGTGGGCCCTAACGACGATCCATTATTTTCTTCTGGAGCTGAAAGTCGCTATCATAGCACCTGTACTGCGCCAAAAATGCTCCTACTAAACCGTCCCATGTCAAAACTGAATTTAATTTGCGGATATTCCAGTACCAATTTAAAGCCTGACCTTCTAACAATAGGTTAAACTTCCTGCGCAAATCCTCCACAGATAAGTAATGGTCCTGGCGCATTATCTCTATTTGGAAAATAAAATCCTCAGCGCTCATACGCCTAGACGAACCATCAAATTTAATGCCCCATTTCGATATGTCCAAATCACGGTGATTGGAACGGATGTTTGCTCTTGACACCCCAGGTAATTGACTCGCAGCCTGAGGTTGTGCTGGCCCTTGTCCAAGTGGTTGCCCATACTAATTATCAGCTGGAGGCAATCCATTCGAATACGCCACCGAACCATTCATTGGCCGAATATTTTGTCCAGATAAGAACCTATCCAACACCTGTTGCCTATTGTTATTTATAATGTTTGCCCTATTTACAGGAGGCTGAACCACAGAAGCCCCCTGACCGCTGGCCGGTTGTGTGTTTACCGAAGAATGTGTACCAGCTCCTATGTTCGTGCCGAGTTGTTCACCCACAGCATAACGTACCGCCTGAGTCAGTTCCTGTCGCAAGGTACCCTGCATCTGGCGTGCCAATTCGTCCCGAATAAACTCCGTGACATTGCCACACGTGTTCCTGTTATCCGGTGGTGGAACTTGTGACAATTCCCTACCAGCGCGTACCTCCTGCTGCACATTCCGCGCAGTTATACTGCTAAACTCTGGCGATAGTATAGAACCGTCAGAGCTATTTAACTGCCCGGAAAAACTTGCATTACCCTGAGCCCTAGCTAAAAATTGTTGCACAGCCGGTGCCTCTTGCTCTGGACTCCTATTCGGTGCTGTAGTAAATATAGGCTGCTCCAACACCGATACAGTCGGTAGGGTTACCACTGCCGTAGTTATTGTCGGCTGACTGTTCATTTCTACCACTGTGTCCAAATCTATACCTTCGGCCAACAATTGGTTTCGAGTAGAACGAGTTAAAACCATTCCCTACGTCTATCTAACCAAGACTAAAATTATAACTAATACTACTCTGATTGTATATCTAATCCCCTACGAAAGAGGTATGTATACTATGCCAAGTGTTGCGGAAACTAAAGTTTGTTATGAAAATTTTCTTTTCCTAGGTGAAGCAGGTGTCCCTTCAACTGAAACTAACCAGAAGAGGACAAGAATCTGCCCCAAAAAAGGAATATATAACTAAACAAAAAAATAAAATAAACTAATAGCCAAAATAAAAAAATAAAAAAAAAATTAAATTAATTCACAACTGTGCCCTAACCCACACAATATCAATTAAATATTCAATAACTCTCAGTTCGGGAATTAACAAGTAAAATAAAAAATAGATAAATAAATTCAAGACTGTAATAATAGAAATACAATATAAAAATAAAAAATTACAATTAGAAATAATATATAGTGGAAAAGAAAGGGTATTGGTAAAGGAATATATATGCAAAGATGTACACTATCTATATATATATATATATATATATATATATATATATATATATATATGATATATATATATATATATATATATATATATATATATATATATATATATATGTATATATATGTATATATATATATATATATATATATATATTTTTTTTTTTAAATTTTTTTTTTCAGGCCGCAGTAAGTATTCGAACTGTTAAGTATGTAGATGCTCACGTAATCTACCAACCAATTTGAAAACCCTAAAAATATTTGGTTGCATATGGTGGAATCTGTACCGAAATTCTGAACCCAACCAGGACTAACCAGTTATATCGTAAGTGCCTCAAATCACCGAATGTAATACTAGAGTTAGACTATTATATAAAAAAAATTAGATGTAGTGAACTGATACTCTATTCAAAGCGGTAGCAAAATATTATGGTGATATTTCACTTTATAATCTGACTCCGACTCTGAATAAAGCAGTTGTTCGCGGGACATTTTGTTATTGGCTACTGGTCGCAACGCGTTTTTATTGTTCTTCCGGGACTAACTAATAACGTATACTAAATATATGGACTATGAGTTTAAATATTGCTTACTAAAAGATAAAAAATAACACGAGAAATAATTGTAGACCGGTTGTTCAACTGGCGATGTCGCAACGCGTCGAGGACTCTTATTCGGACTCAGACGGGACCTACATCGGGCATAAACACTAACCTACCAAAAACTTCTTACGGTAGATATATTCCATCCTGGTACCTTTCGGGCCCCACGTTGATCGCCATTATTATTATTGCATTGTTTATTTTTGATCAACATTTTACTATCACGGTTGCCACTGAGTAAAAAAATTTTCTACCAAAAATGTTACCAAAAAGTTACCAAAATTTTTTTTTATAAAAACAAAAATCTCTATTTATATTATAATAAAAACAACAACTTTCATTAATAAAAAACATAACATAAAACGTTTTAATTCATTTTACAACATAAATAAATATTTCAATTCATTATACCCACGAATTCCGTATTTAATTTATATAAATTATTTAATATTGCAGTCATTTAAAATAATCTTATGCTGATCAAACATAATGACATTTGCATATTACCCCGTTGAACAATTTGGCGCACATTCACACAGTTGTTTTTAATGATTATTTTTCTCAGTGTTGAGTAATGCGGAAAAATGATAAAAGAAAAGCAATAATTTGATTGTTTGTCAATGCTTAAAAACAAAGTTACCAACCCTAAAAAAAATTACCAATTTTGGTAGAATGTTACCAACTCTGGCAACTGTGGTTACTATACAAATTAATAAGCGAAGGTGTTACCAGACTGTTTGTTGAGTGCTCACACAACAAACAATAATAAAAAAAATTTTGTAATACCAGCTAATTTTATTTGTTGGAGCCCGTAAATGCTCCACAATGGAAGAAAATACATTTTCTTATTAATCAAAACCAAAAAAAAAACTAATATGCTAACATACAAAACCGTTCCCGATACTTACGCTGTCCTTCTCCTGCTTTAGGGCTACTTTAGGCTGGTGGATATTGCCAACAATGGCTCGCCTCCCTCTACCATGGTAACACTCTGCCATTCTTCTTAATGTGTTACCTCCTAGTACAGATCCGCTGCTTTCCCTACCGCCTTCCTATCGACATTCATGCATACTTACTCACACATCACTTGCATATTAAAATTGTAACAACCAATATAATTTTTTTTTTTTCAAATAAACTTTGTAAAACATAAACTTAATTTATTTAACACTTATTTTTGTCTTAATTCGAAATACAATTCTTTCTTGCTTTTTATATTCCAAACACTAGGTATCTGCGACAATTTCCAAAACTAAAATGGTACACTTTGACCAAAACAAAAAAAAAAAAATAAAATAAAGGACGACTCCGAAACAAGGGAGAATTCACGCGACGCGACCCTGCCTAGGGTGAACTCAACCTAATCCGATTTCCTAGGTAAGTGACTACTATAAATTATAAAATTTTCTAAACGTAACGACTAACCATGATTATTTTTCTTTTCAGATCAGTCTTTTATTTTTATTTTTTTGGACACTAGTTAATAAGGTTTTTCTTTACTTAAACTAATAGTTTTTACTTTTAGTTTACTAGGTTTTCTTTCTTTTAGTTAATTGTTTTTTTTATTTCCTTGCTTATTTTATTTAATAAAACAATAGTTTCATTCTTTTAATTATATTTTTTTTGTTGTTATCTTGTTTTTTTTCATTTAATAAAACAATAGTTCCATTCTTTTAATTATATTTTTTTTGTTAAGTTATTTTGCTTTTATTAAACGCTATATACCAAAATGCATTTTTCACCAAAGATTTTTATACTTTTTCTTTTAAAATTGCACTTTTCCTCCGCGATCCACCAAACGGATCTTCGTTCTACGACACCCCAAATTAAAGTCTCCTCAACTTTTCTACCTCCAAAACAATTGCCTCTATTCTTCCTCGGCCCTACTGCTATTTCCAAGCCGCTAACTAAAACAACGCATTCCTAAAATTCCTAATTTTTTCCTCGCGTGTTTTCTTTTTGTAAATACAAACCAGCTGCTACCTTCCCAATCCAATCAGCTGTCCTTTTCACCCCGTATTTTATTGGACGGCCAGCTGATTAGATTGGGATGCCACCCTGCGCACTGCATTATCTATTTACAGGGTGCACACCACAAGGTTTCTCTTGTGGCTAAAAATCTTAAAGTTGCAGCCAATTTTTCTTCAACCGGAATACATTTCTCAAATGTGTATTGCTTCTTTTCTTTGCCTTCTCATCTTCTAGAAGTAATGCTGCAGTTTCAAAGTTACAGGCACTAGAAATTCCTCCTAAGATTACTGAAAATTTTGCATCACTTATTCCAGCCATATTTGCTCTAAGTTTGTTATGCAGATGCATCATAACGAAAATCTGCAGGCCCAACTGAAAGCCCGGCTAACCACGCAATTACGCTGCTCAAGCACATTTGGCTCAACAGCAATCTGCTGCCACGGGCAGCTTATTTTATAATAATCCTATTGATAATCTATTACAAACGGTAGCCGCTGCTATAACTTACAGTCCAACTGATTGTTTTTACAATGAGTAGCAACTTTTAGTTCCAAATGATGCTGGACGACAAAAAGTGGTCAGCGCAGATCAGTGCTGTTGCAGTTAGTTTCATGCAACAAATCTCCTTCGGCACACGGAACAAAGTTCCTTCTCCCTTGGGGAATTTACGTTTGCAAATAACACACACTTGCATTGTTTTATTTTTTTATTACAATAATGCTTTTATAAAATAAAACGATTGTTTATATATACATATATATATATATATATATATATATATATATATATATATATATATATATATATATGTATATATAAACAATCGTTTTACCACTTAAACAAAACAACAAGAATTGTTTTTGCACTGACTCAATACGGTCAATGTTGTAATACGGGTCCCATATGATTGATCCATATTCTAAAATGGGTCTCACTAGAGACATGTACAGCAGCTTAGTAATATATGGGTCAGAGAATTCTTTAGCCCATCGTTTAATAAAGGCAAGAGTGCCCTTAGCTTTGTTCACAGCCCAAGTTATATGAGACACAAAGTTTAATTTAACGTCCAGTAAACTTCCCAGATCCACAATTGAGTCAACTGGCTCTAACAGATAATTTCCCAGAGAATAATTAACAGAAAGAATATTATTTCTGGAAAAAACGAATGCATTTGCACTTTTTTAGATTCAACTCCATCATATTATGTTTACACCATAACAAGAAGTTGTTGAGATCTCTTTGCAGGTAACGTGATCGGTGACATCATTAAAGGAATAAAAAAAATTTAGGTCGTCAGCGTACATCAATACATTGGAAAAGTTAATGATGTTGGGAAAGTCATTGATAAACAGCGAGTGGCCCAAGATGACTGCCTTGTGGAACGCCAGATGAGACACGTATGCACTTAGATGTACTGCTGTTAAATCGAACTGTCTGCTTTCTCCCAATTAGATAAGATGTTAACCAATTCAAACCAGATCCAGATACTCCCATTAAATCAAGTTTGTTTAAAAGAAGTTGATGATTGACTTTATCAAACGCTTTACTAAAGTCTGTATAAATAGCGTCTGTTTGTTTCTTTTGAGTAAATACTTGATTAACTAAGGTTGTTAAATGAAGAACGTTTGTTGAAGTAGAGCAGCCCCTTCTAAAGCCGTGTTGACATGGTGTTAATAGTGATCCCGTGTGATGACAAAGATAATCAGCAATTATTTTTTCAAACAATTTGGGTATAGTGCTTAATTTAGCAATACCCATGTAGTTAGATATGTCAGATTTATTTCCAGATTTATACAAGGGTATAACATATGAATCTCTCCAAAAAGCAGGAAAATAGCCACGTTTAATTGAGGCATTGAACAATAAAGTTAGTGGTGTAACAAATGATTCAGCACTTCGAACTAATACACAACTTGGAACCCCATCTGGACCATGACTAAAGGATATCTTAAGTTTTTTTAAATTGACTAAAATTTCACTGCAATTAAGTGTAGGAAATGTAATGTTTTGGGCCGATGCAACCGCATAAGAGTAAACAGTTTTATCATCAAAATCAGCATCAGAATACGTGCTAGCAAAAAAATCAGCAAACATATCACATATAATATCAACGTTACTAGATTCATGATCATGAAATTTCATAACGGATGGGTAACCATTAGATTTCCTTTTGGAGTTGACAAAAGAATAAAAAGATTTAGGATTACGTACAAAACCAGCTTTCACCTTAATTAAATAGTTTTTATACAAAGCATGGCTAAGCAGGTTATATTCAGAACGACAAACAGAATACCTTCCATAATCAGCACTAGAACCAGACTGTTTGAATTTTTTATAATTTTTGTTTTTTAGGCGTGACAGTAGTTTCGAGTTCCATGGTGGACCATTTTGAGTATTCATAAATTGTTTAGGAACGCAAGACTCAAAGAATGTGTAGATTTTGTTGTAAAAGATGGAAACCATGGAATCAACATCCTCTTTATTATTGCCAGGCATAGACAGGACATCACTCCAGTTAGTATTTCTCATCAAGTCCATTAATAAGTTATAATCTGTTCGTTTGAAGCAAAAAACTTTATTAACTACTGACGGCAGCAATTTATCCTTTGATGAGATATAAAATCGAATTTCAATAGTGGGATGATATCGATCCTCTGGCAATGTAACGGGATTTTTTATTTATTTATTTAAATTGCGACATAGCACAACAAGACAAGATGTCTTATAAATGATACTGCTATTGATTACACAAAAACAGATAGGTCATAAATAAAATATAATACATATATAATTAGGTTTTAAAGGCTAGCAATAATATTAATATTTGTAACAAAGGAGCTTCTTTTAAACAAGACTTTAATAACAAAAGCAGATTTGCAATAAGAGGATGAAAAATATAATATAGTGGAGAAAGTAAGCAAAAATTATTAAATAGAAAAAGGAGAGCAGAAAGTAATATTACATAAAAAATTTAAATAATTCTCTTTTAAATACGTTAGCGTTGCCTAATTTTTTAATGTTGTTTGACAAGGTGTTCCAAAGACTGATTGTGTGAATTAAGAACTGTCGACTGGATATAAGACTCCTATACCTCAGTTGTATAATGTTCCTACCGCGGTTAGATCTTGCGAACACAATTCTATCATAGATGTATGTCGGTTGTTTCGATATAATAATTTTGTGCAGGAACATCAGACATTTGCATTTTAAGAGGTTCTCGAAACTGATTTGGAAAATCTGATGGGCATATGACGAAATGTGCTCAAAGCATCTTTTATTAAAAATGTATCTAGCAATGTTGTTATAAGCAACGTTAAGCTTTCTTTTGTCTTCATAAGTACAGTTTGCGAAAAGTTCACATCCGTATAGGAGAGATGGTATAAGATACGTTTTGGCTAATAACATACGTATTGTTGATGGTGTTGAATCTTTAACTGCCCAAAGGCTGCGCAACATACCGTAGACTCTGCCAACAATTGCATTTATATGGTCAGACCAAGTTAGTCTATCATTGAAGATCTGTGCCAGATTAGACGCTGTTGTAACAAAGCCTATATTATCTCCGTTAATTTTTAACCGAGGGTCCTGGAAATTTCTCCTAGATTTAGAAATCAAAATACATTTTGATTTAGCGGGGTTTATACATAGACCATTTGACTTCGCCCATATTCCAATTCTGGTTAGGTCACCATTGATGTTGTTGACACACTAATTTAAGTCAGCAATATTGCTACTGTTATAAAGTTGAACATCGTCGGCATACATATGTACTGTACTATCGATTGTGATGTCAGGCAGGTCATTAATATATAGGCAAAAGAGAAGGGGCCCAAGAATTGAACCTTGTGGAACTCCTCTTTTCACTATGAGTGCTCTTGATATTTTGTCTTTAAAGCTGAACTATTTGCGATCGATTAGTGAGATAAAAGCTTACACGCAGAGCTTGAAAAATTAAAAAGCTTCTGGAGTTTTAACAGCAAAATTTTATGATCGACTGTGTCAAACGCTTTGCTGTGATCCAGAAGGATAAAGAAAGCCACCATATTACGATCAATTTTCGATCTGAGGTCTTCAACAACATCAACTAATGCAGTTATACAACTTTTCCCTTTCATAAAACCCGATTGTTTTGCAGATAACAAATCCTTACATGCAATGTATTCATTCATTTGCTTACCTAAAAGATTTTCCAGAATTTTGGACAAACAGGGAAATGGGTCGAAATTTATTGTTCGATTTTGGAATAGGAATGGTTCTTGCGAGTTTCCACTCCTCAGGAAACGCAGATTTCGTGAGAATAGAGTTAAACAGGTATGTGAGGAATGGTATAAGTTTAGGTGTTAAAGCTCTTAAAAAAATAGGATTGATGCCGTCCATGCCAACTGCATTAGATTTCACCTCCAAAAAACTTTTCAGCACTTCAACTTGGTCAACGCATCGAAAGCTAAATGGATCTTTTACAGAGACATAACAAAGATCGCCGTAAGTGTTATCTGACGCAAATGGTACATTGACGTTTACAAACTTATCGTTAATAGTGTTAACATCAACATCATGATTGCTTGGAGACGAAATTTTCTGTCCAATACCAATGTTACGGATTTCCTTCCATTTGGATTTGCTGTCTAACGCAGAAGAGAATTTAGCTTCATAATATAAGGATTTCGCGTGCTTAATTCGTTTCAAGACTTCTCTGCGAATAGATTTGTGAACAGTTTTTAGATTGTCAGTTTTAAACCTCTTCCAACGGTTGTAAGCCTCATCACGTTTTTTTATTAAATACTTTATCTCAGCACCGAATCATGGTGGCTGACTGGCGATGATTCGTTTGTTTTTTATGGGAACACACAGATCATATAGGTACATAACATTTCCTTGAATAAAAGAAAGCTGGTCATCAATACTCTCGAGAGTATAAATATGATCCCAGCCAATAACATTGATATAATGGTTGAGCGCTGTATAGTCGATGTTATGTACGTCCCGATATGAAAAATAGGATTCATCATTATTCACATAAGACAGAAAAAGCACATCGTGCTTTGAGAAGACTGACGCGGAGAGTTGGTCATAAAGTAGAACTTTAGATTTGTGATTGACATATATAAGATCTATTAAACTATTTGAAGTGGAGTGGAAGTGAGTAGGAATTTGCGTGTTTATAGCATGAAGATTAAGAGACCGCATTGGTTCGAACAAAGGGTTATCAGATAATAAATTATTGTTGAAATCGCCAGCTATGATGATATCGTCGTATTGTACAGATATTTCTTAAATTGTTTTAACGAAAGGATATAATTTATGTTACTGCTGGGTCTATACACACTACCAAAAAGTAATTTTTTTTTATCAAGGGTGGATATCTCAATAAATAAGTACTCTATTTCACTGTCAGCCAAGTTTTTCAATTTTACCTTACTGAATATGCCATTACGAACATAAACAGCAACCCCACCGCCTCTACACCTAGTTTCAACACCATCTACAATTATTCTTCTATCGGAACGGAAAAGTCTAAAACCAGACAAATTGAATACGGAGTCACTAACTTCAAACGGAAACCAAGTTTCAGAGATACAAATGATGTCTATACCAGACGACGCGAACAAGTATCTGAATTCATCTATTTTATTTTTCGGACTTTGCGCATTCAAGTGTAAGATTTTGAAACCATCCCTCTGTTTGGACAGAACTCTTATCATACTATGTACACAGTCATTGGAACAATTTCTTCTAGAGTTGAGCATGTGATTTTGAAGCAACGCGAACATAAAAGGAGAACATTTGAGTACAATAATAAGTAAGATTACCTACCATTTAAAAAAGTGAAAATATAAAATATGGAAAATTTACATGATTTAGCTTTCAGATCGGTTGTGAATAAGTTTATTACAATAAATAGTATAAAATAAGAAATAAGGCTTCTATTGAGGTAAACAATTGAATGTATCCTAATCATTGCGTTTATCTGTATGGATCTAATTTCCAAAACCTGGGGATAACTCTTCAGCTGTCTGATCTCGTCAATACGAAAAATATTGTCCTCAGCAGTTTTTTTTATGTAGACTTGACCTCGCATGGAGAAAGCGCTGTGAAGATATTTTTGCTTTTTAAGGCGAATAGCAGCACGAAGTATATCAAAATTAGCTTTTGTTAGATTTTCATTGACATAAAAATTGTTGTCCGAGTTGAAACCTAGTAGTCTCAAGCAAAGTGAGAAACTTTTATTGATTTTTCTAAAGGTAGCTAGAGATTTTAGAAAGAAATTTTTATCATAGGCAGACCACAGCTTCACAATTATAACGGCATCCTTCGAATTGAATCTATGTTTGTTGTTGTGATTCTGAAGATGATAGATCGATTTAATGGCGGGAACGGTGGTATTAATAGTGGCACAAATAGAGCAAAAATTTTCAGTTAAATTCTCATTCTCCTGATATGGGATCCGATCGTATAAAAGCACAATCGTCAGCATCATTAACAAATACCAAATCAAGTATGTTGCCAAAATGATTACAAACAAATTGTATTTGATAAGGAGATAACCCAAAAATGTCATTCAAAAAATCATCATGGCAGTTTTTATTTTTACAGGTATTAAACACATTGTATCTGATGCTTTTTTCCAGGAAATTGATGGTAGGTTGAAATCCCCAAACAGCAAATAAAGAGTCATTAACATCTAGTAGCTGAGAAACAGCTGCAATAGCTTGATCATGTTGAGAGTAAATATAACAATCCGAATCAGGTGGAACATATGAACAAGTGAAGAAGACATTTTTATTTTTCAATTTAACAACAACAGCTACAAATTCAATATCAGAAAAATTCGTTACAATAGCTTCAGATGGATACAGACAGGAGATAGCAATTAGAGCTCCTCCACCTCTTCGTGTATTACGATTATATCTAAATATTTCGTATTTATTGCAAAGAATTTCAGCATTAAAAACATTATCTTGAAGCCATGTTTCAGTAAAGATCATTACATCATAGGTAAAGGCATAACTATTAACTAGGAGGGTTGACAATTTAGTATTTAAACCACGGACATTCTGGTACAAAATAGTTAAATGATCTTTACAAGTGGTTAGTTTTTTTGGATTATGTAAATTTCCAGAAGGTAGACGAGCAATGTTTTTAGATCTTCTGTTGTCTTTAACTAAAAATTCACGAACATAAATGTTTTTGCAGGCCAAAAACCAGGATCAACAATGCAGTCGTATAAATGCGCTGGTACAGTAATTTTAAATGATGTTATACTCCTAGGTTGTGAATACGAAAACTTTGTTATCAAAATATCTTCAGAAATATCCAGTTTTGAGCTAATATAATGTTGACCGTCTTCAATAGTTGTATCATAAGCCAGGCGAGAAACAAAAATGCGTCTATTCGGAGGCACAACAGTTAATTGCCTGGGAGCAATTACAGTAGGAACATTCCCACGTATATATATATATATATATATATATATATATATATATATGTATATATATATATATATATATATATGTATATATATATATATATGTATATATATATATATATATATATATATATATATATATTTATATATGTATATATATATATATATATATATATACATATATATATATATATATATACATATATATATATATATATATATATATATACACTAGAGCCCCGACTTGCGTCGTCCCGATTTGCGTCGTTTCGATTTGCGTCGCTTTTTAAAAACTGGAAAAATCGATTCGCGTTGTTACAATTTCAAGTTGAATTGAGCTCAATGTAAGCTAAATAAATTCAAATTTTTTAATGCATCTACTTTTTATGAATATACTCGTACATATCGCACTGCTTCCTCTAAAGAGGGTCAACTCGAAATTTTTAAATTTTCACTTTTTGTCAAAAATCAATGTACAGTGGGCATATCTACCCACTGTAAAAATCTTACATCAATATCTGTATTATTCCGCCAAAAGAATATACAATTGTATCCCAGTTTGTGCTATAAAGTAGTATAAACAATTTTCAGTGTTTTGCCTCTACAGAAAATTTGTAAATTTTGACCTTAGGCGATATGTAAATGAATTTTATTTTTCGCAACGTTTTTTCTTAATTTATTTTTTTGTTATTTCTTTATAAATAATAATTATAAACATTTGTTCAAGTAAAGGAAATAAATAAATATGTATTCATACTTGTTTTCTATCAAAAATACAAAATTTTTGCTTTGTTTTGAATATTTTCCCCAATAAATTAAATTTCAGTGCATTTATATAGAAAAAGGTGGTTCGATTTGCGTCGCGTTTCTCCGGTCCCCATTAACGACGCAAGTCGGGGCTCTAGTATATATATAATATATATTTGTTGGTGAAGGTGTATGCTTTTATTCAATTTTGACTTTAATTTTCGTGTTCAATTGTAATTGAATCGCTTGTGTTTGCTATGATTCGTCCAACAAGAAGCAACAACAATGTTTAATAAATTTCTGAAATAATATAATAATGACCATCCGCATGTGTTCTCATCGTTTGCTGAACGACGACTGAATGAAAATTTTTATAAGAGCATAACAAAAAAGAATGATAAAATAAAGATTACGCCAACAAGCTGAAATAAAAATACTTTTCTGCTGATGGAACTCTGACGTCACTCAACATGTGTTCTGATTGGCTAATAAAATTCAGCTGGAGAACTATTATGTTATTGTAAAAACAGGACAGTGGGGCAAATTGCGATTTTTCAAATTAAATTTGTTTGATATAAACAATTTTAAAAAATTATTTTATTTGCCACGTTTTTTTATTTGAAATTGTTAATTTATAGCTTCTTTTAAACAAGACTTTAATAACAAAAGCAGATTTGCAATAAGAGGATGAAAAATATAATATAGTGGAGAAAGTAAGCAAAAATTATTAAATAGAAAAAGGAGAGCAGAAAGTAATATTACATAAAAAATTTAAATAATTCTCTTTTAAATACGTTAGCGTTGCCTAATTTTTTAATGTTGTTTGACAAGGTGTTCCAAAGACTGATTGTGTGAATTAAGAACTGTCGACTGGATATAAGACTCCTATACCTCAGTTGTATAATGTTCCTACCGCGGTTAGATCTTGCGAACACAATTCTATCATAGATGTATGTCGGTTGTTTCGATATAATAATTTTGTGCAGGAACATCAGACATTTGCATTTTAAGAGGTTCTCGAAACTGATTTGGAAAATCTGATGGGCATATGACGAAATGTGCTCAAAGCATCTTTTATTAAAAATGTATCTAGCAATGTTGTTATAAGCAACGTTAAGCTTTCTTTTGTCTTCATAAGTACAGTTTGCGAAAAGTTCACATCCGTATAGGAGAGATGGTATAAGATACGTTTTGGCTAATAACATACGTATTGTTGATGGTGTTGAATCTTTAACTGCCCAAAGGCTGCGCAACATACCGTAGACTCTGCCAACAATTGCATTTATATGGTCAGACCAAGTTAGTCTATCATTGAAGATCTGTGCCAGATTAGACGCTGTTGTAACAAAGCCTATATTATCTCCGTTAATTTTTAACCGAGGGTCCTGGAAATTTCTCCTAGATTTAGAAATCAAAATACATTTTGATTTAGCGGGGTTTATACATAGACCATTTGACTTCGCCCATATTCCAATTCTGGTTAGGTCACCATTGATGTTGTTGACACACTAATTTAAGTCAGCAATATTGCTACTGTTATAAAGTTGAACATCGTCGGCATACATATGTACTGTACTATCGATTGTGATGTCAGGCAGGTCATTAATATATAGGCAAAAGAGAAGGGGCCCAAGAATTGAACCTTGTGGAACTCCTCTTTTCACTATGAGTGCTCTTGATATTTTGTCTTTAAAGCTGAACTATTTGCGATCGATTAGTGAGATAAAAGCTTACACGCAGAGCTTGAAAAATTAAAAAGCTTCTGGAGTTTTAACAGCAAAATTTTATGATCGACTGTGTCAAACGCTTTGCTGTGATCCAGAAGGATAAAGAAAGCCACCATATTACGATCAATTTTCGATCTGAGGTCTTCAACAACATCAACTAATGCAGTTATACAACTTTTCCCTTTCATAAAACCCGATTGTTTTGCAGATAACAAATCCTTACATGCAATGTATTCATTCATTTGCTTACCTAAAAGATTTTCCAGAATTTTGGACAAACAGGGAAATGGGTCGAAATTTATTGTTCGATTTTGGAATAGGAATGGTTCTTGCGAGTTTCCACTCCTCAGGAAACGCAGATTTCGTGAGAATAGAGTTAAACAGGTATGTGAGGAATGGTATAAGTTTAGGTGTTAAAGCTCTTAAAAAAATAGGATTGATGCCGTCCATGCCAACTGCATTAGATTTCACCTCCAAAAAACTTTTCAGCACTTCAACTTGGTCAACGCATCGAAAGCTAAATGGATCTTTTACAGAGACATAACAAAGATCGCCGTAAGTGTTATCTGACGCAAATGGTACATTGACGTTTACAAACTTATCGTTAATAGTGTTAACATCAACATCATGATTGCTTGGAGACGAAATTTTCTGTCCAATACCAATGTTACGGATTTCCTTCCATTTGGATTTGCTGTCTAACGCAGAAGAGAATTTAGCTTCATAATATAAGGATTTCGCGTGCTTAATTCGTTTCAAGACTTCTCTGCGAATAGATTTGTGAACAGTTTTTAGATTGTCAGTTTTAAACCTCTTCCAACGGTTGTAAGCCTCATCACGTTTTTTTATTAAATACTTTATCTCAGCACCGAATCATGGTGGCTGACTGGCGATGATTCGTTTGTTTTTTATGGGAACACACAGATCATATAGGTACATAATATTTCCTTGAATAAAAGAAAGCTGTTCATCAATACTCTCGAGAGTATAAATATGATCCCAGCCAATAACATTGATATAATGGTTGAGCGCTGTATAGTCGATGTTATGTACGTCCCGATATGAAAAATAGGATTCATCATTATTCACAGAGAAATCATAAGACAGAAAAAGCACATCGTGCTTTGAGAAGACTGACGCGGAGAGTTGGTCATAAATTAGAACTTTAGATTTGTGATTGACATATATAAGATCTATTAAACTATTTGAAGTGGAGTGGAAGTGAGTAGGAATTTGCGTGTTTATAGCATGAAGATTAAGAGACCGCATTGGTTCGAACAAAGGGTTATCAGATAATAAATTATTGTTGAAATCGCCAGCTATGATGATATCGTCGTATTGTACAGATATTTCTTAAATTGTTTTAACGAAAGGATATAATTTATGTTACTGCTGGGTCTATACACACTACCAAAAAGTAATTTTTTTTTATCAAGGGTGGATATCTCAATAAATAAGTACTCTATTTTACTGTCAGCCAAGTTTTTCAATTTTACCTTACTGGATATGCCATTACGAACATAAACAGCAACCCCACCGCCTCTACACCTAGTTTCAACACCATCTACAATTATTCTTCTATCGGAACGGAAAAGTCTAAAACCAGACAAATTGAATACGGAGTCACTAACTTCAAACGGAAACCAAGTTTCAGAGATACAAATGATGTCTATACCAGACGACGCGAACAAGTATCTGAATTCATCTATTTTATTTTTCAGACTTTGCGCATTCAAGTGTAAGATTTTGAAACCATCCCTCTGTTTGGACAGAACTCTTATCATACTATGTACACAGTCATTGGAACAATTTCTTCTAGAGTTGAGCATGTGATTTTGAAGCAACGCGAACATAAAAGGAGAACATTTGAGTACAATAATAAGTAAGATTACCTACCATTTAAAAAAGTGAAAATATAAAATATGGAAAATTTACATGATTTAGCTTTCAGATCGGTTGTGAATAAGTTTATTACAATAAATAGTATAAAATAAGAAATAAGGCTTCTATTGAGGTAAACAATTGAATGTATCCTAATCATTGCGTTTATCTGTATGGATCTAATTTCCAAAACCTGGGGATAACTCTTCAGCTGTCTGATCTCGTCAATACGAAAAATATTGTCCTCAGCAGTTTTTTTTATGTAGACTTAACCTCGCATGGAGAAAGCGCTGTGAAGATATTTTTGCTTTTTAAGGCGAATAGCAGCACGAAGTATATCAAAATTAGCTTTTGTTAGATTTTCATTGACATAAAAATTGTTGTCCGAGTTGAAACCTAGTAGTCTCAAGCAAAGTGAGAAACTTTTATTGATTTTTCTAAAGGTAGCTAGAGATTTTAGAAAGAAATTTTTATCATAGGCAGACCACAGCTTCACAATTATAACGGCATCCTTCGAATTGAATCTATGTTTGTTGTTGTGATTCTGAAGATGATAGATCGATTTAATGGCGGGAACGGTGGTATTAATAGTGGCACAAATAGAGCAAAAATTTTCAGTTAAATTCTCATTCTCCTGATATGGGATCCGATCGTATAAAAGCACAATCGTCAGCATCATTAACAAATACCAAATCAAGTATGTTGCCAAAATCATTACAAACAAATTGTATTTGATAAAGAGATAACCCAAAAATGTCATTCAAAAAATCATCATGGCAGTTTTTATTTTTACAGGTATTAAACACATTGTATCTGATGCTTTTTTCCAGGAAATTGATGGTAGGTTGAAATCCCCAAACAGCAAATAAAGAGTCATTAACATCTAGTAGCTGAGAAACAGCTGCAACAGCTTGATCATGTTGAGAGTAAATATAACAATCCGAATCAGGTGGAACATATGAACAAGTGAAGAAGACATTTTTATTTTTCAATTTAACAACAACAGCTACAAATTCAATATCAGAAAAATTCGTTACAATAGCTTCAGATGGATACAGACAGGAGATAGCAATTAGAGCTCCTCCACCTCTTCGTGTATTACGATTATATCTAAATATTTCGTATTTATTGCAAAGAATTTCAGCATTAAAAACATTATCTTGAAGCCATGTTTCAGTAAAGATCATTACATCATAGGTAAAGGCATAACTATTAACTAGGAGGGTTGACAATTTAGTATTTAAACCACGGACATTCTGGTACAAAATAGTTAAATGATCTTTACAAGTGGTTAGTTTTTTTGGATTATGTAAATTTCCAGAAGGTAGACGAGCAATGTTTTTAGATCTTCTGTTGTCTTTAACTAAAAATTCACGAACATAAATGTTTTTGCAGGCCAAAAACCAGGATCAACAATGCAGTCGTATAAATGCGCTGGTACAGTAATTTTAAATGATGTTATACTCCTAGGTTGTGAATACGAAAACTTTGTTATCAAAATATCTTCAGAAATATCCAGTTTTGAGCTAATATAATGTTGACCGTCAACTCGAAATTTTTAAATTTTCACTTTTTGTCAAAAATCAATGTACAGTGGGCATATCTACCCACTGTAAAAATCTTACATCAATATCTGTATTATTCCGCCAAAAGAATATACAATTGTATCCCAGTTTGTGCTATAAAGTAGTATAAACAATTTTCAGTGTTTTGCCTCTACAGAAAATTTGTAAATTTTGACCTTAGGCGATATGTAAATGAATTTTATTTTTCGCAACGTTTTTTCTTAATTTATTTTTTTGTTATTTCTTTATAAATAATAATTATAAACATTTGTTCAAGTAAAGGAAATAAATAAATATGTATTCATACTTGTTTTCTATCAAAAATACAAAATTTTTGCTTTGTTTTGAATATTTTCCCCAATAAATTAAATTTCAGTGCATTTATATAGAAAAAGGTGGTTCGATTTGCGTCGCGTTTCTCCGGTCCCCATTAACGACGCAAGTCGGGGCTCTAGTATATATATAATATATATTTGTTGGTGAAGGTGTATGCTTTTATTCAATTTTGACTTTAATTTTCGTGTTCAATTGTAATTGAATCGCTTGTGTTTGCTATGATTCGTCCAACAAGAAGCAACAACAATGTTTAATAAATTTCTGAAATAATATAATAATGACCATCCGCATGTGTTCTCATCGTTTGCTGAACGACGACTGAATGAAAATTTTTATAAGAGCATAACAAAAAAGAATGATAAAATAAAGATTACGCCAACAAGCTGAAATAAAAATACTTTTCTGCTGATGGAACTCTGACGTCACTCAACATGTGTTCTGATTGGCTAATAAAATTCAGCTGGAGAACTATTATGTTATTGTAAAAACAGGACAGTGGGGCAAATTGCGATTTTTCAAATTAAATTTGTTTGATATAAACAATTTTAAAAAATTATTTTATTTGCCACGTTTTTTTATTTGAAATTGTTAATTTATAGTTATTTTATATAAATATTGAACCCAATTGCTAATTATTTTTCTTTTTTCCCCATTCAAAACAATTTTTTTTGCTTGCAATATATCAGTCATAACTTCCTTTGAGCTTCATCTCTTGGAAAACTATAAAATGACACAGCTTTTTGAAAACAAAAAAATGTTGATAACAATATTACATTTTAACACAATTATTTCTCACTTGTTTTTTTGCTGTTACTTTGTTTGCAATTGCCCACTGCACATTTCATGCTTGCTCTTTTTGTTCTCTTTTCTCTAAAATTCCTAATTTTTTCCTCGCGTGTTTTCTTTTTGTAAATACAAACCAGCTGCTACCTTCCCAATCCAATCAGCTGTCCTTTTCACCCCGTATTTTATTGGACGGCCAGCTGATTAGATTGGGATGCCACCCTGCGCACTGCATTATCTATTTACAGGGTGCACACCACAAGGTTTCTCTTGTGGCTAAAAATCTTAAAGTTGAAGCCAATTTTTCTTCAACCGGAATACATTTCTCAAATGTGTATTGCTTCTTTTCTTTGCCTTCTCATCTTCTAGAAGTAATGCTGCAGTTTCAAAGTTACAGGCACTAGAAATTCCTCCTAAGATTACTGAAAATTTTGCATCACTTATTCCAGCCATATTTGCTCTAAGTTTGTTATGCAGATGCATCATAACGAAAATCTGCAGGCCCAACTGAAAGCCCGGCTAACCACGCAATTACGCTGCTCAAGCACATTTGGCTCAACAGCAATCTGCTGCCACGGGCAGCTTATTTTATAATAATCCTATTGATACTCTATTACAAACGGTAGCCGCTGCTATAACTTACAGTCCAACTGATTGTTTTTACAATGAGTAGCAACTTTTAGTTCCAAATGATGCTGGACGACAAAAAGTGGTCAGCGCAGATCAGTGCTGTTGCAGTTAGCTTCATGCAACAAATCTCCTTCGGCACACGGAACAAAGTTCCTTCTCCCTTGGGGAATTTACGTTTGCAAATAACACACACATGCATTGTTTTATTTTTTTATTACAATAATGCTTTTATAAAATAAAACGATTGTTTATATATACATATATATATATATATATATATATATATATATATATATATATATATATATATGTATATATAAACAATCGTTTTACCACTTAAACAAAACAACAAGAATTGTTTTTGCACTGACTCAATACGGTCAATGTTGTAATACGGGTCCCATATGATTGATCCATATTCTAAAATGGGTCTCACTAGAGACATGTACAGCAGCTTAGTAATATATGGGTCAGAGAATTCTTTAGCCCATCGTTTAATAAAGGCAAGAGTGCCCTTAGCTTTGTTCACAGCCCAAGTTATATGAGACACAAAGTTTAATTTAAAGTCCAGTAAACTTCCCAGATCCACAATTGAGTCAACTGGCTCTAACAGATAATTTCCCAGAGAATAATTAACAGAAAGAATATTATTTCTGGAAAAAACGAATGCATTTGCACTTTTTTAGATTCAACTCCATCATATTATGTTTACACCATAACAAGAAGTTGTTGAGATCTCTTTGCAGGTAACGTGATCGGTGACATCATTAAAGGAATAAAAAAAATTTAGGTCGTCAGCGTACATCAATACATTGGAAAAGTTAATGATGTTGGGAAAGTCATTGATAAACAGCGAGTGGCCCAAGATGACTGCCTTGTGGAACGCCAGATGAGACACGTATGCACTTAGATGTACTGCTGTTAAATCGAACTGTCTGCTTTCTCCCAATTAGATAAGATGTTAACCAATTCAAACCAGATCCAGATACTCCCATTAAATCAAGTTTGTTTAAAAGAAGTTGATGATTGACTTTATCAAACGCTTTACTAAAGTCTGTATAAATAGCGTCTGTTTGTTTCTTTTGAGTAAATACTTGATTAACTAAGGTTGTTAAATGAAGAACGTTTGTTGAAGTAGAGCAGCCCCTTCTAAAGCCGTGTTGACATGGTGTTAATAGTGATCCCGTGTGATGACAAAGATAATCAGCAATTATTTTTTCAAACAATTTGGGTATAGTACTTAATTTAGCAATACCCATGTAGTTAGATATGTCAGATTTATTTCCAGATTTATACAAGGGTATAACATATGAATCTCTCCAAAAAGCAGGAAAATAGCCACGTTTAATTGAGGCATTGAACAATAAAGTTAGTGGTGTAACAAATGATTCAGCACTTCGAACTAATACACAACTTGGAACCCCATCTGGACCATGACTAAAGGATATCTTAAGTTTTTTTAAATTGACTAAAATTTCACTGCAATTATGTGTAGGAAATGTAATGTTTTGGGCCGATGCAACCGCATAAGAGTAAACAGTTTTATCATCAAAATCAGCATCAGAATACGTGCTAGCAAAAAAATCAGCAAACATATCACATATAATATCAACGTTACTAGATTCATGATCATGAAATTTCATAACGGATGGGTAACCATTAGATTTCCTTTTGGAGTTGACAAAAGAATAAAAAGATTTAGGATTACGTACAAAACCAGCTTTCACCTTAATTAAATAGTTTTTATACAAAGCATGGCTAAGCAGGTTATATTCAGAACGACAAACAGAATACCTTCCATAATCAGCACTAGAACCAGACTGTTTGAATTTTTTATAATTTTTGTTTTTTAGGCGTGACAGTAGTTTCGAGTTCCATGGTGGACCATTTTGAGTATTCATAAATTGTTTAGGAACGCAAGACTCAAAGAATGTGTAGATTTTGTTGTAAAAGATGGAAACCATGGAATCAACATCCTCTTTATTATTGCCAGGCATAGACAGGACATCACTCCAGTTAGTATTTCTCATCAAGTCCATTAATAAGTTATAATCTGTTCGTTTGAAGCAAAAAACTTTATTAACTACTGACGGCAGCAATTTATCCTTTGATGAGATATAAAATCGAATTTCAATAGTGGGATGATATCGATCCTCTGGCAATGTAACGGGATTTTTTATTTATTTATTTAAATTGCGACATAGCACAACAAGACAAGATGTCTTATAAATGATAGTGCTATTGATTACACAAAAACAGATAGGTCATAAATAAAATATAATACATATATAATTAGGTTTTAAAGGCTAGCAATAATATTAATATTTGTAACAAAGGAGCTTCTTTTAAACAAGACTTTAATAACAAAAGCAGATTTGCAATAAGAGGATGAAAAATATAATATAGTGGAGAAAGTAAGCAAAAATTATTAAATAGAAAAAGGAGAGCAGAAAGTAATATTACATAAAAAATTTAAATAATTCTCTTTTAAATACGTTAGCGTTGCCTAATTTTTTAATGTTGTTTGACAAGGTGTTCCAAAGACTGATTGTGTGAATTAAGAACTGTCGACTGGATATAAGACTCCTATACCTCAGTTGTATAATGTTCCTACCGCGGTTAGATCTTGCGAACACAATTCTATCATAGATGTATGTCGGTTGTTTCGATATAATAATTTTGTGCAGGAACATCAGACATTTGCATTTTAAGAGGTTCTCGAAACTGATTTGGAAAATCTGATGGGCATATGACGAAATGTGCTCAAAGCATCTTTTATTAAAAATGTATCTAGCAATGTTGTTATAAGCAACGTTAAGCTTTCTTTTGTCTTCATAAGTACAGTTTGCGAAAAGTTCACATCCGTATAGGAGAGATGGTATAAGATACGTTTTGGCTAATAACATACGTATTGTTGATGGTGTTGAATCTTTAACTGCCCAAAGGCTGCGCAACATACCGTAGACTCTGCCAACAATTGCATTTATATGGTCAGACCAAGTTAGTCTATCATTGAAGATCTGTGCCAGATTAGACGCTGTTGTAACAAAGCCTATATTATCTCCGTTAATTTTTAACCGAGGGTCCTGGAAATTTCTCCTAGATTTAGAAATCAAAATACATTTTGATTTAGCGGGGTTTATACATAGACCATTTGACTTCGCCCATATTCCAATTCTGGTTAGGTCACCATTGATGTTGTTGACACACTAATTTAAGTCAGCAATATTGCTACTGTTATAAAGTTGAACATCGTCGGCATACATATGTACTGTACTATCGATTGTGATGTCAGGCAGGTCATTAATATATAGGCAAAAGAGAAGGGGCCCAAGAATTGAACCTTGTGGAACTCCTCTTTTCACTATGAGTGCTCTTGATATTTTGTCTTTAAAGCTGAACTATTTGCGATCGATTAGTGAGATAAAAGCTTACACGCAGAGCTTGAAAAATTAAAAAGCTTCTGGAGTTTTAACAGCAAAATTTTATGATCGACTGTGTCAAACGCTTTGCTGTGATCCAGAAGGATAAAGAAAGCCACCATATTACGATCAATTTTCGATCTGAGGTCTTCAACAACATCAACTAATGCAGTTATACAACTTTTCCCTTTCATAAAACCCGATTGTTTTGCAGATAACAAATCCTTACATGCAATGTATTCATTCATTTGCTTACCTAAAAGATTTTCCAGAATTTTGGACAAACAGGGAAATGGGTCGAAATTTATTGTTCGATTTTGGAATAGGAATGGTTCTTGCGAGTTTCCACTCCTCAGGAAACGCAGATTTCGTGAGAATAGAGTTAAACAGGTATGTGAGGAATGGTATAAGTTTAGGTGTTAAAGCTCTTAAAAAAATAGGATTGATGCCGTCCATGCCAACTGCATTAGATTTCACCTCCAAAAAACTTTTCAGCACTTCAACTTGGTCAACGCATCGAAAGCTAAATGGATCTTTTACAGAGACATAACAAAGATCGCCGTAAGTGTTATCTGACGCAAATGGTACATTGACGTTTACAAACTTATCGTTAATAGTGTTAACATCAACATCATGATTGCTTGGAGACGAAATTTTCTGTCCAATACCAATGTTACGGATTTCCTTCCATTTGGATTTGCTGTCTAACGCAGAAGAGAATTTAGCTTCATAATATAAGGATTTCGCGTGCTTAATTCGTTTCAAGACTTCTCTGCGAATAGATTTGTGAACAGTTTTTAGATTGTCAGTTTTAAACCTCTTCCAACGGTTGTAAGCCTCATCACGTTTTTTTATTAAATACTTTATCTCAGCACCGAATCATGGTGGCTGACTGGCGATGATTCGTTTGTTTTTTATGGGAACACACAGATCATATAGGTACATAATATTTCCTTGAATAAAAGAAAGCTGTTCATCAATACTCTCGAGAGTATAAATATGATCCCAGCCAATAACATTGATATAATGGTTGAGCGCTGTATAGTCGATGTTATGTACGTCCCGATATGAAAAATAGGATTCATCATTATTCACAGAGAAATCATAAGACAGAAAAAGCACATCGTGCTTTGAGAAGACTGACGCGGAGAGTTGGTCATAAATTAGAACTTTAGATTTGTGATTGACATATATAAGATCTATTAAACTATTTGAAGTGGAGTGGAAGTGAGTAGGAATTTGCGTGTTTATAGCATGAAGATTAAGAGACCGCATTGGTTCGAACAAAGGGTTATCAGATAATAAATTATTGTTGAAATCGCCAGCTATGATGATATCGTCGTATTGTACAGATATTTCTTAAATTGTTTTAACGAAAGGATATAATTTATGTTACTGCTGGGTCTATACACACTACCAAAAAGTAATTTTTTTTTATCAAGGGTGGATATCTCAATAAATAAGTACTCTATTTTACTGTCAGCCAAGTTTTTCAATTTTACCTTACTGGATATGCCATTACGAACATAAACAGCAACCCCACCGCCTCTACACCTAGTTTCAACACCATCTACAATTATTCTTCTATCGGAACGGAAAAGTCTAAAACCAGACAAATTGAATACGGAGTCACTAACTTCAAACGGAAACCAAGTTTCAGAGATACAAATGATGTCTATACCAGACGACGCGAACAAGTATCTGAATTCATCTATTTTATTTTTCAGACTTTGCGCATTCAAGTGTAAGATTTTGAAACCATCCCTCTGTTTGGACAGAACTCTTATCATACTATGTACACAGTCATTGGAACAATTTCTTCTAGAGTTGAGCATGTGATTTTGAAGCAACGCGAACATAAAAGGAGAACATTTGAGTACAATAATAAGTAAGATTACCTACCATTTAAAAAAGTGAAAATATAAAATATGGAAAATTTACATGATTTAGCTTTCAGATCGGTTGTGAATAAGTTTATTACAATAAATAGTATAAAATAAGAAATAAGGCTTCTATTGAGGTAAACAATTGAATGTATCCTAATCATTGCGTTTATCTGTATGGATCTAATTTCCAAAACCTGGGGATAACTCTTCAGCTGTCTGATCTCGTCAATACGAAAAATATTGTCCTCAGCAGTTTTTTTTATGTAGACTTGACCTCGCATGGAGAAAGCGCTGTGAAGATATTTTTGCTTTTTAAGGCGAATAGCAGCACGAAGTATATCAAAATTAGCTTTTGTTAGATTTTCATTGACATAAAAATTGTTGTCCGAGTTGAAACCTAGTAGTCTCAAGCAAAGTGAGAAACTTTTATTGATTTTTCTAAAGGTAGCTAGAGATTTTAGAAAGAAATTTTTATCATAGGCAGACCACAGCTTCACAATTATAACGGCATCCTTCGAATTGAATCTATGTTTGTTCTTGTGATTCTGAAGATGATAGATCGATTTAATGGCGGGAACGGTGGTATTAATAGTGGCACAAATAGAGCAAAAATTTTCAGTTAAATTCTCATTCTCCTGATATGGGATCCGATCGTATAAAAGCACAATCGTCAGCATCATTAACAAATACCAAATCAAGTATGTTGCCAAAATCATTACAAACAAATTGTATTTGATAAAGAGATAACCCAAAAATGTCATTCAAAAAATCATCATGGCAGTTTTTATTTTTACAGGTATTAAACACATTGTATCTGATGCTTTTTTCCAGGAAATTGATGGTAGGTTGAAATCCCCAAACAGCAAATAAAGAGTCATTAACATCTAGTAGCTGAGAAACAGCTGCAATAGCTTGATCATGTTGAGAGTAAATATAACAATCCGAATCAGGTGGAACATATGAACAAGTGAAGAAGACATTTTTATTTTTCAATTTAACAACAACAGCTACAAATTCAATATCAGAAAAATTCGTTACAATAGCTTCAGATGGATACAGACAGGAGATAGCAATTAGAGCTCCTCCACCTCTTCGTGTATTACGATTATATCTAAATATTTCGTATTTATTGCAAAGAATTTCAGCATTAAAAACATTATCTTGAAGCCATGTTTCAGTAAAGATCATTACATCATAGGTAAAGGCATAACTATTAACTAGGAGGGTTGACAATTTAGTATTTAAACCACGGGCATTCTGGTACAAAATAGTTAAATGATCTTTACAAGTGGTTAGTTTTTTTGGATTATGTAAATTTCCAGAAGGTAGACGAGCAATGTTTTTAGATCTTCTGTTGTCTTTAACTAAAAATTCACGAACATAAATGTTTTTGCAGGCCAAAAACCAGGATCAACAATGCAGTCGTATAAATGCGCTGGTACAGTAATTTTAAATGATGTTATACTCCTAGGTTATGAATACGAAAACTTTGTTATCAAAATATCTTCAGAAATATCCAGTTTTGAGCTAATATAATGTTGACCGTCTTCAATAGTTGTATCATAAGCCAGGCGAGAAACAAAAATGCGTCTATTCGGAGGCACAACAGTTAATTGCCTGGGAGCAATTACAGTAGGAACATTCCCACGTATATATATATATATATATATATATATATATATATATATATGTATATATATATATATATATATATATGTATATATATATATATATATATATATATATATATATGTATATATATATATATATATATATGTATATATATATATATATATATATATATATATATATATGTATATATATATATATATATATATGTATATATATATATATATGTATATATATATATATATTTATATATGTATATATATATATATATATATATATACATATATATATATATATATATATATATATATATATATATATATATATATATATACATATATATATATATATATATATATATATATATATATACACTAGAGCCCCGACTTGCGTCGTCCCGATTTGCGTCGTTTCGATTTGCGTCGCTTTTTAAAAACTGGAAAAATCGATTCGCGTTGTTACAATTTCAAGTTGAATTGAGCTCAATGTAAGCTAAATAAATTCAAATTTTTTAATGCATCTACTTTTTATGAATATACTCGTACATATCGCACTGCTTCCTCTAAAGAGGGTCAACTCAAAATTTTTAAATTTTCACTTTTTGTCAAAAATCAATGTACAGTGGGCATATCTACCCACTGTAAAAATCTTACATCAATATCTGTATTATTCCGCCAAAAGAATATACAATTGTATCCCAGTTTGTGCTATAAAGTAGTATAAACAATTTTCAGTGTTTTGCCTCTACAGAAAATTTGTAAATTTTGACCTTAGGCGATATGTAAATGAATTTTATTTTTCGCAATGTTTTTTCTTAATTTATTTTTTTGTTATTTCTTTATAAATAATAATTATAAACATTTGTTCAAGTAAAGGAAATAAATAAATATGTATTCATACTTGTTTTCTATCAAAAATATAAAATTTTTGCTTTGTTTTGAATATTTTCCCCAATAAATTAAATTTCAGTGCATTTATATAGAAAAAGGTGGTTCGATTTGCGTCGCGTTTCTCCGGTCCCCATTAACGACGCAAGTCGGGGCTCTAGTATATATATAATATATATTTGTTGGTGAAGGTGTATGCTTTTATTCAATTTTGACTTTAATTTTCGTGTTCAATTGTAATTGAATCGCTTGTGTTTGCTATGATTCGTCCAACAAGAAGCAACAACAATGTTTAATAAATTTCTGAAATAATATAATAATGACCATCCGCATGTGTTCTCATCGTTTGCTGAACGACGACTGAATGAAAATTTTTATAAGAGCATAACAAAAAAGAATGATAAAATAAAGATTACGCCAACAAGCTGAAATAAAAATACTTTTCTGCTGATGGAACTCTGACGTCACTCAACATGTGTTCTGATTGGCTAATAAAATTCAGCTGGAGAACTATTATGTTATTGTAAAAACAGGACAGTGGGGCAAATTGCGATTTTTCAAATTAAATTTGTTTGATATAAACAATTTTAAAAAATTATTTTATTTGCCACGTTTTTTTATTTGAAATTGTTAATTTATAGTTATTTTATATAAATATTGAACCCAATTGCTATTTATTTTTCTTTTTTCCCCATTCAAAACAATTTTTTTTGCTTGCAATATATCAGTCATAACTTCCTTTGAGCTTCATCTCTTGGAAAACTATAAAATGACACAGCTTTTTGAAAACAAAAAAATGTTGATAACAATATTACATTTTAACACAATTATTTCTCACTTGTTTTTTTGCTGTTACTTTGTTTGCAATTGCCCACTGCACATTTCATGCTTGCTCTTTTTGTTCTCTTTTCTCTAAAATTCCTAATTTTTTCCTCGCGTGTTTTCTTTTTGTAAATACAAACCAGCTGCTACCTTCCCAATCCAATCAGCTGTCCTTTTCACCCCGTATTTTATTGGACGGCCAGCTGATTAGATTGGGATGCCACCCTGCGCACTGCATTATCTATTTACAGGGTGCACACCACAAGGTTTCTCTTGTGGCTAAAAATCTTAAAGTTGAAGCCAATTTTTCTTCAACCGGAATACATTTCTCAAATGTGTATTGCTTCTTTTCTTTGCCTTCTCATCTTCTAGAAGTAATGCTGCAGTTTCAAAGTTACAGGCACTAGAAATTCCTCCTAAGATTACTGAAAATTTTGCATCACTTATTCCAGCCATATTTGCTCTAAGTTTGTTATGCAGATGCATCATAACGAAAATCTGCAGGCCCAACTGAAAGCCCGGCTAACCACGCAATTACGCTGCTCAAGCACATTTGGCTCAACAGCAATCTGCTGCCACGGGCAGCTTATTTTATAATAATCCTATTGATACTCTATTACAAACGGTAGCCGCTGCTATAACTTACAGTCCAACTGGTCAAGTAGGTTTCGCAACAAAACCACAAGTTGGGTCAACAAATACTGCCGCCATCGGAAAAGAATAAGCAACAAAAATTACAAGACTCGAAATTGTTTTATTTTTATAACAAAACTGTTTTTATTAAATAAAAATGATTGTTTTTACAATGAGTAGCAACTTTTAGTTCCAAATGATGCTGGACGACAAAAAGTGGTCAGCGCAGATCAGTGCTGTTGCAGTTAGCTTCATGCAACAAATCTCCTTCGGCACACGGAACAAAGTTCCTTCTCCCTTGGGGAATTTACGTTTGCAAATAACACACACATGCATTGTTTTATTTTTTTATTACAATAATGCTTTTATAAAATAAAACGATTGTTTATATATACATATATATATATATATATATATATATATATATATATATATATATATGTATATATAAACAATCGTTTTACCACTTAAACAAAACAACAAGAATTGTTTTTGCACTGACTCAATACGGTCAATGTTGTAATACGGGTCCCATATGATTGATCCATATTCTAAAATGGGTCTCACTAGAGACATGTACAGCAGCTTAGTAATATATGGGTCAGAGAATTCTTTAGCCCATCGTTTAATAAAGGCAAGAGTGCCCTTAGCTTTGTTCACAGCCCAAGTTATATGAGACACAAAGTTTAATTTAAAGTCCAGTAAACTTCCCAGATCCACAATTGAGTCAACTAGCTCTAACTGATAATTTCCCAGAGAATAATTAACAGAAAGAATATTATTTCTGGAAAAAACGCATGCATTTGCACTTTTTTAGATTCAACTCCATCATATTATGTTTACACCATAACAAGAAGTTGTTGAGATCTCTTTGCAGGTAATGTGATCGGTGACATCATTAAAGGAAGAAAAAAAATTTAGGTCGTCAGCGTACATCAATACATTGGAAAAGTTAATGATGTTGGGAAAGTCATTGATAAACAGCGAGTGGCCCAAGATGACTGCCTTGTGGAACGCCAGATGAGACACGTATGCACTTAGATGTACTGCTGTTAAATCGAACTGTCTGCTTTCTCCCAATTAGATAAGATGTTAACCAATTCAAACCAGATCCAGATACTCCCATTAAATCAAGTTTGTTTAAAAGAAGTTGATGATTGACTTTATCAAACGCTTTACTAAAGTCTGTATAAATAGCGTCTGTTTGTTTCTTTTGAGTAAATACTTGATTAACTAAGGTTGTTAAATGAAGAACGTTTGTTGAAGTAGAGCAGCCCCTTCTAAAGCCGTGTTGACATGGTGTTAATAGTGATCCCGTGTGATGACAAAGATAATCAGCAATTATTTTTTCAAACAATTTGGGTATAGTGCTTAATTTAGCAATACCCATGTAGTTAGATATGTCAGATTTATTTCCAGATTTATACAAGGGTATAACATATGAATCTCTCCAAAAAGCAGGAAAATAGCCACGTTTAATTGAGGCATTGAACAATAAAGTTAGTGGTGTAACAAATGATTCAGCACTTCGAACTAATACACAACTTGGAACCCCATCTGGACCATGACTAAAGGATATCTTAAGTTTTTTTAAATTGACTAAAATTTCACTGCAATTAAGTGTAGGAAATGTAATGTTTTGGGCCGATGCAACCGCATAAGAGTAAACAGTTTTATCATCAAAATCAGCATCAGAATACGTGCTAGCAAAAAAATCAGCAAACATATCACATATAATATCAACGTTACTAGATTCATGATCATGAAATTTCATAACGGATGGGTAACCATTAGATTTCCTTTTGGAGTTGACAAAAGAATAAAAAGATTTAGGATTACGTACAAAACCAGCTTTCACCTTAATTAAATAGTTTTTATACAAAGCATGGCTAAGCAGGTTATATTCAGAACGACAAACAGAATACCTTCCATAATCAGCACTAGAACCAGACTGTTTGAATTTTTTATAATTTTTGTTTTTTAGGCGTGACAGTAGTTTCGAGTTCCATGGTGGACCATTTTGAGTATTCATAAATTGTTTAGGAACGCAAGACTCAAAGAATGTGTAGATTTTGTTGTAAAAGATGGAAACCATGGAATCAACATCCTCTTTATTATTGCCAGGCATAGACAGGACATCACTCCAGTTAGTATTTCTCATCAAGTCCATTAATAAGTTATAATCTGTTCGTTTGAAGCAAAAAACTTTATTAACTACTGACGGCAGCAATTTATCCTTTGATGAGATATAAAATCGAATTTCAATAGTGGGATGATATCGATCCTCTGGCAATGTAACGGGATTTTTCATTTATTTATTTAAATTGCGACATAGCACAACAAGACAAGATGTCTTACAAATGATAGTGCTATTGAACACAAAAACAGATAGGTCATAAATAAAATATAATACATATATAATTAGGTTTTAAAGGCTAGCAATAATATTAATATTTGTAACAAAGGAGCTTCTTTTAAACAAGACTTTAATAACAAAAGCAGATTTGCAATAAGAGGATGAAAAATATAATATAGTGGAGAAAGTAAGCAAAAATTATTAAATAGAAAAAGGAGAGCAGAAAGTAATATTACATAAAAAATTTAAATAATTCTCTTTTAAATACGTTAGCGTTGCCTAATTTTTTAATGTTGTTTGACAAGGTGTTCCAAAGACTGATTGTGTGAATTAAGAACTGTCGACTGGATATAAGACTCCTATACCTCAGTTGTATAATGTTCCTACCGCGGTTAGATCTTGCGAACACAATTCTATCATAGATGTATGTCGGTTGTTTCGATATAATAATTTTGTGCAGGAACATCAGACATTTGCATTTTAAGAGGTTCTCGAAACTGATTTGGAAAATCTGATGGGCATATGACGAAATGTGCTCAAAGCATCTTTTATTAAAAATGTATCTAGCAATGTTGTTATAAGCAACGTTAAGCTTTCTTTTGTCTTCATAAGTACAGTTTGCGAAAAGTTCACATCCGTATAGGAGAGATGGTATAAGATACGTTTTGGCTAATAACATACGTATTGTTGATGGTGTTGAATCTTTAACTGCCCAAAGGCTGAGCAACATACCGTAGACTCTGCCAACAATTGCATTTATATGGTCAGACCAAGTTAGTCTATCATTGAAGATCTGTGCCAGATTAGACGCTGTTGTAACAAAGCCTATATTATCTCCGTTAATTTTTAACCGAGGGTCCTGGAAATTTCTCCTAGATTTAGAAATCAAAATACATTTTGATTTAGCGGGGTTTATACATAGACCATTTGACTTCGCCCATATTCCAATTCTGGTTAGGTCACCATTGATGTTGTTGACACACTAATTTAAGTCAGCAATATTGCTACTGTTATAAAGTTGAACATCGTCGGCATACATATGTACTGTACTATCGATTGTGATGTCAGGCAGGTCATTAATATATAGGCAAAAGAGAAGGGGCCCAAGAATTGAACCTTGTGGAACTCCTCTTTTCACTATGAGTGCTCTTGATATTTTGTCTTTAAAGCTGAACTATTTGCGATCGATTAGTGAGATAAAAGCTTACACGCAGAGCTTGAAAAATTAAAAAGCTTCTGGAGTTTTAACAGCAAAATTTTATGATCGACTGTGTCAAACGCTTTGCTGTGATCCAGAAGGATAAAGAAAGCCACCATATTACGATCAATTTTCGATCTGAAGTCTTCAACAACATCAACTAATGCAGTTATACAACTTTTCCCTTTCATAAAACCCGATTGTTTTGCAGATAACAAATCCTTACATGCAATGTATTCATTCATTTGCTTACCTAAAAGATTTTCCAGAATTTTGGACAAACAGGGAAATGGGTCGAAATTTATTGTTCGATTTTGGAATAGGAATGGTTCTTGCGAGTTTCCACTCCTCAGGAAACGCAGATTTCGTGAGAATAGAGTTAAACAGGTATGTGAGGAATGGTATAAGTTTAGGTGTTAAAGCTCTTAAAAAAATAGGATTGATGCCGTCCATGCCAACTGCATTAGATTTCACCTCCAAAAAACTTTTCAGCACTTCAACTTGGTCAACGCATCGAAAGCTAAATGGATCTTTTACAGAGACATAACAAAGATCGCCGTAAGTGTTATCTGACGCAAATGGTACATTGACGTTTACAAACTTATCGTTAATAGTGTTAACATCAACATCATGATTGCTTGGAGACGAAATTTTCTGTCCAATACCAATGTTACGGATTTCCTTCCATTTGGATTTGCTGTCTAACGCAGAAGAGAATTTAGCTTCATAATATAAGGATTTCGCGTGCTTAATTCGTTTCAAGACTTCTCTGCGAATAGATTTGTGAACAGTTTTTAGATTGTCAGTTTTAAACCTCTTCCAACGGTTGTAAGCCTCATCACGTTTTTTTATTAAATACTTTATCTCAGCACCGAATCATGGTGGCTGACTGGCGATGATTCGTTTGTTTTTTATGGGAACACACAGATCATATAGGTACATAACATTTCCTTGAATAAAAGAAAGCTGGTCATCAATACTCTCGAGAGTATAAATATGATCCCAGCCAATAACATTGATATAATGGTTGAGCGCTGTATAGTCGATGTTATGTACGTCCCGATATGAAAAATAGGATTCATCATTATTCACATAAGACAGAAAAAGCACATCGTGCTTTGAGAAGACTGACGCGGAGAGTTGGTCATAAAGTAGAACTTTAGATTTGTGATTGACATATATAAGATCTATTAAACTATTTGAAGTGGAGTGGAAGTGAGTAGGAATTTGCGTGTTTATAGCATGAAGATTAAGAGACCGCATTGGTTCGAACAAAGGGTTATCAGATAATAAATTATTGTTGAAATCGCCAGCTATGATGATATCGTCGTATTGTACAGATATTTCTTAAATTGTTTTAACGAAAGGATATAATTTATGTTACTGCTGGGTCTATACACACTACCAAAAAGTAATTTTTTTTTATCAAGGGTGGATATCTCAATAAATAAGTACTCTATTTCACTGTCAGCCAAGTTTTTCAATTTTACCTTACTGGATATGCCATTACGAACATAAACAGCAACCCCACCGCCTCTACACCTAGTTTCAACACCATCTACAATTATTCTTCTATCGGAACGGAAAAGTCTAAAACCAGACAAATTGAATACGGAGTCACTAACTTCAAACGGAAACCAAGTTTCAGAGATACAAATGATGTCTATACCAGACGACGCGAACAAGTATCTGAATTCATCTATTTTATTTTTCAGACTTTGCGCATTCAAGTGTAAGATTTTGAAACCATCCCTCTGTTTGGACAGAACTCTTATCATACTATGTACACAGTCATTGGAACAATTTCTTCTAGAGTTGAGCATGTGATTTTGAAGCAACGCGAACATAAAAGGAGAACATTTGAGTACAATAATAAGTAAGATTACCTACCATTTAAAAAAGTGAAAATATAAAATATGGAAAATTTACATGATTTAGCTTTCAGATCGGTTGTGAATAAGTTTATTACAATAAATAGTATAAAATAAGAAATAAGGCTTCTATTGAGGTAAACAATTGAATGTATCCTAATCATTGCGTTTCTCTGTATGGATCTAATTTCCAAAACCTGGGGATAACTCTTCAGCTGTCTGATCTCGTCAATACGAAAAATATTGTCCTCAGCAGTTTTTTTTATGTAGACTTAACCTCGCATGGAGAAAGCGCTGTGAAGATATTTTTGCTTTTTAAGGCGAATAGCAGCACGAAGTATATCAAAATTAGCTTTTGTTAGATTTTCATTGACATAAAAATTGTTGTCCGAGTTGAAACCTAGTAGTCTCAAGCAAAGTGAGAAACTTTTATTGATTTTTCTAAAGGTAGCTAGAGATTTTAGAAAGAAATTTTTATCATAGGCAGACCACAGCTTCACAATTATAACGGCATCCTTCGAATTGAATCTATGTTTGTTGTTGTGATTCTGAAGATGATAGATCGATTTAATGGCGGGAACGGTGGTATTAATAGTGGCACAAATAGAGCAAAAATTTTCAGTTAAATTCTCATTCTCCTGATATGGGATCCGATCGTATAAAAGCACAATCGTCAGCATCATTAACAAATACCAAATCAAGTATGTTGCCAAAATCATTACAAACAAATTGTATTTGATAAAGAGATAACCCAAAAATGTCATTCAAAAAATCATCATGGCAGTTTTTATTTTTACAGGTATTAAACACATTGTATCTGATGCTTTTTTCCAGGAAATTGATGGTAGGTTGAAATCCCCAAACAGCAAATAAAGAGTCATTAATATCTAGTAGCTGAGAAACAGCTGCAATAGCTTGATCATGTTGAGAGTAAATATAACAATCCGAATCAGGTGGAACATATGAACAAGTGAAGAAGACATTTTTATTTTTCAATTTAACAACAACAGCTACAAATTCAATATCAGAAAAATTCGTTACAATAGCTTCAGATGGATACAGACAGGAGATAGCAATTAGAGCTCCTCCACCTCTTCGTGTATTACGATTATATCTAAATATTTCGTATTTATTGCAAAGAATTTCAGCATTAAAAACATTATCTTGAAGCCATGTTTCAGTAAAGATCATTACATCATAGGTAAAGGCATAACTATTAACTAGGAGGGTTGACAATTTAGTATTTAAACCACGGACATTCTGGTACAAAATAGTTAAATGATCTTTACAAGTGGTTAGTTTTTTTGGATTATGTAAATTTCCAGAAGGTAGACGAGCAATGTTTTTAGATCTTCTGTTGTCTTTAACTAAAAATTCACGAACATAAATGTTTTTGCAGGCCAAAAACCAGGATCAACAATGCAGTCGTATAAATGCGCTGGTACAGTAATTTTAAATGATGTTATACTCCTAGGTTGTGAATACGAAAACTTTGTTATCAAAATATCTTCAGAAATATCCAGTTTTGAGCTAATATAATGTTGACCGTCTTCAATAGTTGTATCATAAGCCAGGCGAGAAACAAAAATGCGTCTATTCGGAGGCACAACAGTTAATTGCCTGGGAGCAATTACAGTAGGAACATTCCCACGTATATATATATAAATATATATATATATATATATATATATATATATATATATGTATATATATATATATATATATATGTATATATATATATATATATATATATATATATATATATATTTATATATGTATATATATATATATATATATATATATATACATATATATATATATATATATATATATATATATATATATATATATATACACTAGAGCCCCGACTTGCGTCGTCCCGATTTGCGTCGTTTCGATTTGCGTCGCTTTTTAAAAACTGGAAAAATCGATTCGCGTTGTTACAATTTCAAGTTGAATTGAGCTCAATGTAAGCTAAATAAATTCAAATTTTTTAATGCATCTACTTTTTATGAATATACTCGTACATATCGCACTGCTTCCTCTAAAGAGGGTCAACTCGAAATTTTTAAATTTTCACTTTTTGTCAAAAATCAATGTACAGTGGGCATATCTACCCACTGTAAAAATCTTACATCAATATCTGTATTATTCCCCCAAAAGAATATACAATTGTATCCCAGTTTGTGCTATAAAGTAGTATAAACAATTTTCAGTGTTTTGCCTCTACAGAAAATTTGTAAATTTTGACCTTAGGCGATATGTAAATGAATTTTATTTTTCGCAATGTTTTTTCTTAATTTATTTTTTTGTTATTTCTTTATAAATAATAATTATAAACATTTGTTCAAGTAAAGGAAATAAATAAATATGTATTCATACTTGTTTTCTATCAAAAATACAAAATTTTTGCTTTGTTTTGAATATTTTCCCCAATAAATTAAATTTCAGTGCATTTATATAGAAAAAGGTGGTTCGATTTGCGTCGCGTTTCTCCGGTCCCCATTAACGACGCAAGTCGGGGCTCTAGTATATATATAATATATATTTGTTGGTGAAGGTGTATGCTTTTATTCAATTTTGACTTTAATTTTCGTGTTCAATTGTAATTGAATCGCTTGTGTTTGCTATGATTCGTCCAACAAGAAGCAACAACAATGTTTAATAAATTTCTGAAATAATATAATAATGACCATCCGCATGTGTTCTCATCGTTTGCTGAACGACGACTGAATGAAAATTTTTATAAGAGCATAACAAAAAAGAATGATAAAATAAAGATTACGCCAACAAGCTGAAATAAAAATACTTTTCTGCTGATGGAACTCTGACGTCACTCAACATGTGTTCTGATTGGCTAATAAAATTCAGCTGGAGAACTATTATGTTATTGTAAAAACAGGACAGTGGGGCAAATTGCGATTTTTCAAATTAAATTTGTTTGATATAAACAATTTTAAAAAATTATTTTATTTGCCACGTTTTTTTATTTGAAATTGTTAATTTATAGTTATTTTATATAAATATTGAACCCAATTGCTAATTATTTTTCTTTTTTCCCCATTCAAAACAATTTTTTTTGCTTGCAATATATCAGTCATAACTTCCTTTGAGCTTCATCTCTTGGAAAACTATAAAATGACACAGCTTTTTGAAAACAAAAAAATGTTGATAACAATATTACATTTTAACACAATTATTTCTCACTTGTTTTTTTGCTGTTACTTTGTTTGCAATTGCCCACTGCACATTTCATGCTTGCTCTTTTTGTTCTCTTTTCTCTAAAATGCCTAATTTTTTCCTCGCGTGTTTTCTTTTTGTAAATACAAACCAGCTGCTACCTTCCCAATCCAATCAGCTGTCCTTTTCACCCCGTATTTTATTGGACGGCCAGCTGATTAGATTGGGATGCCACCCTGCGCACTGCATTATCTATTTACAGGGTGCACACCACAAGGTTTCTCTTGTGGCTAAAAATCTTAAAGTTGCAGCCAATTTTTCTTCAACCGGAATACATTTCTCAAATGTGTATTGCTTCTTTTCTTTGCCTTCTCATCTTCTAGAAGTAATGCTGCAGTTTCAAAGTTACAGGCACTAGAAATTCCTCCTAAGATTACTGAAAATTTTGCATTACTTATTCCAGCCATATTTGCTCTAAGTTTGTTATGCAGATGCATCATAACGAAAATCTGCAGGCCCAACTGAAAGCCCGGCTAACCACGCAATTACGCTGCTCAAGCACATTTGGCTCAACAGCAATCTGCTGCCACGGGCAGCTTATTTTATAATAATCCTATTGATACTCTATTACAAACGGTAGCCGCTGCTATAACTTACAGTCCAACTGGTCAAGTAGGTTTCGCAACAAAACCACAAGTTGGCTCAACAAATACTGCCGCCATCGGAAAAGAATAAGCAACAAAAATTACAAGACTCGAAATTGTTTTATTTTTATAACAAAACTGTTTTTATTAAATCAAAATGATTGTTTTTACAATGAGTAGCAACTTTTAGTTCCAAATGATGCTGGACGACAAAAAGTGGTCAGCGCAGATCAGTGCTGTTGCAGTTAGCTTCATGCAACAAATCTCCTTCGGCACACGGAACAAAGTTCCTTCTCCCTTGGGGAATTTAAGTTTGCAAATAACACACACATGCATTGTTTTACTTTTTTATTACAATAATGCTTTTATAAAATAAAACGATTGTTTATATATTCATATATATATATATGTATATATATATATATATATATATATATATATATATATATACATATATATATATATATATATATATATATATATATATATATATATGTATATATAAACAATCGTTTTACCACTTAAACAAAACAACAAGAATTGTTTTTGCACTGACTCAATACGGTCAATGTTGTAATACGGGTCCCATATGATTGATCCATATTTTAAAATGGGTCTCACTAGAGACATGTACAGCAGCTTAGTAATATATGGGTCAGAGAATTCTTTAGCCCATCGTTTAATAAAGGCAAGAGTGCCCTTAGCTTTGTTCACAGCCCAAGTTATATGAGACACAAAGTTTAATTTAAAGTCCAGTAAACTTCCCAGATCCACAATTGAGTCAACTGGCTCTAACAGATAATTTCCCAGAGAATAATTAACAGAAAGAATATTATTTCTGGAAAAAACGAATGCATTTGCACTTTTTTAGATTCAACTCCATCATATTATGTTTACACCATAACAAGAAGTTGTTGAGATCTCTTTGCAGGTAACGTGATCGGTGACATCATTAAAGGAATAAAAAAAATTTAGGTCGTCAGCGTACATCAATACATTGGAAAAGTTAATGATGTTGGGAAAGTCATTGATAAACAGCGAGTGGCCCAAGATGACTGCCTTGTGGAACGCCAGATGAGACACGTATGCACTTAGATGTACTGCTGTTAAATCGAACTGTCTGCTTTCTCCCAATTAGATAAGATGTTAACCAATTCAAACCAGATCCAGATACTCCCATTAAATCAAGTTTGTTTAAAAGAAGTTGATGATTGACTTTATCAAACGCTTTACTAAAGTCTGTATAAATAGCGTCTGTTTGTTTCTTTTGAGTAAATACTTGATTAACTAAGGTTGTTAAATGAAGAACGTTTGTTGAAGTAGAGCAGCCCCTTCTAAAGCCGTGTTGACATGGTGTTAATAGTGATCCCGTGTGATGACAAAGATAATCAGCAATTATTTTTTCAAACAATTTGGGTATAGTGCTTAATTTAGCAATACCCATGTAGTTAGATATGTCAGATTTATTTCCAGATTTATACAAGGGTATAACATATGAATCTCTCCAAAAAGCAGGAAAATAGCCACGTTTAATTGAGGCATTGAACAATAAAGTTAGTGGTGTAACAAATGATTCAGCACTTCGAACTAATACACAACTTGGAACCCCATCTGGACCATGACTAAAGGATATCTTAAGTTTTTTTAAATTGACTAAAATTTCACTGCAATTATGTGTAGGAAATGTAATGTTTTGGGCCGATGCAACCGCATAAGAGTAAACAGTTTTATCATCAAAATCAGCATCAGAATACGTGCTAGCAAAAAAATCAGCAAACATATCACATATAATATCAACGTTACTAGATTCATGATCATGAAATTTCATAACGGATGGGTAACCATTAGATTTCCTTTTGGAGTTGACAAAAGAATAAAAAGATTTAGGATTACGTACAAAACCAGCTTTCACCTTAATTAAATAGTTTTTATACAAAGCATGGCTAAGCAGGTTATATTCAGAACGACAAACAGAATACCTTCCATAATCAGCACTAGAACCAGACTGTTTGAATTTTTTATAATTTTTGTTTTTTAGGCGTGACAGTAGTTTCGAGTTCCATGGTGGACCATTTTGAGTATTCATAAATTGTTTAGGAACGCAAGACTCAAAGAATGTGTAGATTTTGTTGTAAAAGATGGAAACCATGGAATCAACATCCTCTTTATTATTGCCAGGCATAGACAGGACATCACTCCAGTTAGTATTTCTCATCAAGTCCATTAATAAGTTATAATCTGTTCGTTTGAAGCAAAAAACTTTATTAACTACTGACGGCAGCAATTTATCCTTTGATGAGATATAAAATCGAATTTCAATAGTGGGATGATATCGATCCTCTGGCAATGTAACGGGATTTTTTATTTATTTATTTAAATTGCGACATAGCACAACAAGACAAGATGTCTTATAAATGATAGTGCTATTGATTACACAAAAACAGATAGGTCATATATAAAATATAATACATATATAATTAGGTTTTAAAGGCTAGCAATAATATTAATATTTGTAACAAAGGAGCTTCTTTTAAACAAGACTTTAATAACAAAAGCAGATTTGCAATAAGAGGATGAAAAATATAATATAGTGGAGAAAGTAAGCAAAAATTATTAAATAGAAAAAGGAGAGCAGAAAGTAATATTACATAAAAAATTTAAATAATTCTCTTTTAAATACGTTAGCGTTGCCTAATTTTTTAATGTTGTTTGACAAGGTGTTCCAAAGATTGATTGTGTGAATTAAGAACTGTCGACTGGATATAAGACTCCTATACCTCAGTTGTATAATGTTCCTACCGCGGTTAGATCTTGCGAACACAATTCTATCATAGATGTATGTCGGTTGTTTCGATATAATAATTTTGTGCAGGAACATCAGACATTTGCATTTTAAGAGGTTCTCGAAACTGATTTGGAAAATCTGATGGGCATATGACGAAATGTGCTCAAAGAGTCTTTTATTAAAAATGTATCTAGCAATGTTGTTATAAGCAACGTTAAGCTTTCTTTTGTCTTCATAAGTACAGTTTGCGAAAAGTTCACATCCGTATAGGAGAGATGGTATAAGATACGTTTTGGCTAATAACATACGTATTGTTGATGGTGTTGAATTTTTAACTGCCCAAAGGCTGCGCAACATACCGTAGACTCTGCCAACAATTGCATTTATATGGTCAGACCAAGTTAGTCTATCATTGAAGATCTGTGCCAGATTAGACGCTGTTGTAACAAAGCCTATATTATCTCCGTTAATTTTTAACCGAGGGTCCTGGAAATTTCTCCTAGATTTAGAAATCAAAATACATTTTGATTTAGCGGGGTTTATACATAGACCATTTGACTTCGCCCATATTCCAATTCTGGTTAGGTCACCATTGATGTTGTTATAAAGTTGAACATCGTCGGCATACTGTACTATCGATTGTGATGTCAGGCAGGTCATTAATATATAGGCAAAAGAGAAGGGGCCCAAGAATTGAACCTTGTGGAACTCCTCTTTTCACTATGAGTGCTCTTGATATTTTGTCTTTAAAGCTGAACTATTTGCGATCGATTAGTGAGATAAAAGCTTACACGCAGAGCTTGAAAAATTAAAAAGCTTCTGGAGTTTTAACAGCAAAATTTTATGATCGACTGTGTCAAACGCTTTGCTGTGATCCAGAAGGATAAAGAAAGCCACCATATTACGATCAATTTTCGATCTGAGGTCTTCAACAACATCAACTAATGCAGTTATACAACTTTTCCCTTTCATAAAACCCGATTGTTTTGCAGATAACAAATCCTTACATGCAATGTATTCATTCATTTGCTTACCTAAAAGATTTTCCAGAATTTTGGACAAACAGGGAAATGGGTCGAAATTTATTGTTCGATTTTGGAATAGGAATGGTTCTTGCGAGTTTCCACTCCTCAGGAAACGCAGATTTCGTGAGAATAGAGTTAAACAGGTATGTGAGGAATGGTATAAGTTTAGGTGTTAAAGCTCTTAAAAAAATAGGATTGATGCCGTCCATGCCAACTGCATTAGATTTCACCTCCAAAAAACTTTTCAGCACTTCAACTTGGTCAACGCATCGAAAGCTAAATGGATCTTTTACAGAGACATAACAAAGATCGCCGTAAGTGTTATCTGACGCAAATGGTACATTGACGTTTACAAACTTATCGTTAATAGTGTTAACATCAACATCATGATTGCTTGGAGACGAAATTTTCTGTCCAATACCAATGTTACGGATTTCCTTCCATTTGGATTTGCTGTCTAACGCAGAAGAGAATTTAGCTTCATAATATAAGGATTTCGCGTGCTTAATTCGTTTCAAGACTTCTCTGCGAATAGATTTGTGAACAGTTTTTAGATTGTCAGTTTTAAACCTCTTCCAACGGTTGTAAGCCTCATCACGTTTTTTTATTAAATACTTTATCTCAGCACCGAATCATGGTGGCTGACTGGCGATGATTCGTTTGTTTTTTATGGGAACACACAGATCATATAGGTACATAACATTTCCTTGAATAAAAGAAAGCTGGTCATCAATACTCTCGAGAGTATAAATATGATCCCAGCCAATAACATTGATATAATGGTTGAGCGCTGTATAGTCGATGTTATGTACGTCCCGATATGAAAAATAGGATTCATCATTATTCACATAAGACAGAAAAAGCACATCGTGCTTTGAGAAGACTGACGCGGAGAGTTGGTCATAAAGTAGAACTTTAGATTTGTGATTGACATATATAAGATCTATTAAACTATTTGAAGTGGAGTGGAAGTGAGTAGGAATTTGCGTGTTTATAGCATGAAGATTAAGAGACCGCATTGGTTCGAACAAAGGGTTATCAGATAATAAATTATTGTTGAAATCGCCAGCTATGATGATATCGTCGTATTGTACAGATATTTCTTAAATTGTTTTAACGAAAGGATATAATTTATGTTACTGCTGGGTCTATACACACTACCAAAAAGTAATTTTTTTTTATCAAGGGTGGATATCTCAATAAATAAGTACTCTATTTCACTGTCAGCCAAGTTTTTCAATTTTACCTTACTGGATATGCCATTACGAACATAAACAGCAACCCCACCGCCTCTACACCTAGTTTCAACACCATCTACAATTATTCTTCTATCGGAACGGAAAAGTCTAAAACCAGACAAATTGAATACGGAGTCACTAACTTCAAACGGAAACCAAGTTTCAGAGATACAAATGATGTCTATACCAGACGACGCGAACAAGTATCTGAATTCATCTATTTTATTTTTCAGACTTTGCGCATTCAAGTGTAAGATTTTGAAACCATCCCTCTGTTTGGACAGAACTCTTATCATACTATGTACACAGTCATTGGAACAATTTCTTCTAGAGTTGAGCATGTGATTTTGAAGCAACGCGAACATAAAAGGAGAACATTTGAGTACAATAATAAGTAAGATTACCTACCATTTAAAAAAGTGAAAATATAAAATATGGAAAATTTACATGATTTAGCTTTCAGATCGGTTGTGAATAAGTTTATTACAATAAATAGTATAAAATAAGAAATAAGGCTTCTATTGAGGTAAACAATTGAATGTATCCTAATCATTGCGTTTATCTGTATGGATCTAATTTCCAAAACCTGGGGATAACTCTTCAGCTGTCTGATCTCGTCAATACGAAAAATATTGTCCTCAGCAGTTTTTTTTATGTAGACTTGACCTCGCATGGAGAAAGCGCTGTGAAGATATTTTTGCTTTTTAAGGCGAATAGCAGCACGAAGTATATCAAAATTAGCTTTTGTTAGATTTTCATTGACATAAAAATTGTTGTCCGAGTTGAAACCTAGTAGTCTCAAGCAAAGTGAGAAACTTTTATTGATTTTTCTAAAGGTAGCTAGAGATTTTAGAAAGAAATTTTTATCATAGGCAGACCACAGCTTCACAATTATAACGGCATCCTTCGAATTGAATCTATGTTTGTTCTTGTGATTCTGAAGATGATAGATCGATTTAATGGCGGGAACGGTGGTATTAATAGTGGCACAAATAGAGCAAAAATTTTCAGTTAAATTCTCATTCTCCTGATATGGGATCCGATCGTATAAAAGCACAATCGTCAGCATCATTAACAAATACCAAATCAAGTATGTTGCCAAAATCATTACAAACAAATTGTATTTGATAAGGAGATAACCCAAAAATGTCATTCAAAAAATCATCATGGCAGTTTTTATTTTTACAGGTATTAAACACATTGTATCTGATGCTTTTTTCCAGGAAATTGATGGTAGGTTGAAATCCCCAAACAGCAAATAAAGAGTCATTAACATCTAGTAGCTGAGAAACAGCTGCAATAGCTTGATCATGTTGAGAGTAAATATAACAATCCGAATCAGGTGGAACATATGAACAAGTGAAGAAGACATTTTTATTTTTCAATTTAACAACAACAGCTACAAATTCAATATCAGAAAAATTCGTTACAATAGCTTCAGATGGATACAGACAGGAGATAGCAATTAGAGCTCCTCCACCTCTTCGTGTATTACGATTATATCTAAATATTTCGTATTTATTGCAAAGAATTTCAGCATTAAAAACATTATCTTGAAGCCATGTTTCAGTAAAGATCATTACATCATAGGTAAAGGCATAACTATTAACTAGGAGGGTTGACAATTTAGTATTTAAACCACGGACATTCTGGTACAAAATAGTTAAATGATCTTTACAAGTGGTTAGTTTTTTTGGATTATGTAAATTTCCAGAAGGTAGACGAGCAATGTTTTTAGATCTTCTGTTGTCTTTAACTAAAAATTCACGAACATAAATGTTTTTGCAGGCCAAAAACCAGGATCAACAATGCAGTCGTATAAATGCGCTGGTACAGTAATTTTAAATGATGTTATACTCCTAGGTTGTGAATACGAAAACTTTGTTATCAAAATATCTTCAGAAATATCCAGTTTTGAGCTAATATAATGTTGACCGTCTTCAATAGTTGTATCATAAGCCAGGCGAGAAACAAAAATGCGTCTATTCGGAGGCACAACAGTTAATTGCCTGGGAGCAATTACAGTAGGAACATTCCCACGTATATATATATATATATATATATATATATATGTATATATATACATATATATATATATATGTATATATATATATATATATATATATATATATATATATATATATATATATATACATATATATATTTATATATGTATATATATATATATATATATATATATATATATATATATATATATATACATATATATATATATATATATACATATATATATATATATATATATATATATATATACACTAGAGCCCCGACTTGCGTCGTCCCGATTTGCGTCGTTTCGATTTGCGTCGCTTTTTAAAAACTGGAAAAATCGATTCGCGTTGTTACAATTTCAAGTTGAATTGAGCTCAATGTAAGCTAAATAAATTCAAATTTTTTAATGCATCTACTTTTTATGAATATACTCGTACATATCGCACTGCTTCCTCTAAAGAGGGTCAACTCGAAATTTTTAAATTTTCACTTTTTGTCAAAAATCAATGTACAGTGGGCATATCTACCCACTGTAAAAATCTTACATCAATATCTGTATTATTCCGCCAAAAGAATATACAATTGTATCCCAGTTTGTGCTATAAAATAGTATAAACAATTTTCAGTGTTTTGCCTCTACAGAAAATTTGTAAATTTTGACCTTAGGCGATATGTAAATGAATTTTATTTTTCGCAATGTTTTTTCTTAATTTATTTTTTTGTTATTTTTTTTTTTTTTTTTTTTTTTTTATGAGTAGGACCGGCACTCAGGGGATGACCCCTACACATGCAATGCATTGTGCCGGAACTGAAAACGAGGGGATAGCATTGAGGAGACAGACTAGGAAAGATGAGAAGATAGACAGTTTTTTTTTTTTTTTTTTTTTTTTTTTGTAGCTACTTCAACCTTTTTTACTTCGCCGGCTAATTTTCGCTACAGGGCCGACGAAGGTGGGCGCTGTCACTCCGCCTTTTAGTACATGATAGTGTCAGTCGCTGCCAATCACGTTCAGTGATCAGTGACTATGCCTTCATCACTGAAACAGGCTGGCAACAACCAACACAACCACGCACCAAAGCTGATCAGAAGAATTCGACACAATGACAATACAATTTCATGACTCAGAGCGGGCCCGAACTCACGACCCTCCGTTTCATAGTCTCGTGTTCTACTACTTCAGCCAACAGCAATAACATTTGTTCAAGTAAAGGAAATAAATAAATATGTATTCATACTTGTTTTCTATCAAAAATACAAAATTTTTGCTTTGTTTTGAATATTTTCCCAAATAAATTAAATTTCAGTGCATTTATATAGAAAAAGGTGGTTCGATTTGCGTCGCGTTTCTCCGGTCCCCATTAACGACGCAAGTCGGGGCTCTAGTATATATATAATATATATTTGTTGGTGAAGGTGTATGCTTTTATTCAATTTTGACTTTAATTTTCGTGTTCAATTGTAATTGAATCGCTTGTGTTTGCTATGATTCGTCCAACAAGAAGCAACAACAATGTTTAATAAATTTCTGAAATAATATAATAATGACCATCCGCATGTGTTCTCATCGTTTGCTGAACGACGACTGAATGAAAATTTTTATAAGAGCATAACAAAAAAGAATGATAAAATAAAGATTACGCCAACAAGCTGAAATAAAAATACTTTTCTGCTGATGGAACTCTGACGTCACTCAACATGTGTTCTGATTGGCTAATAAAATTCAGCTGGAGAACTATTATGTTATTGTAAAAACAGGACAGTGGGGCAAATTGCGATTTTTCAAATTAAATTTGTTTGATATAAACAATTTTAAAAAATTATTTTATTTGCCACGTTTTTTTATTTGAAATTGTTAATTTATAGTTATTTTATATAAATATTGAACCCAATTGCTAATTATTTTTCTTTTTTCCCCATTCAAAACAATTTTTTTTGCTTGCAATATATCAGTCATAACTTCCTTTGAGCTTCATCTCTTGGAAAACTATAAAATGACACAGCTTTTTGAAAACAAAAAAATGTTGATAACAATATTACATTTTAACACAATTATTTCTCACTTGTTTTTTTGCGGTTACTTTGTTTGCAATTGCCCACTGCACATTTCATGCTTGCTCTTTTTGTTCTCTTTTCTCTTTAATTTAGGTTTTTTATTTACAGTTTATGAGCTTTAAAAATCAAGTTTTAATAAGTTTTTTACACTTTAAGTTATTTAATAATTATTTTAATATATTTATTTTAAAATGTAACACAATTTATTATGAAATATAACACAAAACTTGCACTTTCATAAATCCGATTTAAATTTGCTTGTTGGAAATCTCTCTGAGTAAATTGTGTGAAGAGTTGCCAAATATAGCATAAAATATTAATTTTTTACGAGAAAGTATTAGTTTTGCATATGATAAACATTTGGCAATCTCTTCGAGGAAACAAATACGTCATCAAACGGTAAATCATGCGCAAGGCGTAATCTTTATTTTATCATTCTTGATAACAAATGTGTGTAAATGTTTTAAACAATTATTCAAGGAGCTGAACACCACTGGTCTACATTGATGTCAAGTTTTTGTGTACAACAAGTGCTCCTAGTGTTTGTGTATGTTAGCGTCTTTAGTAACTGTGCTTGTAGCCAGCAATACAATATGTTTTGTTGCTATAATTTTGACGTAGGCTTTGACTTTACACAAATAAAAATACTTTTGGTTATTGTAATGTTGTATATGTTGCCGTAGTACTGCCACCTTATATTTGTTTTACCATAGCTATTACGCATATAATAAAGCTAATAATGACAGCAATAAGTAGTAGTATATGTATGAACAACAACGAACTTAATGCAGAGGTGAAGTCATTTTACCTGTACAACCAATATATTTCGACTTCTAAATCATGAAGCATCAGTTTTGATTCCATTTGTAAGCAGTTAAGTAATTATTTCGATATTATTACGTACAGAAATTAAATAATCATAAATTCAATAGATATTAAAGCAATAAATTTCATTAAAAGTAATTTACTGAAGAAAGTTTTACCAATCTTAAGAAAAGCTGCATTCGAGAACTTGTTTTACGTTGTTAATATGCTTTACTGGATTGCATTCGCTTAACTGGCGTCTATATCTGATATTAATTCTGATATAATATGAGAGAGAACGTACGCACAATAAGGAGATATATATATTTATATAAATATTAATATCTAAGAAAACGTACTATTGTAAATATCATAATATTTCATAATTATCACGCAACAGTGCAGTAAACATCTTCCTTTACTTTAATAGTACAGTGTGTTTTATAAACGTTTTGGCATTTTTTATATATTTATTGTGTGTATAAAGTTAAAAATAGTTCAGTGTATATAAGAGTTTTGTTAAATTTATAAACAATTTGGTTTATAAAATACTTATTGTGCATATTAAAAAAAATTAAATGGACGTTTTGAAGAGCTTTATTTATTATACGTATTTATTATTTATTTGTTTGACGCGATTGTTTAAAAATTACTTTTGGCGTCTATTTTAATACATAAAATTCTTTTCTTGTGTCTACATGTATGTGTATGTGTACGTTTTCTGACAGTTCATATCATGATATTGTTTTCTAAATATATATTATGAAAACAATATTATAATATCCGATATAATATTAATATTGCAGTCCACACGTAATATGATTCTCTCTGCTATGAAATTTGACATTTGCTGATAGAAATATATGTATATGATATTATATCGGGTATAGACGCTATGTTACAGACCAACCTAAATCATCTCTATTTCTTATTACAGTTTTTATTAACCAAAGTGAGTAAACATTACTGATTATGGCGCATTGTTAACGCTTTAATTTAGGTTACTCATTTCAGCGTTAAAGCTAAGCACTAAATTACGTTGCTCTTTGCGACCTAGTTCACAAGTGATTCAACTCAAAATATTCATTTTTTTCTGGTTGATATGCTTAAACTATGCACAATACACTTGTTTATCTATAAAAAAATATTAGTGTATTTTTATACCATAATCTGTATGGATTTTCTACTAAATGGTCCAAAATTTTTGTTTTTAACTATTTTTATTGAGGTCAAAAACTGTTCTTTTTCGATTTCTGAAAAAATAAAATTTTGAGTTGAGTCACTTTTGAACTAGGTGTGCATATGTAGTCCAGTGAATGAGAGGACGAATTTAAAGAGTACTGTGATTTATAGAATAATATATTTAGCATTATATAAATGTAATAAAAATACAAAAAATTAAGATATATATTTTGATTTATCCTGTGTTTTACAGAATGAATAAAAAATTTAGATGTGGGAAGTTCTTACATTAGTTACAGAAACGAAGTTGTAGCGACGTGTTTTTCCACCTTTAGCTGGGGTAGGCTCACGGCTACCAGAGTTCGTTACAAAATTTATAGTTGATGCAAGAGACCATGGAGTAAAGGAACACAACTCAGATTTCAGCTTTATTCCAGCGTTTATTTACGTAATTATTCTGCTAGCTACGGGGTGTGCCGTCGACAGAGGATCACCATACCAATTGTTGATCAAATCAGGAACGTCCACAGGCAGCCACCGGCCTGAAAGTAGTTGTAGGGGGTAACTCCAAGGAGAGTTTCAACTCCGAGCCCTTGTAGTTGACCCTTTTATGCAAACCTAGTAGTGCTGAAGGAACGAATCCAGCAGAGCTACTGAAGTCGTGCGTCACAACCACCAGCTGACGCCTTCCTATGTCCAACTGGCGTCGATGGGGACGAAATATATGTAGGAGGTAGTTGTGCAGGGTGCCTCCAAGGAGAGATTCAACTCCGAGCCCTTGTAGGTGAACCTTTTGTGCAAACCTAGTAGTGCTGAAGGAACGAATCCAGCAGAACTACTGAAGTTGTGCGTCACAACCTCCGTCTGACAACGTCCTATTGATTTGAAGCAGTTTTTGCTTCTTCACACGTTCAATCTACAGCAATGGATAGAACGAATCTGACCAAAGATGCGGGGAGACCGTGCTACCGATGGATGAGACAACCCAAGACTTGTAGGTAACTTGAGGAGAGATTTCAACTCCGAGCTCCCAATTTACGAACTAGAAACAACTACTTCAACACTATTTATTCCGCAGAATCAATAAGGTCTTACCAGTTGTTCGCCTTTAGACTGACTAAAGTAAATTTCAAAAAGAGCCTCTATTTATACTGCTGCCTCTGTACATTCGACAATGCACGCATATGCCAATTCGCATACATAAACTCACATATTAAGCACAAAATATTATTAAATGATATGCCGCTCTGTCGACGTCTGAATACCGTTTCTACTACATCATGCATTAATACTTAAATTATGATCTGTACTTTTTTGTTTCTTCTTTTCTTTTTCTCTGTGTTACATGCATATATATGTATGTATGTATGGATGGTACGCAAACCAGTTTCTCATAGAGGCAGTTTACACTGGATGAATTTTTAGTCCGCTTAATTTTTTTTCTTTTCAAAACACACTGGATTAATTCATCTGGCATAAAATTGTATACGTATACACAGCTTTGTGTGTGTTAGTATTTTTTTGTTTATTTGATGCTTGGCTTTCGTTCGCTGAACACATCCGTTTTGAAACAAACTTAGCGGAAAAATGGATGGAATAAGTGATGAAGAATTGGCAATAATCTTAGTAGGAATTTCTAGTGCCTGTAACTGAAGCTGCATCATTACTTCTAGAAGATGAGAAGGCAAATTAAAGAAGTGATACACATTTGAGAAAATATATTCCGGTTGAAGAAAAATTGGCTGCAACTTTAAGATTTTTAGCCACAAGAGAAAACTTTACGGAAATTGCCGAAAATAGTAAATTATCTGCACCCTATTTAAGCTCAGCTATGATTACGATAACCATATTTTTCAATGCAAAAAGAAGGCCATTTAGAAATGTAATAAAAATTGTATTCACTATTTATAAACAATTTCATATACTCTAGGCATGGCACACTAACTAACATATGTTAATGTTATTTAAACAATAAAATATGTCAAAATATATTAGTGATTTGATAAAAAGATTTTAATTTCTGCACACTCCATTTGATGATGACAATATTGTATTGGTGATTATAACTTTTATTGTATTGAGAAAATAAGACTTTTAATATAGTAGTTTGAAGAAAAAAACCATTAATAATAAAAAAAGGACACTAAAGGACATATCAATTAAATCCAGGACACTTAAATTTGTTTTATTCTAAAAGGACATCGTGTAAAAAAGGGGGGCTGTCCTCTTAAAAATAGGACACCGTAGCTATGATAGAAGTATGTAGTGCGATTTACACAAACATGAAAAGTGAATTTTTAAAGGTACATATATTCATATAAGTTTATTTCGTCACCAGTAAAAGCTATTTAAGTAATTTCAGTAACCAAAAACTTTTACTAGTTACTAAATTTTTATAAGTTTCTGAAATTACCGAAAAAAACCCTTACTGACTCATATATCAATTTTAATGGCTGTTGGCGCGACCAACCCCCTTCTGTTTTGTAGTTCATGTTTACACAAAGATGGACAACTAAAGACTAAAAAACGCTCTGTAAAAAACAAAACGCAGAACCTGTGTTTTCATACGTGTGTACGTATTAGTTTTGTTCTGCTTGTGCGGGGTTGAAGTTGGTTGAAAAATTATGCCAACCAAAAACTACCCTCTTCCCCGAAAATGCCTACAAGCTGCCATGCTATGCCAGCATAATTCATCCAGTGTGAATTGCCTCTATGAGGCTTCTTTTCTTTGCCTTCTCATCTTCTAGAAGTAATGCTTCAGCTTCAAAGTTACTAGAAATTCCTCCTAAGATTATTGCCATATTTGCGCTAAGTTTGTTTCATAAAGTATGTGTACAGCGAACGAAAGACAAACATCAAATAGACAAAAAAATACTAACACACACAAAGCTTTGTATACGTATACAATTTTATGCCAGAGGAATTAAGCCAGTGTGTTTTGAAAAGAACAAAAATTAAGCGGACTAAAAATTTATCCAGTGTGAATTGCCTCATACATCAATGCTTACATTGCTATTGGTACATTGTCGTTATTCTTATTTTCTATATAATCACATACATGTAATATTATACTTATTATTATCATTTTATTTCCGTTCCCACAAAACTGTTAGACACAAACGTTTGCGCATTCTTTTAATTTCAATTTTAAATCTAAACATAACATTTTAAACAAACAAACTTCTACTGTTACAATTCGAAGTAGCAGCAGTAAATGTGCTTACTATGCGCTATGTTCTTTCTCACCACTGATTCAATTTGTTTTTTTAAGCATGATTTGTCACTAAGATACTTTTAAGATTCAGTTTTTTAAATAAAGACTCAAAAACAACAGTCATAGTTGTTTTAATTATTAATGGCGCAGTCGGTAAACGAAATAAAGAAATGATCGGTTAGAAAAGGAAAAACTATCAGTGGAATAAAATAAAAAGTTATAAGTCTAAGCTGCGGTATTTATAAGTAACTAAGTCAAATGCCAGAAATATATAATATATTCGTACTGGAAATAATTCGTACGCAAAATAAGAAAAAACTGAAAAACAAAACAATACACAAATAAACAAGAACTTTAAAAGTACAAAGAAAAAATAATAATAATAAAGCGAAAGAAAACGTCTTTTACCTAAAATAATAAAAAATAAGTCAACAAGAAAGAGAAAAAATAATAATAAAGCGAAAGAAAACGTCTTTTACCTAAAATAATAAAAAATAAGTCAACAAGAAAGAAAAAAATAATAATAAAGCGAAAGAATTCGTCTTTTACCTAAAATAATAAAAAATAAGACAACAAGAAAGAAAAGAGATCTACAACATAAGAGGCCATCATTTCCCAAATCATCATCTAAACCAAAAGTAGGAAGGAAGCATCAACGTTAATCATCTTCTAGAATTCAGAAGTTTAAGCAAAGAGTTTCAGCCAACCAAGAGAAGAAGCTGAATTATTTTAACAAGTAAAGTAATATTTTTTTAAGATAGTGTTTAAGTTAATTATTAAAAGAAATAGTTTAAAATAATAATAAAAATGGATCAATTTGAGGTAGGAAGTGTATTTGTTCGATACAACAATTTAATGGAAATACGTCAGACCTACCAAACTTCATTAAGCGAGTGGAACCATTGGCCTCCATTATGGAACCCCTGACAGTAGAGCTGAAAAGAATTTTATTGGGTTAGATAGAAGACCGATTGATAGGTAGGGCCAGAGACTCTCTATCCAGGAATGGCCAAGTCCAAACCAGGATAGGGTTACGAGCAGTACTAATTAGGGAACATGGTGATCATACTCCGAAAGAGAGAATTTTAGATGAAATAACTCTGTGTCGATGCACAGATGGAATAAACAAATTTTATTGTAAATTAAATGAACTTCTAGTTAGACTTAACAATTCCTACTTGCTGGATGACAGCTTAACGACACTTCAAGCTACAAGGAATAAAAGTCTGGTTTTAGAGACATTTAAACGAAACTTACCTGAGCCGGTAAAGGGAATAATCATTAGTAGAAATCCAGCTAACATGGCAGAAGCTTATACAATAATAGAAGAAAATGGTTATTTAAATTTTTCAGGACTCTCATTCAATAGCGCAAATCGCCATAATAAGAAACAATTTCAAAGCAATAATACTGATGGCTATAGAAGAAATGATTCAGGAATAAGAAAATTTCGTTATTCACAACAAAATGGAAACTTTCGGCAAGTGGATTGTTTTCAGCCAAATAATCAGAATCTAGGAAATAATTATAGAAATAATGCAGGGCAAGGATCTTCACAATCACGTAGAGAAAATTTTTCCGGACAATCGCGAAGGTTAAACATACCACAATACGTTCGAAATGAACCATATCAAGCAGTGGAACCAATGGACATTTCGAATATTTTTAAAAATTTTCGGACAAAGCGCCTTCCAGATACATGCGCTATATAGTTATCGATATCCCGATTAGGAAACTTAGATTTATAATAGACACTGGGGCAGAATTTAGCATTATTAATCCTGGAGTATGTAATGAAAAATGGAAATCGCCCATATATATAACACTTAAGGCATGTAAAAATAACATTATAATTAGGAAAAAGTGTACAATACCACTTTTTAAAGAGTTTAGACTCGAAAACTTTTACGTAGACTTTTTAGAATACAATTTCGCTGATAGATTTGATGGGCTCATAGGTAATAACATTTTAGTGAGCATTGACGCCAATATTTCCTACAAAGACCGAGTAATTTCAACAGAAAACAGCATAATTAAATTATTCTTTAACAAAGAGAAGGAAGAATATTCCAGTCGTTCTGTTAATGAATCAGCTATTTTGACAAATAAAGAAGCAAATCTTTTTCATAACACTATACAGTCAAAAGATTTGATGCAATACATAAATGTAGACCACCTTAACGAAAGGGAAGTGAAAAGCTCTCAAGCTTTTTTTTACTTTTTAAATACACAAATACATTTTATAAAGAATATGACGATTTGACTTTCACCAATGAAATTAAACATAAAATCAAAACTACGAACGATATTCCAATTTATACCAAATTATACAGATATCCACAGGTACATAGGGAAGAAGTTGACAGACAAATAGCAGAAATGTTGAAGCAAGGTATTATAAGACCTTCTCGAAGCCCGTATAATGCACCTATATGGGTAGTACCCAAAAAGAAACACAACTCAAACGTTTAGAAGTGGCGTATAGTCGTTGACTATAGGAAGCTCAATGCTTTAATTGTCGATGATAAATTCCCCATGCCTAATTTGTCGAACATGGAGGACATGTTCGACAAATTAGGACGATGTAATTACTTCACCACGATTGATCTGGCCAAGAGTTTTCATCAAATAGAAGTGGATCCTCTGGATATACCTAAGACAGCATTCTCTACTTCGACAGGGCATTATGAATTCTTGAGGATGCCCTATGGGTTAAAAAACTCTCCCGCTACTTTTCAGAGAATGATGAACAACGTCCTTGCTGATTACATAAATAAAATTTGCGTCGTTTATCTTGATGACGTTCTGGTATTTTCGACAGGCTGATTCTTCAACTCTTAAGTGAAGTTAATCTCAAGATACAACTCGACAAATGTTCATTTTTACAAAGAAAAACTGAATTTTTGAGACATTTGGTTACTGATAATGGTATTAAACCAAATCCTCAAAAAGTAGAGGCAATCCAAAAAATAGAGCTACCAAAAACAGAAAAAGAAATTAAATCGTTTTTGGGAATTACTGGTTATTACCGGAAATTCATTGGAGACTACTCGAAAGTAGCCTATCATATGACGAAGTATTTGAAGAAAGGTGTAAAAGTAAATACTTCTGACAAAGATTACATTAATGCATTTAAGAAACTCAAACGGCTCCTGATGAATGACCCAATTCTCATCTATCCTGATTATTCAAAGAGATTCACCCTTGTCACAGATGCATCAAATTTTGCTATTGGCGCTGTTTTAATGCAAACCGAAAAAGTCGTTTCATATTATAGTAGAACATTGAATGAACACGAACGTAGGTATTCTACAATAGAAAAAGAACTACTAGCTATAGTAGCAGCAACTAAGTATTTTAGACAGTATTTATGGGGTAGAAAATTCACTATTAAAACGGATCATAAACCTTTGGTTTGGTTGGATTCATTGAAAGAGCCAAATCTTAAACTGCAACGATGGAAAATTAAATGAATTTGATTATGATATCGTGCATGTTAAGGGAAAGACAAATGGGGCGGATGGTTTGTCAAGATTACCATATGTAGAAATATATAATGGTGAACTGGTTTCAGAGGAAGAAGACCAAAACGATACAAGTTCAAATTGTGCGACCATACATTGAGGTGAAGAGGACAACTCTTGCCATATTTGTATTACGAAAAAACCGATTAATGTTTATAAAAACCAACTATATTTCCAAAAGGGATATACAGAAAAATTCGTTATGCAAATTAAGAATAGAAAAATAAAAAATTTTATTACACTCACTGATAATAGTGACATATTAACGATACTGAGGAAAGTACTGGAAGATAAAGGCGTCATGTGTATTTTTTGCGAAGACGATCGACTTTTTGTACAACTTCATTATGTTTATGTACAATTTTTTTCCAGTAACAGAAATTGAAGAGTGCTAGGTTAGGTTAGAGGGCCGTTGTCCCTGGCGGGACAATCCACTTGGGTCCATCAATTCGGTCCCTTTGTGATGCCCTTAAGCAGAGGACGTCCTAAGGGATGTCCTCCGCCGTTTCAAACCATCCTGTATCCCTGAGGAAGAATGATACCCCTGAAAGTTCCATGTTTGCCAGGCTGTCTAAGTCTGACAGGAATCAGGAGCCCAGCGCCGCTGCCCTTGCATTAGCAAGGGCAGGACACTGACACAGAAGATGGAGGACAGTCTCTTACTCCTCTTCATCATTGCAGCTTCTGCAATAGTCGTTGTATATTAGACCCATCCTCCTCGCATGAGTCCCAAAGCTACAGTGTCCTGTCAGAACAGTCACCAGTTTACGCATGCGCTCCTTGTCAAACTTGAGAAGGTCGCGTGTTTTGCGCAAATCATAATGCTGCCACGTGGCTCTTGCCACGAGACAGTTAGCCACGCTTTCCCACCTAAGTTGAGCTAGTTTGTATGATTTGCTTTGAATCAGAAACTTGCATCGCGCTAATGGAATGCCAGTGAAGTGACTGATCATTGAACTGTTCAATTCAGTCCCTTGTCTGGCAATCTCATCCGCAGTATGGTTGCCTGGACATCCAGAATGTCCCGGCACCCAAACCAGTGTCACCTTCGAATGTCTCGCTATCTCGTTGATAGACAGTCGGCATTCGACCACAGTTTTTGATGTACTGTACACACCACTAATAGCAGAGATGGCTGCTTTGCTATCGGTAACAATGAAGATATCATTCGATATCCTATAGTACCTTAGCCATGTCGCTGCCCGAGTAAGAGTGCTAAGATCCACGAAAAAATTTATTGAAATTACGGATATAGACGAAGCCTTAAAAATAATAAAAGACGAACACTTGAGGAACAATCATCGTGGCATTAATGAAGTATTTGGAGAGCTGAAATTTAAATATTACTTCCCTGGATTGGTGAACTTGATAACGAAATTTATAAATAATTGCCAAGTTTGTCAATTAGCTAAATTCGATAGAAGACCTGCAAAAGTTCCATTTCAGGTGACTGAATCACCAGGCTGTTTTAACGACATTGTCCACATGGATATGTGGTTCCCGATTCGAAACGTTATGTTTTTAACAACTATAGATAAATTTTCAAAATACGCAACAGTACATAAACTAACCGATAGCACGTGGCTTTCTATACTAACTGCACTCAAAGAAAGAATAAGATTTTTAGGGAAAATGAGAAAACTTGTCTATGACAATGATAGGTGCATGCTTCACGAATCTGTTAAATTGTTTTTAACCGAAAATAGCATTGAAACTCATGTAACTACCGCTCACCACAATACGGGTAACGCAGACGTCGAACGTCTACATGGCACACTAAATGAACACATTCGAATTATTATAGCTGATACAACCGTGACAGATGAAGATACTGAAGACAAAATACATAGGATAATTACAATTTACAACAACAGTATTCATTCAACGACTAAACTACGACCCATTGATTTTATTGAGAAAAATTTCGACAAGGAAAAGATCCAAGAGCTTGCAGAACAATTTAGGAGAGAAAAAACTTTTAAAATTAATAGATTAAACGAAAATCGAAACAACAATTTTGACTTGACCGATACAATTGTACGGAACCGAAACATACAGAAAAATAGTCCTAAATATAGAAGACTCTTACAATTCAAGAAAGACGGTAATTATGTAATAGACACTAGTAATAAGAGAAATAAGAAATACTACAGAACTCAAATGAAACGCAGGTTCAAACAACAGATTTAATACTTTTTGCAGAATGGACCTCTTCACTATTATCATACTGATACTGGTGGCAAGATCAATGGCAAACAAAATTGAAACTTATCAGATAAATCCAGATAATGGATTTGTGATTTATAAAATGGAACCCGAAGCAGTGGTAGACAAATGCTTTAATGTGTTGCATATTGTGGATTTGGAGGTTTTCGAAAATTGCTTAGAAAAGATGGAGGAAAATTTGGTAAAACTCAACCTCATTGACAAACTGGCAAGAACAGCTCTATCAACACTAATTCCACACTCCTATGGAAACAACAGAGCAAAAAGAGGACTGATTAACATTGGCGGATAGTTTTTAAAAACGTTATGGGGAACAATGGACGATGATGACGCAAAGGAAATTTATAATCATTTGACAACATTAGACGAAAACGCAAAACAGATAACTGACCAAATGAACAAGCAAGTAGAAATCAATAACGAACTAATTAAGAATCTTGATAATGTAGTGAAAAGTGTTAACAAGCAGCAAAATAAATTGAATGAGTTTTTGTCAAATGTTACAGCTAGAACAAACAAAGCCCTGAGAATGTTGTGGAAAAGTTTAGGTTCGTTTTGCAAACATATGCCCATCTTAATATTCTGAACAAACAGATAGAAAAACTATCAGACGTTGTTAAGATGAGCAAACAGAACATATTACCGCATGACATACTGACTGAAGGAGAAAGGATTAGATACAATATAACGGTGGAAACTTTACCTTACCTTAAAACAAGCATAATGTTTTTTGAAAATAAATTAGTTTTCGTGCTTCAAATTCCGAAATTTACAACAGAAACATACTTTAAGGCCCTCATTATACCGTTTCCAAATGATCGCTATGAGGAATTAGACTTGTCAATAGAAGAAGTGTTGGTGTGAAACGTAATATGGTATACAAAAACAGAGAAAAATTAGGGCTAAAGAAAAACCTTTTGATCCATGATAACAATTGTGTAAGAGATTCTTTCAAGCAGAATAATGAGTGTAAACTTAAAATAAATAAAATTCCAATAATTAAAGAAATTAAAACAGGCCTTGTGATAATAAAATTAATTGAACTTACTAAAATAGATCACAATTGTAATGATCAGCCATATTTTGTTAAAGGAAATAACATAATTCGATTTGTTAACTGTACAATTAAAATAAAAGAATATGTCTTTGAGAATTTGTTCGATAGATTTAATCATGGAGTTGTTATACCTTTGAATTATGTGAACTTTACAGGTTTTGTTAATAACATTACTTTGGAAGAACTTCATTTCTAGAATATAAAGAATAGAGAAATCTTTAAATACATAGAATTTAAGAATAATGTAACACAAGGCTCTACTATAAGCTTGATCTTTATACTATTAATAATAATTGTATTTCTAACCATAAAAACAAAATGTTGTGAAGGGGGAAAGAACAAATTAGAACTTAAATTAAAAGATTACCCCGATCCATTTGCCCGGAGTGCAAACACTAAGGGTGGGGAAATCACATACATACATGTAATATTATACTTATTATTATCATTTTATTTCCGTTCGCACAAAACTGTTAGACACAAACGTTTGCGCATTCTTTTAATTTCAATTTTAAGTCTAAACATAACTTTTTAAACAAACAGACTTCTACTGTTACAATTCGAAGTAGCAGCAGTAAATGTGCTTACTATGCGCTATGTTCTTTCTCACCACTGATTCAATTTGTTTTTTTTAAGCATGATTTGTCATTAAGATACTTTCAAGATTCAGTTTTTTAAATAAAGACTCAAAAACAACAGTCATAGTTGTTTTAATTATTAATATATGCAAGAATATCACACCATTAACATGTAGGTATACTTGACCAAGCGGTTACAAATACCATTTAATATAAAAATATATCACAGCTTATTAATATTATAAAATAGCTTATTAATAATATTAAATGCATGGTTCGGCATGGGTAGGCAATGTAATGGCCTACATTGAATTCACTTATATGTGAACCAAAAACGAGTCCACGACTTTTGGTCATCACAAAGTATTGGTTTATATATTAATCTTGTGATTTTGTGTTCACACTGCAATTTGGGTTTTGACACATAGGCTGTCCAATAAATTTAATCAGAATAAATTAAATCTCTCATTGAAATAGGTGTATTTTTTATTGTACTTTTAACTACATTTGATGACACTGAACTGACAAACTGTACAACAGCAGTATGAAAAACAAAGAAATTTTAATATGCATTTTAAAGTTGGAATTATTCTTTATTTTGCAAATAAACACATTAATATTACAGAAATATTAACACAAGATTTTTTAAGCTTTATTATATAAAAAAGAGGTCGAGAAATTAGATGGAATTCCTGGTGTATTATCAGCTGTTTCTTAGCGCAGGCAATACCAGGTTTGCATTTCATAAAACCTACTTAAAACCAATTTTTAAGCTGGTTTAACAAGAATATTTTGTATAGTGAGATCAGATTTTATCAGTTGATTTTAACGTTACGCCTAGTATTCTGTTTAAAATTTCATGTGAAATTCTGACAGAACCCATACAAAAAATATTCAATCGAAATATTTGTGGAAAAATGTTCCTAAACTAGTGCTGTTTTATTTTTGAAAAACATGTGAAATAATATGAATGTTATTTATTTCGTACGATAATTTTTTGAAACTAAAAATTTTCTCATTGAAAATGGAAAACATAATTTCAATTAAAAAGGAAAAAAACTGAAACTGAAATAACTGATGTTGCGCAACATTTTCCACAAATTCAAACAGAGTACTAGGCTTTAAAGTCAATAATTACATATCAGTGAGAAAACACTACAACATAAATTTACTTACATACGTAAAACACATTTAGGATGCTATTGCTACTTATGCATTACATGGTAACACAAATGCACAAATAGCATGTGAAGTGTGCCTAAAGAACTAAATATTCACGAGCACATGAATTAAAAACAGAAATATTAAAAATAAAATACATGGAGAGTTTCTGTTTGTCCTATGACTGTATGAAATTATTTATTGTAAAACAGTAAAGCAAATAGTTGCACCTGCTGTAAAAAGTGTTGTTTTTAAAAGATTTAATTAATTGCAAACGATTTTTTAACTAATACAATAAGAAACGATTGCTTATAAAAGCGCGAGAACTAGAAAATTGTAAAATCCTGTAAAATATATGAAACAGCCGATTGCAAATAATTGTAGTACAACAAGATTGAGTACAAATATAATGGAAAGTGCTCACCAATGAAACATATTATATTATTTCCTGGCATCTTAAATAAATTTTATTTTTTAATTATTTTATATAAATTTTTGACACATTAAACATTTCATCAAAAACACAACATTCTTGTGTTTTAGTTTACATTTACAACCATATGATTGTGTTTTACTGGATTTTAAAGAAAAAAATTTGTCCAGTGAGAATCTGCATTTACTCAGTCAAATTTAAGGCTCATTTAGCCGAACGTTGAAATCGTAAATGTGAGCTAAGTGTAAATGTTAGGAAAATGTAAATATTGCTACACTTATAGAATGCTTAAAATCGTGTCATGTGTTTTTGACAAAAACAAACAACATACATAGTATAAATATTTATAAAAACAATATAATAAAAAATTCCCAAAATATTGTGTTTCTTGTAAGCACAGTTGCCACAGTTGGTAACATTATACCAAAATTGGTAATTTTTTTTAGTGTTGGTAACTTTGTTTTTAAGGCTTGACAAACTATAAAATTATTACTTTTCTTTTATCATTTTTCCGCATTACTCAACACTGAGAAAAAAATCATTAAACACAACTGTGTGAATGTGCGCCTAATTGTTCAACGGCGTAATATGCAAATGTCATTATGTTTGGTCAGCAAAAGATTATTTTGACTGACTGCAATATTAAATAATTTATTTAAATGAAATACGGAATTCGTAGGTATAATGAATTGAAATATTCATTTATGTTCTAAAATAAATTAAAACGTTTTATGTTATGTTTTTTATTAATAAAAGTTGTTGTTTTTATTATAATAAAAATAAAGATTTTTGTTTTTATAAAAAAATTTTGGTAATTTTTTGGTAACATTTTCGGAAAATTTTGGTAAAAAATTTGTTTACTCAGTGGCAACCGTGCTTGTAAGCTATATCGATTGAGTGTATTTAATAAAGAAAATAATATAATATAATATAATGGATGTGGAAGATATGTTTATCACAAAAAGTCTGATACGCATCACTTTCAAATATACATATGTATATACAAAAAACTCTATACAAATGTTTAAAACATTGATGGCACTTTAATATGTTTATGTTATTGGCGTTCGTGTTAAAAAAGTACGCAAATTAATTAAATGGTACAAAGAGGCAACAGAAACACTAATATACACAACTAATAGTAGAATGAGTCATTGCTTGGCATAAGTTTAATAAAATGGGCACATTTTTTCCATATTACAATATATATTAAATGTTTTGCAGTATTGCAAAATGTTTATATATACGTCCAAACGAGTGTTTAATACATCTGAAACGAACAACCACATACAGACATGCGATATTTCATTGAGAATAAAACATTTATTATTTATTATAGAAAGTTAAACTTATAAAATGCGTATATCATGTCCTTATACATATTTATCAACTAAACATATCAAAAGAGAAATAAGTACCAAAAGAGGTCTTCTGTGTCCCATTCTCATTCAACATGCATACATCTTATCACTGTCTGCAACTGTCACGTAACCTTAAGCTCTAAACACATAGACGACAGCAAGCAGCAATATGTCAAAAATAAAATCCATGTATTTAAATGAAAACGATTATTTTGAGGGCAGCACAGCAGCAGGACTGCACAACAGCATTTGCTGCTGCTACCAAGTTAGGCTATTTTCTATTTTGACAGGCAGCAATAATCAAATATAGTGTTGCCCTTATATATGTAAATTGGAAAAATAAGAACAACAACGGTTTTTTTAATATTAAACATAAAAGAACATTACAAATATACAATATAGAAATAAATTTATGTGTTTTTATAGGTTTTCGTGATGTTATTACATTTTTTATCAATAACTTTAATTTTGTTCATTATAAAATATATATTCGGCATCCCTGTTGTTATGTTGTTGCTGTCTTCAAAATAATTATGAACCTGACTTCATAGCAGCATTTGAAGCCGTGAAGTCTGCTGTCGTCTATGTGTTTAGAACACACGGCGTGGCCACACATCAAACTGATGCTTCAAACTTCTGTGTGTTGGTAAAATTCAGTTTGAGAGTGAAAATCTAATTTGTTTTGATATTCTTCAAACTCACATCAAACCAAACGTGTGAGATTTTTTCACTAACACTATCAAAGAAAAGCATAGTTTGAAGCGTCAGTTTGATGTGTGGCCATGCCGCTTTGAAATAAAATTCTATTTTCTGCAGGTTCCAACGTTACGGCAACATATTATTAAAGTCAAGTAAGCGTTTTCACAACTTACCATATTACAGTTTGGATCAGCTGACACATTTACCTAAAATTTACGATTTCAATATTCGGCTAAATGAGCCTTTACTCTCTTAATTTACACCCCAATTTAATGGATTATGTATAAGCGAACGTAATACTGTTAAATTTGTAAAAACGTTTGTGTTCTCCAACAAAGCTTATCAATTAAATATAACATATATGTACATAAGTGACATACACACTACTAATATACCTTAAACATAAGTACTAATATTATAGAATTAACAAATAAGTTAAGTTATGGTGGGAACAATAAACAACTAAGAAAACAAACACAAGACCAAACTATGATGTTAACAGATTTGTAATTATCATCATAGAACAAAGAGGTGTCTACACGACACATTCAGTGATAAGAACTGACGTGTAATATAACAACAAAGGAAAAACATAGATAAAATGATTCTTGGAATAGTATTTAAGATCAACTAATCAAAAATAAAGAGCAGTTTATGAAGAAAACTCTAATACAACTAACGTAGTATTTCATTGGCGTAGTCGGTAGGATCTGCGAAAAAGATCCTTAAACGAACTTACAACACAAAAATAATAAATTAAAAACTCTGCGAATCCCACGGGACCCTCCAGATTTTTTTTTAAATACAGTGAACTCGCACAAACGTGAACATTCAGTGTAAATTCCTTTTTCCCTGAAAATTAATGGAAGAAATTCTTTCAAATTTGGAGAGATTAACAATAACCAAAGAAGTCAATATACAAAATAACATGGAACAACAAAAAACACTTCATAATTCAAAACTTGAAGCTTATACAACCGTTCACTGGACAACGAGACAGATTATGCCTATACATAAACGGCATAGAAAGCATTCTGCCTAACATATCTTTACTACCAGTAGAGGACAGGATATTATTCTTCAACTGCATCTTGAGGACCATAGACGGGGAAGCTCTGAACCTAATAAGAAGGGAACAGCCAGGAAATTGGACCAACCTCAAACAACTACTAATAGAAGAATACGGTGAGCGACAATCAATTCCTACACTAATTTTAAACTTAAGTAACATTAGATTTAGGGGTAATGTTAGAAGATTATGTGAGGAAATTAATGAGAATATATGTAAAATAAACGATACTATCAATTTAGGTACTGAAAATAGTGAAAAAAAACCTTTTATAAGAATGAAGCTAATTCTCAGAATCTGAGGGTTCTAAAAAGAGAGCTACCCAATCACTTAACGGCACTCGTAAATGCCAAATTAGCTGGAGATCTTAAATCAGCAATTAACATTTTAAGACAGAATAACGATCTAGATACCAGACGGGAATTGACAAAACCACCCACACGTAATTATTCTCGATACCATCCCCAGATAGTAAATAATGAATATAGGAATACAGTCACCCCAAATAGAAACAGAAATAATCTCAACGACTCACATTTTATAACAAACTCTTACCATTTAGGAAATTACCAAATGCCGAATAATCGCAATAGTTCCTTTAATAATAATAGTAATCTCTTCAATAATAATAGATTCTTCAATAATAATGAAAGTAACCCTAACCACAATAACTTTAACAGATTTTCTAATAATAGTAACAACCATGGACAATACTCACAACCACACAAACGCTCAAGAGTAAATGATTCCGTTCAATCCCGTATTCGACGATTTGGGCCTGGCGAACCTATGGAAGTGGAAAATTTTCCCTTGTCAGCCTCCAACAATTACCCTCCATCTCAATGAAAATTGAAAACAAACCTTATAACTTTCTGCTAGACACCGGCTCATCTATAAGTTTAATCAGACTAAACACTACCAATTCAAAGCAAACGAGTTAATTCGATTAAAGTAAAAACAATTAAAGGAGAAATAATTTTAGATAAAACACAAGAAGTTACCAGCCGTCAAACAGGTACTAACTTGATTTTCTTTGTTCATGACTTTTGCCAGAATTATGACGGACTACTAGGTTATGATAGCTTACAAAAGTTGAATGCAGTCATAAATATTAGTGAAAGTTTTATCATTTTAAACAATATAAAATATTCCTACTAACTAGCACCACTTGCAAAAGTGGAAAAATTGAACAAAGAACGCTGATGAGATGGCGTAGCGGCCTCGAAATTAGTACTGATCCGTTCTGCTGGTTTGATGATTATTGAAAATATTCTTAATATTCCAATCTTAATATAAAAAATAATAAATAGAATTTGAACAAAAATTCATTTATTAATAAAAATAATAAAAAAAAAATCATTTGCAGTCATGCAGATTCGAACTTAAGCCCAAAAAAATTAACAATATAAAATATTATTTCCTGTATAAAACCCAAGAAAATCAGAACCAAAACGCACTGTTCAACTTAAAAGAAATAAGGAATAATGGAACCAAAAATTCTGACATTGGATCACTATTTAGATTGAATCACTTAAACAAAGAGGAAAGTAAAGAGATTAAGAAACTACTTGAGAAATACAAAAATATTATCTATAAAGAGAACGAAAATCTGACCTTCACACATAAGGTTAAACATAAAATAAGCACGTCCCATGAGGATCCAATCTATGTGAAATCCTATATATACCCAGAAGTACATAGAGAAGAAGTTGATAGGCAAATAAAAGAGATGTTAGAACAAAACATCATCTGCCATAGTAAATCACCTTATTCAGCATCAATTTGGGTAGTACCCAAGAAGCAAGATGCGTCGGGCACACAGAAATGGAGGATTGTTATAGACTACCGAAAGTTGAATGGCATCACGATAGACGATAAGTACCCAATCCCATTGATGGACGAAATCTTGGACAAATTGGGTAGGTCCATTTACTTTACGACACTAGATCTCACAAAAGGATTTTACCAGATAGAGGTAGAGCCTAGAGATAGGCATAAAACTGCATTTTCAACACGAAACGGACATTACGAATTTCTATGAATGCCCTTTGGATTAAAAAATGCACCAGCTACATTTCAACGACTGATGAACACAGTATTGGAAGATCTGCTCGGAAAAGATTGCCTAGTTTATCTGGACGACATAATAATCTTCAGTACTTCGCTTCAAGAACATATGAGGAGCTCCATAACAAAACGCAATAATTACATTTTTCAAAATTTTTAAGTTTTTGATTGAATCGTATTCTACATATTGAAAAGTATATTTCCTTTACTACAAAGCATACCAAAACTCAATAATTACACTGCATTTCAATATCAAATATAATGGTTCAGAGCAAAACGCAATAATTACACCTCTTACTTAACTTACTTAAATTACATTTTGTCGTTTTTCCAAAAAAAACTTATGATGTAATTATTGCGTTTTGTTATGGAGCTCCTCATATTGCATCACTAGATAAAGTGTTCAAAAAATTGTCCGAAGCAAACTTGAAAATACAAGTTGATAAGTGCGAATTCTTGCAAAAAGAAGCAGAATTCTTAGGCCATATAATCACACCAGATGGGATTAAACCAAACCCTAACAAGATTAAGGCAATAATTAACTACCCAACACCAAAAACAGAAAAAGAAATTAAACAATTTCTTGGATTGGCAGGCTTTTATAGGAAATTTATCCAAAAATTTCTCCAATATCACCAAACCATTGACCCAATGCCTTAAAAAAGGAAATAAAATTAATTGTAATAACAAAGATTAAATTAAAGCTGTGGAAACCATTAAAATCCTAATTACAAAAGAACCCATATTAGCCCATCCAAATTACGAAAAACAATTTACACTAACAACAGATGCATCGAACATTGCATTAGGTGCTGTCCTAAGTCAGAATTCTCACCCAATTTGTTTTGCAAGCCGTACACTTAATACTCACGAGACAAACTATTCTACAACAGAAAAGGAATTACTTGCTATAGTTTGGGCAACAAAGTATTTCCGACCATATTTGTTTGGACGCAAGTTCATAATACTCACGAGACAAACTGTTCTACACCATCACGTGGATAACAATCTTGGCGCGATGTGGTGGCTCAGTGCTGGCTGTGGCAAGTGTCTCTGATTCAGACAGAACCTGGAGTAAGATGACCTTTTTAGGGTTTCTGCCTGTTTTTGGTGGCAAGTGCTCTAAAGGCTTGCATGGCAAATAGTTATCCCCCCTAAGCCGAGGTGTTATGCGACCCGTGCCTGTCGGCTGGTTTGCAGTCAGGGGTAACCGACTGTATTCTTACGGAGCCTTGCTGATACCTGGGCGCCTCAGCAAGTAATTAAGCCCTTACCTTGTCACTGGGGGCTATGACATGGTGGACATTTTCTCCCCTACACTCGTGGGAACAATAAGCGGAAGAACAGAAAAAACATCAAACTCGGACAGTACGACAAGGGATGACGGGCAACAGACACAAATGGGGAGTGTTTTTCAGGGACCTATACAAGGGGGGGCGGACAATGCTAAGGGCCAAGGGGGGGCAGACATAGTAGGGGACAGGTTTCTGAAAAGACAAGACAGGACAGTTAGTGACGATGACTTAGACATATTTCCAGGACTGGACGGACTTAAAATCTACGAGACGGACGAGGATGACATCACCATGGTCTCCTCTGATACCAAGGACAGACAATCGGTGGGGGCGGACAGGAAGGTATCAGAGGCACAGGTGATGGAAGGAGCGGAGAAAAGACCGGACGAACGCAAAAAGCTGGCAGGCTACAAGCGTTCTCTCCGGTTTTTAAGGTCGTTGGAATCTCGAGATCCAACTTCCTTGACTCCCCGGGAGAAGGCTTTGCGGCGCAAGCATGCCTACCATGTTCGGAAGTATGAGGAGTCTCGGAATACTTCTGTCATGGAGGCAAGGCCAGAGACGGGGACGAACGTGGCCAGAAACCAGGGTAGGAAAGCGATCTCGGCATCAGCCGGGCCCTTAACTAAACCTGGACCGAGCACGATCACCGACTCGGAGAAATTGGACGATGGCCCTTCTACATCGAAAGGGGTGTCGTCCAAGTCAAAGAGAGGTGATGACCTACGCGGTAAAGCGAAAACCGCCGGCAAGGAGTCCTCAAGGCAAGCTCCATTCTCCTCTAAACGAGGTCACGGGACTGGCAAAGGGGACCCTGCAGGGGGTTCTAGTGGCAAACGGCAAAGGTCGGGTGAGACGCAGATGCCTGAGGGCAAGCGGTTGAAACCATCAACTAGCTTGACATCAGCACCTGAGCTACAGGTAGCCATTATTGATCGCAGTCAGCCGGGGGGCAAAATGACAAATGATCAATGGCTGCTTCTGGAAGAACGAATTCTGCGCAGACTAGTGGACGCGCTCGCCACTTGTGACGATGACTCGTTCACTGCGTTTGATGGGGCAAAGTGGTCCAGAGGCGTCAAAATTATTGGTTGCGGTAATGAGAAGGCTCTCGGTTTTCTCAAAAACAGCATCCAAGAAGCTGGCGAGCTCTGGCCAGGAGCCAAAATTGAAATCGTGCCCTTGGACCAAGTTCCTTTTCAGGTGACGGTGCGCGTGTGGATTCCTCCTCCTATTCTGGAGGATGAGGCCACACTTACACTCATTAAGCGCCAGAATAAGGACCTTGGTACTGAGAACTGGACGATTGAACGTGGACGTGCCAGGGACAAGGGGGATGGCAAAGATCTCTGGATCAAAATTGATTCAGAATCCCTCCATCTCCTGCGCCCCAAAAAGGGCGTTATCAAATATGGGCTGAATCAGCTTAGGCTGATTCTGCCTACAAAGGACTCACAAAATGGCGACTCCGAGCGGCATAAAGGTGGTGCAGATTAACTTGCATCACTCGGAGGCAGCATCGGACGAGCTGTTACGCTTTATGGAGAGGGAGTGCATATCCGTGGCCTTGATCCAAGAGCCTTGGTTAGTTGGAAATAAGGTTCGGGGCCTTCGGTCACGTTTGTTTACTCTTCTCTCTCCTACCACGGAAGGTAAGATTAGAAGCTGTATTCTGATTAGGAAAAACATCAATATTTTTCTTTTATCCCATTACAGCTCTGGCGATCTAACGGTAGCTGCGCTTGAACGCAAGGATCTCCCGATGGTGATCCTGGCATCGGCGTATCTACCGTATGAGGTGGATGACCCTCCTCCGAGTGCGGTGCGCACACTCATTGACTGGTGCGGGACACGTGGACATGACCTTGTACTGGGCGGTGATGTAAATGCGCATCACACACTCTGGGGTAGCACGGATATAAATAAACGAGGTGAGGATTTATTACAATTTCTCTTGTCAACCAATCTTAGGATTTGCAACAAGGGCAATAGGCCAACGTTTTTCAATAGGATCAGGCAACAGGTCATTGATTTAACTTTGGTTAGTGATAGGGACTCTATTAGAATATCTGACTGGAGGGTGAGCCTTGAGTGCTCATTCTCTGATCATAACAGAATCACTTTTACGATCGATCTTATTCCGAGTGGGGGAAAGCCTTACAGGAACCCTAGGCAAACGGATTGGGGAAGTTTCAGAAAGCTCGTGGATGCCCTACCACCTCCAGTAGCGGAGCAGGTGGGCAGCATCCAGGAGCTGGAGGACTCTTCAGTCCTTTTGTCAAGGACACTGAGGGACGCCTATCACGCATCTTGTCGGGAGCGGCAACCGTCAACGAAAGTCCATCAGAAGTGGTGGAATCCGAGACTCAAGCAGCTCAGGACAGACTGCCGAAGACTTTTTAATAAGGCGAAGCGCGACAGAAATCCCATAGACTGGGATAACTATCGTAGGAGTTTCAACGCCTTCAAGAGCGAAACCAGGAAGGCAAAGAGGGAATCGTGGAAGCGTTTCTGTGGTGACTTGGAGAGCACATCTGAGGCTTCCCGCCTAAGAAAACTACTCTCTAAGGAGCCTGGCACGCCGGGATCCCTTATGAGGCCTGACGGAACTTTTACTGAAAGCAGCGAGGATACCCTGGAGCTACTAATGGAAACTCACTTTCCGGATTGCGAGGACGGGGCGGACGTACGTGGTACTGTCGTCCCCGTGCAAACAGCTATCCTAGGGAGTGATTTGGTGGACTCCATTGTGCAGTCAGCCAGGGTAAGATGGGCAGTGACATCTTTTAAGCCCTTTAAGTCAGCGGGGCCAGATGGTATTTTCCCAGCGCTGATGCAGCATGCCATGGAGGCGATTTTACCATGGCTGCTAACCATTTTTAGGGGAAGTCTCGTTTACGGGTACATTCCTATGGAGTGGAGGGAGGTTACTGTGGTATTTATTCCAAAAGCGGGTAGGATAAACCACGGTACCGCTAAAGATTACAGACCAATCAGTCTGTCATCTTTTCTATTGAAAACACTGGAGAGACTGGTTGATTTGTATGTCAGGGAACTTCTCTCGCCAGAGAATTTCTGCGGTGCACAGCATGCCTACCAGAAGGGTAGGTCGGTGGAGACGGCGCTGCATGATGTTGTCGGCACTATAGAAGATTCCCTTGACAAGAAGGAGTTTGTTATGGCATCCTTCCTAGACATAGAGGGCCCCTTTAAAAATCTGAACATATCCTCGATAACTGGGGCGCTCAGAGAGATCGGTGCGGACCAGTTAATTACGGACTGGGCAGGGAACATGCTTAGGAGCAGATCCATAGTATCCAGTTTGGGCATGAGTACGAGGAGGAAGGCTGTAACAAGGGGCACTCCGCAGGGGGGAGTTCTGTCTCCGCTCCTATGGAACCTTGTCCTGAACAGCATCCTTTTCAGGTTGAACGCAGGTGGCACCAAGGTAGTTGCTTATGCTGATGACGTTGTGCTCCTTATAAGGGGTAAATATCTGCCTACGATAAGTGAACTCATGGAATCGGCGCTGAACGAACTACTGGACTGGGCCAAGGGGAACGGTCTAGGCATAAACCCTTCGAAGACTGTACTGGTACTTTTTACCAAGAGATATAAGATCCCGGCTTTTAGGCCACCATGCCTTGGTGGCATGAGCTTGGGACTCTCGAGGGAAGCGAAGTACCTCGGCATTATTCTAGACTCTAAACTATCGTGGAGACGAAATGTGGAGGATAGAACGAGGAGGGCTCTATGTGCGTTTTACGCATGCAAGAGAGTTTCAGGGAGGAGATGGGGGTTGAAACCGTACATCCTTCACTGGATGTATACGGCGGTGATCAGACCCATTCTTACTTATGGATCACTTGTTTGGTGGAGGGCTGTGGACAAGAGGACATATCTCTCTATACTGGGCAAGGTACAGAGGCTAGCATGTCTTGCTGTGACTGGCGCAATGAGGTCGGCCCCTCAGGCCAGTCTAGAGACAATGCTTGATTTGGCTCCCCTTGATATATACATCAAGTACATATCTGCCAGATCTGCCCTCAGGCTCATGGAGTCGGGCAGTTTCAGGCATGATCGTACGGGACATGGCATTATCCTACAAAAGGTAGGAGGGCAGGTCCTGGGGGGACGGACTGATTATATGACTCCGGTCATGTGCTTCGACAAATCCTTCTCAGTCGCATTCCCGGAGAGGAAGGACTGGAAGGAAAACTCTGCGACTCGTAGTAATGCAACTTTGGTTTTTACGGACGGCTCGAAGATGGACACTGGCACTGGTTCGGGGGTATTTTCCGAGGGTCTCGGCCTTTCGGTATCGCTCAGGCTACCCGATACCTCGACAGTTTTCCAAGCAGAGATTTATGCCATTACCGAGGCAGCATTAAGGATTGATGGGCTCAATTTGGAGGCAAGAACTATTGACATCTGTGTAGATAGTCTGGCAGCAATTAGAGCCCTGGGTTCGGAGATTATAAAGTCGAGATGTGTACTGGCATGCATTCAATCTCTGGCCAGACTTAGGGGGCATGATGTCAATGTGGTTTGGGTTCCAGGGCATGAAGGCATTCAGGGGAATGAGATGGCGGACGAATGCGCGAGAGCGGGTTCGGCCTTGGATGAAGCAGTATCGCGTAGGGACATTGACATTCCCTCAGTTGAGCTGCTGGGCAGATTTCAGAGGTGGGCAAGGAGGGAGGTGACAAACAGGTGGTCAAGTATTACCACCTGTAGGGTCTCCAAAACTCTATGGCCCTCGCTTAGCAGAGCTAGGACTAGGCAACTTCTGTTTTTTGGGAAACAGCCGCTGGCACTCCTGGTAGGGGTCTTGACGGGGCACTGTGCAATTGGGCACATGTCGGAGCGTTTGGGCTTTCCCCATGATGGCCGCTGCAGGAGCTGCTTCGATGAGGAGGAGGAGGAGTCAGTACAGCATTTCCTTTGTGACTGTCCGGCCCTGCAGGAGCGTAGGCTTAGACATCTAGGCTCTCGTTTCCTGCGGGATCTTGATTGCCTCAGGGATGCACCGCTGGCTGCCCTGGCGGGCTTTGTGAGAAGTTCTGGATGGTTCTCAGGAACCACCACTTCGTCTTGAGAAGAGTGTGTAGGGTATAGTCCTCTTGGGCATCACAATGGGCCTTTTGATGGCCTCCGAGTGTTTTTCTCGCTTGCTGCGGGCGGCCCTTTTTAACCTTTAACCTAACTATTCTACAACAGAAAAGGAATTACTTGCTATAGTTTGGGCAACAAAGTATTTCCGACCATATTTGTTCGGACGCAAGTTCATAATCAATAGCGACCATCGCCCTCTGCAATGGTTACATAACTTAAAAGAACCTAACGCTAAACTCCAGCGTTGGAAGATAAAATTAAACGAATTCGATTTCGAAATAAAATATATTCCAGGAAAAGAAAATCACGTTGCAGATGCACTTTCACGTATTAAAAACGGAGAATGTTACTTGAATGCATCAAATCAAGATAGTATGGCTAACACAGGAAGCGAAATATGCGAGGAAAACGCCATAGACAACCTTGAAAATGTAGAAGTTTCATCAGTTGCAGCAACCTGTCACTCAGCAAACGAAGATAACATGAATTACATTCCAATAACGGAAAGGCCCTTGAACATCTTCAAAAATCAAATAAATATTCTGGATGGAAATCAGAACAAAGTCTCTTCAAAGAAAGTATTCTCTAACAATGTTACCACTATAATTTATAAGGATTTCAATGAAAATTTAATTAAAGATATACTTAAAACATATCTAATAAACAAAAACGTTACCATATATATATCCAACGATAAGAACTTTATTATGCTACAAAATTATTTTAGCAGATTGGTTCAAAATAACTCGCATAAAATTTTGAGAGCCACTAAGATTTTAGAAAATATAACAGATTTTTCTGATTTTAAAACGAAAGTTCTGGAGATTCATATATCCGGCCTTCACCAAGGAATTGAAAAAATAGTTAAAGTATTTAAAAACAAATATTATTACCCAAATTATGTAAAAGAAATATCGAATGTAATAAATGAATGTGAGCTATGTAATAACTGCAAGAACGAGCATATTAACAATAAGATACCCTTTAAAATCACACCACCTGTATATGAAACGAGAGAAAAATATGTGATCGATTTCTGGCAGTGGGATAAAGAATACTACCTAACATGCATCGATTTGTACTCTAAATTCGCGACAGCAGAACCCGTAAAATCTCTAAATTGGATAAAAACAAAAAAATCACTTTTAAGAATATTTAACACCATGGGTCCACCCAAAACCCTGAAGATAGACCAGGATCAAGGAATTAATAACATTAACATTAAAAAATGGTGTGAAGAACTGAATATAAAACTGGAAGTAACTACTGGAAAAACGGGAATAAGTGATATAGAAAGACTGCATAAAACATTAAATGAAAAGTTGAGGATCATAAACACGTCAAAAGATAAAGAGTTAATTTACTTACAAATTGAACAGACACAATTCACATATAACCATAATATAATCCACTCAACCACGAGGGAAACCCCCTATAATATATTTTTTAATAGACTTAAGCCCCAATCAAATCCGCAGGAAATTAAACAACACCGAATTAATAACATTAATAGAACAAGACAAGAGGAACCAATAGACACAAATTATCTAAAAGCAGAAAATTCTAGGAAACGATTACAAAAAATTAACAACCCATTTAAAAAAGTAGCAGTAACACAAATAGAAGAGGATAAAATGCACTACATAGTGAAATGCAAGAATAGAAACGTTATTAAATTTAAAACACAACTTAAAAGAAGAAAAAAGAAATAATAATAAGAACACTTTTAGTCTTAACAAGGACCAGTCAACACAAAAGGACAGGACCATTAATAATAACTATATTGATGATTATTTCGACAATCATAGTGGTTAACGGACAAACGCTCGAAATAAACAACATACATACATGACGATTACTATTATCAACCAATGAAATCTAGAGGTACCAACAGAATATAAATATCAAGTACTACCTATAAACAAAACTCACCTTGACATAACTTATGATTTACTTATGGAACAGTTATCAAAACAATATGACAAAAAAATATCTAACAATGGCATTCAAAGAAAAACAAATATTTTTAAACACACATAAGCGAGGGCTAGCAAATGTAATTGGCGACGGTTTGAAATTTCTTTTTGGAACCATGAACGAAGAAGATAGAGTAAATATAGAAAAAGCAATTAAAGATTTAAAAACAGATATCATTACTACTAACGAATTCAATGAGGTAATCGACCACATAAATAACGAACATAAAATACTGGAAAAACTCCAAAATGAAACATTTAGAACACAAAGTAAACTTACAGAAAAAGTTTACGCAGACATGTTTTTGGAGAACGTCAACACATTCAGGACATTCAACTAGCAATACAACTGGCTAGATTAGGTATTAAAAACCCAAAACTAATCGACTTACAAACTGCGACAAACTTATCTACACTAGAATTTGAGCATATAAAATCTTCAGTTTGGTTGGAATTAGATCTAATTTATTTTATACTCTCTATCCCGACTCAATTCAAAACTTATAAAAGGTTAAGAATTATTCAACTACCAGATAAAAACAATAATGAGCTTAAAATTAATGAAGAAGAAAATTATGCTGTAATAGATAATGTAATTTATAAAGTACAGAACAATAAAATAATACTAGAAAATAATGAATGCATCAAAAATTTGATGAACAATAACAAAACAAATTGTCAATACAGTAGGAATGTTTTACCACACGTAACCTTTATTGAACCAAACATAATTGTTACGAAAAACTTAAAGGTCACTGACATTGAACATAAATGTAATAAATTTAAAATCAAAGGAAACAATATCATTCGCTTTAACAACTGTAAAATAAAAATTAATGACTTTGAAATGTCTGTGAAACAAAACACGGAATCTAATATCCTACCACCCATAAAAGATGTTGAAAATATAATTAAAGATAACATTTCACTACCTGAACTAAAAAAACACATAGAGCATGTTGTAACCAAAACAGAAAATTACTCTTTAAGTTTCTTAATAATTATTATTGCAATTGTATTAATAATTATAGGGTTTGCCATTAAATTTAAGAAACACTTTGTAAATAATATAAAACCAGTCAATGAGGACATCGACTTATCTAAAGGGGGGAGGAGTGACATACACACTACTAATATACCTTAAACATAAGTACTGATATTAATAATATAGAATTAACAAATAAGTTAAGTTATGGTGGGAACAATAAACAAGTAAGAAAACATAACATATATATATATATATATATATATATATATATATATATATATATATATATATACATATAATATTTGTATACATATATATATGTATATATATATATATATATATATATATATATATATATATATATATTAATAAACTTGGTAATAAGATTACATACTATTTATTCTGTGCAACATGTATGTATGCATAGTATATTTAAAACATTTTTAAAGAAATCGTATTTTAATCAATAGCCAAAGAACATTTTTCATCCTCAGTATGTCCTACACACTCAAGAGCTGGTTTATGTTCGGAGTCCCACATACCGGGTCCACATCGTTTACAAAGTCCGGCCAATGTACAAGGAATTTTAGGAAGTTGCCTATACTGATGCAGTAGTCCGCGGGCTTTTCTTAATATTAGCTGACCATCCATATACATAGCAAGGGAACTGAAGTGTAAGAGCATCTCATCAGCCCTGAGATTTTGAGCAATAACATCATCGGCGTATACAGCAATAATAGCCAAACAAAGGAAAAGATGAAAATAATCTGTTAAATAATTTGACCAGCATGCCTCCCACATTCTTATAACAACTGCTTCTGTAAATTCACGCTTAAAACAAAGTAACAGCCAGCGGTGGCAAAATAGTAACTCTAATGCATCACTATGTAGCTTAAGGTGTTCAAAAAAACGGGGTAACATAATCCGTATGAGTTCACGCAGAAAGTTAAGATTTTTATCAACATCGTTATCGGTTGGAGTACATACAAAAAATGCTCGCTGCATTAGACCAACGAAGCACCAAAAAGTCTCCGATTCATTTTGAATTTCGCATAATACTGGCACCAACAAATCACTCATTCCCTGCGAGTACGATATTCCAATATTGTAGAATGCATAGTTTAACAAAATATTTTTCATAATCTCGGTATTAGGATTGTCGTCACCACAGAAAAATGGATTTGATCGATCAGTACGAACAACATCCTTTTCAACTACACACTGTACAGTTTTCCAAAAATGAATATGTTCTTCTGGCGACATTGAGTATAAACGCTTTCTCGTTATATCCTCATACTCTTGTCGTTTAATGTCCATTAAAACAGCCCGGTCTTCAAAAGTCGATGAAAATGTATAGCATTTCATTAAAAAGGGCCAGACTGTTTTACGTAGGCTTTTCTCAAGTCCTCCAAAAAATACACATTTTCGTAACATCAAATCATCATCAATTTGTCCCTTTTCATTTAGAAGAGTTCCATAGAAAAAGTTGGTAGTAATTTTTTGAACATTCCCTTCATCAGGATGCAATTCAGATTTTTTTACCTCTGGCCTACAAACCATGAATTGTCTGTATGGTAAATTCTGCTTTTCATGGCCTATTGTATGTGTAATATTATGAAGGAAACAGTGCCATTGGTGAAGAACCTGAAAAAATAAAAATAAGTCTTTACATTTTCACATTCAAGAATATAAACAACAACAAAAATCTAAAATGTATGTTGTGATACTCCTAATATTTTAGTACATTCAATATTTCGACAGCTCCATTCGAAAACATTATGTCAAAAAGTTAGTTTTGAGATATATGTCCTCAAAGTTTGTTGATGATATATCCAGAGTAAAATGAGATAAAACCTTAAGGGCCATTATTACAACTTAAAGTTAGTTAAAAGTAAGATTTCATCAGACGTATAAAAAACTTTCCATTATTGCAAATTGGATTTAACTTACCTGGTAGGATAAACTTACCTGTAATTTATCGCTCACTTTAGGTTAAAGTAAAATTTTTATACGTCCGATAAAATACTACTTTTAACTAACTTTCAGTTGTAATAATGGCCCTAAGACTTTTTGCGTTCATATCACAACTGTAATAGAATTTATAAATATGTTGTAGATCATTGTTAAAAGTCACTTAGAATACTTAAGCATATCCATGAAACTATTACCTAGTCATATAAGTCGATTTATCATCTTTTTGGTGCTTATTTCTAACTTATATTGGTTAGCTATGTACAGATAGCATGTTGTAGTTTGGAAGAAATTCAAAATTGAAATTTTATTTTATTACTTTGAACGAAATTTGTCTTACAACACTTACATATATTGATATCAAAAACACAATATTTTTTTATATTATAATAGAGAAACAATAGTAATTCAGGCTATACATTATATCATTAAGTTAGCTTTTTATCTTTTTAAATATAAACATATATAAGATTATGAAATATTGATCACATTCTGAGTTGATTTTGAGGTTTCATTAAAAGTATTGGTAAAACTGTTACTTTTTCAACGGGCTTAACTTCGAATCTGCAAGACGGCTAATCATTTTTTATTAATTTATTAATAAATGAATTTGTTCAAATTCTATTTATTATTTATATTACGATTGGAATATTAAGAATATTTTCAATAATCATCAAACCAGCAGAACGGCCCAGTACTGATTTCGAGGCCGCTACGCCATCTCATCAGCGTTCTTTGTTAAATTTTTCCACTTTTGCAAGTGGTGCTAGTTAGTAGGAATATCAACTCTTTAACCAATGTTTTTAACGAAAATTGAATATGAGAAGTTCCCACATTCGTATTTTTAAGTTATTACCTTTTTGGTTAGTACGAAATTCCCCAACCCTGACGATTAATATTCCCAATATTCCATGTATCTCTTTCGCTTTTTCCAGAGCCATCGGCTGCTGATAGCTAAAGCTTCTATGTTATTTATGTTCAAGTAATTGAATTTAGTTGTCAATTTACAATGAACAAGTGCGCGTACCCCCGCAATTTTTTAAATTATGTATGAATTTTTTATTAGTCGAACTTTCTTATGTAAATTGTTAATTTTTTCAACGGGCTTAAGTTCGAATCTGCAAGACTGCAAATAATTTTTTATTATTTTATTAATAAATGAATATGCTCAAATTCTATTTATTATTTATATTATGATTGGAATATTAAGAATATTTTCAATAATCATCAGAACGGATCAGTACTGATTTCGAAGCCGGTACGCCATCTCATCAGCGTTCTTTGTTCAATTTTTCCCCTTTTGCAAGTGGTGCAAGTTAGTAGGAATATCAGCTATTTAACCAATGTTTTTAACGAAAATTGAATATGAGAAGTACCCACATTTATATTTTTAAGTTATTACCTTTTTAGTTAGTACGAAATTCCCCAACTTAAGAATTAGGGTTTAATCTGCAAATCCTTACGTTTTGCTTTCGTTATTCGGAAAGTTGATACATAGGATTTCGGTATTTCTTGATTAATTAAATTTGTCTTTCCACACCTTTTAGTTTGGTTATGAAGCTTAATTTCTTCAAAAACTTTATTGAATTGACATTTATAAAATAATTTAGAATATGGTTCTTTAAGCACTCTAATTTCTCTAATTTTACATTAGCTTTTTTAATTTTTTTGTTTTTGTTTGTTTGTATATTATGACCAATTCACTGCTAAAACAAATCCATTAAAATCTAAAAAGCCTTCATTTTCCTTTTCACTGATATATTAATCATTTGTGGGTGCTTCAAAGTCTATTGTGAAGTTACTCGACCACATACAGGAGAGGGCGATGAAACTCATTGGAGACAGTAGCCAACTATCTTGAGCATCGTGCGGTGTGCATGCATTTGTGGTTGATATTCTAGCGAATCGCACTACACATTACACAAAGTCTCCACAAAGTTTTTTAAATATATTTTAAGTTTTTAAAACTCAATGTTATATAATATTGTTTGTCTTGACTTTTTAGGAACATAGCAATATTTTTGCGCCATTGAGATGCACGTTTTTGCCTCTTAGTCAAAATTTCTTCAGTTAGTGTATCCAAATTTGTGTTTAATACTCGCTTTGAATTTTTTGCTGTTATCGAACTGCATGCTCATTGTTAACTAAAGTTAAATTTCAATTGCATGGACAAAATATGATGTCAGCAGTCGATGGCTCTGGAAAAAGCAAAGAGAAAATGGAATATTTGGAATAATAATAGTCAGGATTGGAGAATTTCGTGCTAACCAAGAGCGAGTTAACATAAAAAATGAATATTAGGAGTTCTCATATTCTATTTCGTTAAAAACATTGGTTAAATAGTTAATATTCTTAATGACTAGTAACACCGTGGAAAGTGGAAAAATTTTAACAAAGAACACTGCTTAGATGGCATTGCGGCCTCGAAATCAGTACTGATCCGTTCTGCTAGTTTAATGATTACAAAATTATTCTTAATATTCTACTCTTAATATAGATTGCAGATGTGAACTTTAGTCTTAATAAAAAATTCTTATCCTATTAATAAAATTATACTCATTTTACAAAAAAGTTTGTGGAAAACGTTCATAGACATCTATAATCTACTATCGCTAAAAATTATTCCCTAACTTATATTAGAAAATAAAATGATTTTTGATGTGCAACCAGTAGAATTTTTGCAAAATGACCGCTGCACGCGCAAAAAATATTAAAACTAAAATACTAAATTTGTAGCAGACGCTTGTATACTTTTTCATGAAGTTATGGAAATCTATATAATCAAATAATGAGTTAGTTCAATTTCGGCACTCAAACTCGTATAGCGAGAAATATTAAAATAATTTTGTGAATCTTAAAATATTAGGTGTGTTTCTTTACTCTAAATTGGGCGCCCGCGGGATCGCAATCTTACCGAAAAGCGTTCCGGTACTCGAAAATTGGGCAAATGGGAGACATTTTGAGAGAGTAATTTTCTTCTTCAGCCCGTACTTTTTCTTCGGGCTAGTTTGGGCAAGTAAATAAACAAACAGCTGTTTGAAAAATAAACAACAGCAAAGAAAAAAAATATGGACAAAAAAACATAAAAAAATTAGAAAGTTGTTGCAAAAAAGATTTAAAAACTTCTGGCGAACAAAGTTTTATAAGTTTTTACATAAAATTAAGAAAGAAAATATTATAGATACGCTGCAACATGTAAGTAAAACATACGTAAGTAAGTATGTATGTATATACTACATGCAAGTTTTTATTTAATAATTTTGACATACAATAAGTGCAAGCATTTGTATTTTATATAGATCGATAATAGTATTAAAATGTCAGATAAAGATATTTTTGAAAGCATTGTTGCAGAAGTCATGGACACTTCCAGTGAATCTAGTGATGACGATGATATTTTGGACGTTATTGAGCAAGATTCTGATACCGAAGAATCTCTGCTGCTAACAGTTTTTCAATGTTTTGAAGCTCAAAGGAGGAACAGCATTCCAAACTATTTACAAGATGTTGTCCCTTTGTATACAGAAGAAGAGTTCCGGCAACACTTTCGCATTTCCAAAGACTTGTATACAAACTTATCAAACAGATTTGCCGAAAGTGATATGTATACAAATCTTCGGTCTGATAAGCGGTTACCAGCCAGAACTTATTTGGCAGTTTTTTTTTGGTTTGCTGGTCATGAAGCATGTAGTTTTCGTGATTTGTGTGACCGACTCAATTTGGCACTTTCAACTGTTTGCAGGATTATTGATAAAAGTATAATGTTTATAAGCAGTTTAAGTCCAGATATTATCAAATGGCCAAATGAAGCCAATAAACAAAAGTCTGCCTCATTTTTCGCCAAAAAATGCGGCTTTGCGAAAGCTATAGGTAACTGAAACAAATATTTCATAATTTATTCTCAATTCTTTCTTAATATAATTTTCAGGTTGTATTGATGGGACACATATTATCATAGATCCACCTAAAGAATGTAAGGATGATTACATCGATAGGAAAATTAACATATCACTTACAATGCAAGCAGTTTGTGACGAAAATAAAAAATTTATAAATATTTTCGTGGGCTTCCCAGGATCATCTCATGATAGTTGGGTTTATCAGAATTCTCCGTTATATCAAAATTTGACAATGTTATGCGGAGGTAAAAACAGTATTATTTATTTACTTGCCTTCATATGCATGTGTTTGCTAGAAATGTATGTTAAAACATTTATCTTTTACACATTACTATCTGTTAGGAGATTCTGCATATCCTTGCACCCAATATCTGGTGACACCGTATAAAGACAATGGTCATTTGTCAAGGGCGCAGAAAAATTTCAATATAAAACTGAGCTCAGGTCGTGTGTATATAGAACATTCGTTTGGGATGTTGAAGCAACGATTCCGTCAGTTATACTATTGTAAACTAAGGGACATTAAAAAGTTATGCCATTTTATACGGGCGTGTTGTGTTCTACACAATTTGGCCAACGACAACGATTTGGAGTTTTCCGAACAAGAGGAAGACACAAATCCAGAACATGATATAACTGTTGAAACATCAAGAGGAAATGCTGTACGGGATCCAATTTGCGCAGATCTACAGTTAAATTTAAAATAATCATATTTCAGATTTTTTCCATTTCAAATTTTTTTAAATTTATTTAACTATTAAAAAATAAATTTATTGAAAAACAAAACATAACAATTCATTAAAAATTTCTTAACATTAGTTTATAAAAAATTGCACTACGCATTTTAAACAAAAATAATTTCAAGAAAAATACTAAGTCTTAAAAGTTTTAAATTTTACAGTTTTTTTTGCGACCTTTCCTCTCTTTTTTGAGCTCGCTCGTCCTTTTTTTCCATAAACTGTAAAATTTTTTCATGAAAGTTCTTTCTTTCATTTGAAACTTCCTCCATTTTTTTAAAAACTTGGTCTCTTAATCCAAGCTTAGCCCTCCTTTTTGAAATTTGTATCGGACTTAGTTCATCATCTGTAATACATGTAATGGAAAACAAGTTTTTATTCCAATGACAACTACGATTCAATTCTAGATTCTAATCATTTTTATTTATATATGTATGTATGTATATATGTATGTAGAAGCTTTAAAAAAAATATATACAACCTCTCATAGAATTATCCGTGTCCGCATTTGTATCATCTACTGGAACTGGGCTTAAACTTTCTGCAATATCTCCGCTTTCCAATGTGAATTCCGGGTTAATTCCTTTCTTTTTTCCCAGAATTCTGTTCACCTCACTGGAAGAATAAAATAATGTTGCAAGTTTTGTTTTGCAAACAATAACAATAAATAACAAATAAATGTATATAAGTAAGTATGTATGTATATACGTACTCCTCATAAGAACAAGTTTGCCTGCTCCGTCCGGTTTGCCTGTTGTTGAGTACAGTCCTTTTGTACGACCGCTCTAAGCCCCTAAATTTGTTTTCTATTTGAATGGGGTTGAAAGAATATCCCTTCTCCGACATTTTAGTTGCAATAAGTTGGTACATTTTGGCTTTTGTTTTTACTTTTATGCTCTTTTCCAACTTTGGACGTAGCTCTTCTACTAAACTTAGCATGAGTTTTGTAGGAGCCTCATGCCAATTCTGTGTTTCATCTGAAATAAACAAACAAAATTGAACAGGTGGGTTTTTAAATACAGCACAAATGCACAATAAATGGTGCCTTGGTATATAAACATACAAATAACTCAGGGCATACTGATACAGGTAGGAGCGGTTTTACAAAAATAAAAACCTACATGTATTTTGTTTTTGTGAATTCTAATTCAAACGTCACAATTAATTGTGTAGAGCAAAGCAAAACGAAAAAGTACAAAAACAAAATATACATGTTTGTTTCTACATTTGCTTTTAAATTTTGTATGTATGTAAATATGTAAAGAAATTTTGACGTTTGTATTAGAATTTCTCCCAAAAACAAAATAACCGTATGGGCTATCGCTCCTACCTGTATCAGTGTGCCCTGCAAATAACTATTCACGGTTTGTCTTACCATTATTTACGAGTGTGTCATGTATGGGCCTAAATATAGAATATAATGTAGATTTTTCCACCTGTGTGACTTTCAATGCTAATAATAAAAACATATTCATATAAAAATCATCTTTACACAAACACTTATCAGCTAACACTTACTCGATTCTTGTTCCTCCGACTGAGTAAATATCACTTCCTCATATGTGGCATCCTGTTCAGCCAGTACGTCCTGCGTAAGTTGAAGCCTGTAGCTTTCATCTGGAAAACGTACAAGTAAAATAAGATGAAAAAAAACACCATTTCGTATAATTACCATTTCTGACTTTACGGTAAGTGCCTGGGGAACAGCAGATTGTAAGGGATTCCATTACTTTTTTTAAAAATTGTACTTAAAATAAAATTTTTCTTCACAATTTAATGCACTTAAATCAAACACAGCGCCAATTGTTAAGTTAATTCATTTGTCAAAAAAATGACGTTTTCTTTTGTGTTAATAGTTTTGGTTTTTCGCGTTCCCGTACTTTTGCACATTTTTGTCTTTTATTGAGAGAATTTATAGTTAGCTCTCATTTTACCGAACTTTACCCAAAAAGTAAAGAAACACACCTATTATAATAATCTTGCTATAAATTATATATATATATATATATATATATATATATATATATATATATATATATGTATATATATATATATATATATATATATATATATATATATATATATACATATATATATATATATATATATATATATATATATATATATATACATGTACATATATATAATAAATTTAATTGCAACACAGACTTCTTTATTAAAATAAATCTAATTACAACCAAAATTGTTATTTCTTTATTTAGTGTGACCGTACCTATTAAAGTCGTGCAGTAGTAGAACAGTTTACATAAGTTTCTGTATGTTTACTGCATTGGATGAGTATTAGTGAGTGTTTTTACCAGTCTGTTATGGTTGATATTGTTATACTGTAAAGTAGATATGTTGCGAACAAATAAAAAAAAAATGAGAGTGTCAAACTAGTTTGAACACTTTTATTTGAAACAAATGAAATGAGTTATTTCTTCGCACAATAAGTGAATTATTGTATTTAGCAGAAAAAAGCATTATGTAGACGTATGTAAATACTTATATATGGATGTATGTATGAAAACTAGAAACAATCATACAGTTGTACAGTCATACAGTTGTAGCCTAAGATTTTTTTACTTACCGTAAGAGTTTTTTGTTATTAATGTAAAATGTATTTATTATTGTTTATTATTATTATTTATTATTTTAAGTATTCAAAATGTCTATAAAAAATTATTCAGTCTTTCAAATTTTATTTAATTTAGGAACATATCATATGTAGGTATATAACGAAAATAAAAAAAAATAATAGTTCTTTCTTTCTTACGATTAAATAAAAATTAATTCAACAAAAAAAAATATTGATATACATAAGATTAAATAAAAATTCATTAAAAAAATATATACATACATATATACATTTATATACGAATTGGCTAAGGTTATTAACATATATAATAGACTTAAAAAATTTCAGTCTTTAGAGTTTACATTGACAAATAAAATTTCATTAAATGACTTTCCATTTGAACCAATTTTTGATCTTTTGTCTGTTATAAGAGTTCGGGCTATAGAAAAAATCCTTTCTGAAGGGGCGCTGGAAGCTGGTATAGAAAATATGCGGCAACTAAGTTTGTACATTAATGGAAATTCATGTTTTCTTTCATCCCACCATTTTAAAATATTGAAATCATTATAAAGGTTGACGTTAGTATTTTTGTACTTAATAATTTCATTTTCTATTGCGGATTGGTTTGGAGAATCGCAATTAGTCAAGTCTATTGGATTTACATATTTCTCAAATAAAGAATATATTTTGGATGTATTTTTTTCAGTGGGGGAATTTATAATATTTATATCCTCGGCATAAGGAAGCATTAAAGTTTTGCACTTTGTTATTATTTCTTGTTGTTCATCCAAACTAAATTGAATAAGCTGATTTGCAGGGGGGAATAAAAATATATATAAAAATATATATTCAAACCAAAAAAGTTTGACTTAGGTATGATGGAACAAAAAATTCAGAAAAATGGGACATGAAGAAAAATAATCAAACGGTAACACGGGTATTATAACAATAACATGTTAACATCAGCTTGATACAGTTCTCGTATTCTTTTTCACAATAAAATTTGTGTAAATAGGAACTGTTATCAAATTCAACTAAGCCACCTAATAAGTGGTGACAAACACAATACACATGAGCACTGATGATGAAAGGGTTGCGTCTTTCGAAAACAGCTGTTCTGCTCTGTAAGTTGAATAAAACTGATGTTGACTTTCCTTTGTGCCTTGGAATATTTATCATGTCTTTCTGAGATTTAAATTAAAAATTTCGAACAATTAGCCTATAGAATCTTAATTCAATTTAATATAAAAATATAGCTAATTTATGATACGTTTTAATATTGCCGTCCACTAAGCTAATTAAAGTATCATAAAGGTCTTTTTTAAATTCTTTAATAAAGCTTGGCTCGTAGTTATTGATAACACTGCATATTGATTTTAATTTCTGCACGTGCGGGTGAACTAAATGAATAGTTACATAAGAACTACCTTCAAGCTCTTCCGAAGCTTCCATAAAATACTTTAAAATTGGTAAAAGTTGAAAATTCATTTTCAAAGACATAAGATTAAAATACACTGTATTCCATCTTGTAGGTGTATAGCTTTTTAATGAAGTTTTTAAATTAGAATTTAGGCCTGATTTTTTAAAAAATTTTACCAGTTTTGATGATGCTGTCACAATTTCATTGATTTGTTTAGATTTTATAATGCATTTTTCTATTGTGTTGTGTAGGAGATGGTTTATGCAATTTATATTTTCATGTTCCTTTAACGCTGCTTTTATGTTGCTTCCTCTATCCGTAACAATAACTACCTGGTCGTATAAGGAACATGAAAATTCATCAAGTAAACTATTCAGTTTTTGTTTATTATTAATATCTATTTAAAAAGTTATTAAAACATTAAAAATTTTTTTCTATGGTTTTAGAGCTTAAAACTTACTTGTATTTGTTATTCCTATCATTGACTTGATTCCTAATAATTTGCTTTTAAGCTCGCACTTATTGATAAAATGAGCAGTTAAAGCTAAATACGATACTTTGGAAAAATTTTCAGTCCAAATGTCGCATGTCAAAGCATAGCCAACTCTTTTGACAGTTAAAAGTTCTGATTTGAGCTTTGAAAAATTAAAATTATAACTGCTTTCAACATTTCTGTAAATTGTAGTTGGACTGTAGTGACTCTACATTGAGATTGGGTCCAAATGTGTTACCATAAGATAACAAGAGCTTTGAATAAGTTTTTAATCCATTATCGTTTACTAAGGAATACGGACGAATATCTCCCAAAATCCACTCAGTTAAAACGTCACTACATTTTTTTTTTGTATCTTGATTTGGTTCAATCAAGTCATTTTCTATTTCTTTTTTTTTTAATTCAACACACTTATGTCTGCTTAAATTTGACAGTGCGTTTTTGTTATATTTGTAAACATTTAAACAAATTTTACATGCAATGAAATTTGGGACTTCAATATTATTTTCATCAAGTATTACTCCCATGCAATCCCATACTTTGCTTCTACCTCTTTTTTCATTGATTGTATATACATTTGATAAAATTTTTTCTTTTATTTCAATATTACTCATTTTTAAGTTTTTATTTTGCTAAACTCAGTTAATAAATATTTCTGTTAACTTCCCGAAGCTCAACATAAGAATGCCAAATTATACTACAAACACAATAAATAGTCGTACTACACCATAGATCACTTATTGTGTAGAGCAAACACAAACGGTTAATTTCTCACTGAATGTAAAACAAAATATAACAGTTTCAATAGTTATGAGTGAATGTTGTGTAAGAGAGCAATATTATACAACATTCATTATATTTATTATGTTATTTACACAAGTTTTAGTACAAACAAGTTGTATTTGTTTAAGCAATACTTACTGTTCTACTAATGACGACTTTAGTACCTATAGTGTCGGAATTGGGCAAAATTAATTTACATATGTGCTTGGCCATATGTATGTGAGATAGATTTTGTAGGTCTACAGTTATATTCATAAAAATTTATAGTAAGTTACAACTATTATTATCCAAAACTACATAAAATTGTATTAACAAACAATTATTAGCATATATATGTATAAATGACGGCAAAATATTTACCCAGCTATACGGAATGCCGATGGGCAACCCGTTATCACCAACAATTGCTGACATTGTACTTGACGCTCTATTAGACGACGTAATGGAACAGTTAAAAATAAAAAACGTATCGATAAAATTTATTACTAAATATGTTGACGATCTATTTGCAATAATAAAAAAATCTGACGAGACAATAATACTGGATGCACTCAATGCATACCATAATAACATTCAATTTACTATAGAAAAAGAGGAAAATAAAGAAATAGCCTATCTCGACGTCAAAATAATAAAAAATGGAGATAAAATATTAACAAACTGGTATACAAAGCCAACATCATCAGGCAGGATCATAAACTACCACTCCACACAACCACATAAAATGAAATTAAACACTGCAACTAATTTAATTACAAAGGTCCTAAAAATAAGTGACAGAAGATTTTGGAGCAACAATATTGACAAAATAAGGGACATGCTAACTAAGAATAGTTATCCACTATACATAACAAACAACATCATAAAAAAGACGTTAAAAACCCACAATAAGGAAAAACCGCCACGTACAAACATAATAAATAAATTCTACAGTGTACCATATATACCTAAACTTACGGAGATGGTCACCCTACAAAGTACTTTACCAGACGAACAAAAACAATCAATAGCATACAAATCAAACAGAACTCTCAGACACATTTACACAAACACAAAATCAAAAGTAGAGAAACTAAAAATTGATAATGTTGTTTATGAAATTAAATGTGAGGGAAATCAAAAAGAAAAATGTGATAAGGTATACATTGGTACAACGAAGAGAAAATTGGGCACAAGAATAAAAGAGCATGAATCGGACATCAAGAAAAGAAAAGAAACAACAGCACTTGCACAGCATGCAAAAGAGCACAATCACAAAATAAATTTTAACAATGTTAAAATTTTAAATAAAGAGAAAACAACAAACAAACGCTTCACTATGGAGAGTCTACGTATCCCAGAAAAAATACACAAGACGATGAACTACAAAGAAGACATGGATAACACAAAGCTCCAGTACTCAATAGCGATAACTTAAATTAGTTAAAGATCTGTGATAGTAGTATTAAGTGGACCATTGATTTTTGTTTGTGATGTACCAAATTATTTATTTAATTATATATTTATTATACATATCTGTGTCGTGAAGTCCAGTTTTATGATGATAAATTTTAAGAATAAATAATTTGCCAATAACAAATCGTAAGTTAATGATCTGTGATATACCATAACATTTAAACTATTTTACAATATTTTTTTTATATATTTTTGTGCTAGATACCTACAACAAATAAATAACACCCCTGAAGAAGTTTGCAAAAAACAAACGAAACGTTGGGTAAAAAATAAATAAATATGATATAGTTTTTATTCATATTTGAAGATAAATATTGTTGACCACAATAAGCCCGTAGGGTTTACCCCTATTAAAATAAGAAATTTATTTGTTGGTGGTTAAGCAATGTCTATATGCATTTCATTGGTGCTCTACCAAATCATCAGTAGACTTTAACCACAGTTTTGAAAAGTTAAAAACCTCTTATCTTATGCATATACTTCTGAAAACCATCTGAGAATTCACAATTTGTAAATTACAAACTATTTTCAAAAATCACAACGGAATAAGCAAATAAATTTCATGTATATATAATAGTATTGTGACAATGTGTCAAATAAAAATTTTATAACAATTATTAACTTATAAAATTTAGTAAATTTAAACATTTTAAAGTAGGTCTGACCCTTTTTTGAAGGTACTGTGAATTGACGTTTTTTCGGCCTTATGAAAAATAGATATTGGTGTTAAAAATACTTATTCAACGAATAGTTTTTTAAGTAAGCGCGACCTGACTTAAACCTGATGTTAATTGATCATTTTTTATATATAATTTTCAACCTCACAAATCTATGGAATAATGTTGAATAGCTTTTGTATAAGCCTCAGAGGATGCAAAATATTGTTAAATTATACAATTGAATCAAAGTCACCAATAAAATGTAGAAAAACAGAAATATTTATAGCCTTAAATATCTTAATAAACATCTTCTACCTGATAATAACAAATAAAATCATACATAGTTCACTACTCGTACATACTTGTAGTAGTACAAACTGGTTTTTGAACATAATAGTATTACCAATCAATGAAATCAATTAACGTATTGTTTATGAAGTTATATGATTTTTTAGAAATGTGTTGTATGAGCCTTTTTGCACTGACAAATTTTACTTTGGCAAAATCTCAATTTTCTTTATAAGTCAGTTCTGCACACCCAAAGTTTACTTTGCCAGTCTATTCGATGTTCTTTTAAATTTTCGTTCACTGCGCGTTGAACATCAAAATACAAATGGCGAATGAAGTAATTACAAAAAAAAAACTTTGCGAGAGCATTATACCGTGTACTCACCCCTTCGCTTTACCCTTCTCTGCATCAAACTCAACACCTTGCACTTCGTCACTGCGACAGGGGCCAAGTGTTTAATAACTAATATATGCTTCAAACCTTATTTTATATTTTTTATGAATATACCAGCCAGTTTATAAGATGTTAATAAAACAAACTCTCATTGGAAGATTGTTTGTTATACCCTCCAAAAAAGAATATGGAGGGTATATTCACTTTGTGATTCCATTTGTAACGCAGCGAAATATCCATCTGAGACCCCATAAAATATATATATTCTTGATCAGTGATGAAATCTAAGACGATCTGATCATGTCCGTCCGCCTGTGGAAATCACGATTCAGTCCAAACGAAAAGAGCTAGACTCTCTAAATTTGGTATAAATATATCTTGAAGGATAGCACAGGCTATGTTCGGAGATTGGCTAAATCGGGCAAGAGAGAAAAAAGTTCATCTAAGAAGAACTAAACCAACCTCTAAACAAGTAAAAACGTAATATTCGATCGGGTCGAATCTTAAATACTCTCCAAATATTTAATAAGTATATTTAAAATGTTTTACTTGGTGGGACAGAGTTCCTTTATATAATATCGTACGTCAACGCCCACTAAAAGGGGGTTCAAAAATAGACAATATCATGTTTTCCACAGAAGAACGTATGGGCATTACTAGACCCTGTTAGACTTCATCACTGATCAATAATATATATACTTTATGGGGTACAATTCTTTTTGGAAGGTATTAGAAGTGTTTTTTGGCGGGGTCGCTCTTGCAAGGGCTGTGGGGGAGACATTTCACCTTTGTCATAAAACTGTAATAATAAATGTTTGGGATAATTAAATATAAAGTTTAAATTTTTTTTATAGGGTCATTTAGGGGGCAAAGGGGGAGGAGGGGGTACGGCATAGGAGTACCATGTTTCAGCTTTGTCATTAAAGCTTAAAAATGTTATTTTCAAAGAATGTAGGCTTAGGTAAAACAATTAGTTAAATTTTTACACTTTTTTTGCATATAATAACCCACACTATAGGGAGCGGGGTCCAGAATTTTTTTTTTTTTTATTTTATGGCTCCAAGTTTAACGCGTTGGGCCTTCTTTAATATAAAAATATATAATTTGCTTAACAAAATAACTTTAAACATTATGTTTTTTTGTTAATTTTTTTTCAACGGGCTCAAGTTGGAATCTGCAAGACTGCAAATCATTTTTTATTATTTTATTAATAAATGAATTTGTTCAAATTCTATTTATTTATATTAAGATTGGAATATTAAGAATATTTTCAATAATCATCAAACCAGCAGAACGGATCAGTACTGAATTCGAGGCCGCTACGCCATTTCATTAGAGTTCTTTGTTCAATTTTTTCACTTTTGCAAGTGGTGCTAGTTAGTAGGAATATCAATTATTTAACCAATGTTTTTAACGAAAATTGAATATGAGAAGTTCCCACATTCATATTTTAAGTTACTACCTTTTTGGTTAGTACGAAATTCCCCAACTCTGACGATTAATATTCTCAATATTCCATGTATCTCTTTCACTTTTTCCATAGCCATCGGCTGCTGTTAGCTAAAGCTTCTTTGTTATTTATGTTCAAGTAATTGAATTTAGTTGCTAATTTACAATGAACAAGTGTGCGTGCCCCCGCAATGTTTTAAATTATGTATGAATTTTTATTAGTCGAACTTTTTTATGTAAATTGTTAATTTTTTCCAACGGGCTCAGTCAATTCATTTATTAATAAAATAATAAAAAATGATTTGCAGTCTTGCAGATTCGAACTTGATCCCTAATAAGTGGTGATAAACACAATACACATGAGCACTGATGATGAAGGTGTTGAGGCTTTCGAAAACAGCTGTTCTGCTCTGCTGTGTAGGTTGAATAAAACTGATGTTGACTTTCCTTTGTGCCTTGGAATATTTATCATGTCTTTCTGAGATTTAAAAACAAATTTCGAACAATTAGCCTATGAATCTTAATTCAATTTAATATAGCAATATAAATGTTCGTGAAAATACTTACTACATACAAATTTAAGCTATGGCTTGAGCTACCAATAATAATATTGGAAATCGTTCACATGTACTTAAGTATAAAATTCAAACCAAAAAAGTTTGACTTAGGTATGATGGAAAAAAAAATTCAGAAAAATGGGACATGAAGAAAAATAATCAAACGGTAACACGGGTATTAAAACAATAACATGTTAACATCATATTGACACAGTTCTCCGACTCTTTTTCACAATAAAATTTGTGTAAATAGGAACTGTTATCACATTCAACTAAGCCACCTTATAAGTGGTGATAAACACAATACACATGAGCACTGATGATGAAGGTGTTGCGGCTTTCGAAAACAGCTGTTCTGCTCTGTAAGTTGAATAAAACTGATGTTGACTTTCCTTTGTGCCTTGGAATATTTATCATGTCTTTCTGAGATTTAAAAAAAAATTTCGAACAATTAGCTTATGAATCTTAATTCAATTTAATATATAACAAATTGTTTTACTTAAGCCTACATTCCTAAAAATAAAATTTTTAAGCTTTAATGACGAAGCTGAAACGTAGCCTGGTACTACTCTGGTCTACTCCTTCCTCCCCCTTTGCCCTCTAAATTATCCTACATATGCAATAAATTGCGCTGAAAACAAGGGTATTCGGTACAGCTAGAACTGAAAGATATAAAGACTTCTATACAACTTGGCAATAATACAGCAAATCTGAATAAGATACAAAACTCCAGCCATGGCAACATCTGTTTCAGCATTTCAGAAAAACTTAGTGACATATGTATGTATAATAGAAAATAGGCAAGGGCAAACTACAATTCAATAAAGCTAACCAAATAGATATATCATGATTAAAAAATAATATAGAAATAAAAAAGTCTCTAACTCAGAGAAGTAGGAGTGATTTTTATTTATTTAGTCTATGGATTAATCCTTACAGACTGATACAATTAAAATATAACAATGTTTCAGAAATGATAATTACATACATATATAAATGGAATCTATAAAGCTTTGTTTTAATAGTAACAAGACAAATTACAGCAAAAACAAAAATATGGCTTTAACAAATGTCGATTTAACAAGTTAAACATTTATTTATAATCAATTTTGTAATGAGTTAAGATGTCAAATTATATCATTTTTTACGACATCAATACTTTTGTTGAAATCGATACAAGGGTAAAGACTGTTAAAATCTCTGCAAATTCTCCGAAAGGGATCGAAGTTACTATTGTTTGTAGTGTAAAACTTAATTCTCAAGAAGCTATAATACCTTGTTGGACGATTGGGTATATTCAAGTTTATTTTGCTCAGGAGAAATTGAGATGTGATGCAGCCGTTTATTAATTTCAGCAGAAAGGTAACATTTAGCATTTCTCGACGGCTCCTTAAGGTTGGAAGCTTAATAAGTCCTAGGCGTCTCTCGTAAGATGGTAATCTTATATTAGAGTTCCAAGGAAGACCACGAAGACAAAATAATAAGAATTGCACTTGTACTGACTCTATTTTATTTGAATGTGAAAGATATTGTGGGTCCCATACAACAGATCCGTATTCAAGTATTGGGCGAACTAAAGTAGTAAATAACATCTTGGTTGTATAAGGGTCAGAGAACTCCTTAGCCCAGCGTTTAATAAAACCCAGAACACCAGTAGCTTTGTTAATCGTCGAGGTTATATGGCACCTGAAGTCCAATTTTTTATCTAAAATAACTCCCAAGTCATTAAATGAATCCACTAGGTCAAGAACAGCATTATTCATTTTATAGAGTCCATTGATTGGTGTTGATCTTGAGAAAATCATATATTTGCACTTTTTCACATTTAGGTCCATTAAATTATTAGCGCACCAAGCGGTTAAGTGTACAATGTCAGCTTGGAGACGCAACTGTTGATCAATAGAATCAAGCGATAAGAATAACTTTAGGTCATCTGCATACATTAGTATATTTGAGTTTTCAACAACGGATGGAAGATCATTAATAAATAAAGTAAATAAAAGTGGGCCGAGATGACTACCCTGAGGCACACCTGATATAACATTTATATCAGTAGAGAGCATATTGCGGGACTTGACACACTGCATTCTGTTCTTCAAATAAGATTCGATCCATTTTATTAGAGACGTTCCAAATCCAATTCGATCAAGCTTATGAATAAGTAAGTTGTGATTCACCTTATCAAATGCCTTACTAAAATCAAAATAGATGACATCTGTTTGTTTGCCAGTGACAAATCCATCGTTAACTAAGGTTGTTAATTCTAAGAGATTCGTAATAGTTGATCGACCTTTACAGAAACCATGCTGCGCAGAAGAATGGATAGACGTTGCTTGATAAGACAATGTATCGCATAAGAGTTGCTCAAACAACTTTGGTATAGTGTTCAGTTTAGCTATACCTCTATAATTGGATATATCAGCTTTAGATCCAGATTTGAATAGCGGAATGATGAACGATTTCTTCCAAATTGGAGGAAAGTAACTCAATTTGAGTGATTTGTTGAATAAATAGGTCAATGGAGTGCTTAGTAAATGAGGACAGTATTTTAAAATACTACTAGGAATACCATCAGGACCGGGATCATACGAAAGTTTTAGATTTTTCATATAAGTCAAAACAGTTTGCTGCTTAATACGGGGTACATTAAAATTCACTGATTCAGGGATATGGTAAGAATACTGCTCTATATTGCTAAACGTAGACGAAGAATAGGTTGATGCAAAAAATTCAGCAAACATATTACTTATAACTTTATCATCTGACGACTCATAATGTTTAAACTTCATAACAGAAGGGAAATCTGACACACGCCTCTTTGAGTTGACAAACTTATAAAAAGATTTGGGATCATTTTTCAGGTTATTTTTTATCCTGTTTAAATAAGCACTATAAGCCAGTTGATTAGCAATGGTATATGCAGATCTTGCTGAGGAGTACATGGAATAATTTAGTTGAGATGCATTTTGCTTGTACTTTTTAAATAGTTTACTCTTGCGGGTTTTAAGTCTTGAAAGTTGTTTAGTGTTCCAAGGTGGACCATGGCAGGGGGCAGGTAGTACTCTAGGTATTGAAGATAGGAAGCATTTGTGTAGTATCTGGTAAAATTTTTCGATACTTTTGTCTAAATCATTGCCATAAGATAATTCATTTAACCAGTCGATTTGAGAGAGTTCACGTTTAATGTAATTTGTTGACTTAAAACGAAAAATTTTATTTTGCTGAGATGTATTTGACCGTCGATGAGGTTGGTAGATATAAGTTAATTCAATCGTAGGATGATAACTATCCTCAGGATTTGAAAGCGGGGGATGCTGCGATATCGAAAAGTCTGACGGTTCATTATCAAATACAAGGTCTAACTATTTATCAGAAGTATTTGTGATGCAGTTGATTTGAAAAAGGCAGCACTCCAGTAACCTGTTAATGAAATACTGCGATAATTCCCAAGATTGAAGAGGTGATAAATAATTACAATCAGGCACAGATTTCCAGGACACATTTGGCATATTAAAATCTCCCAGCACAAGTATAATATCATTTGAATTTACTTTATCTGCATATAACATTTATAGCTTTTTGGTAATCCTCATAGATATAATATTATTATATCTAGCGGCGAATTGTGGATTGTGATTGTAAACTATCTAAAGTTTTAAAGTCACTACAAAGTTTTCCATATTCATTAATTTGTTCAGTTAAATGGCCAAGGTTGTTCTGGATTTGCATTAAATTGTTTGTAGTGCTCTGAAAGAATTTAAAAAATTCAACACTGACTTTCTGGCAACTATTACAACGCCAATGAACGTTTTTGTTTTTAGCTATTGACTCGCCCACTAAGCCAGAAATACCAACGCACTTAAAATGGTATGAACCGTGACATAACCAACAGATTATCATTCTATCATCCGATCCTTCTAAAGTACATCCCATTTTTAAGCATGCCATCTTGGGAATTAACGATGAAACAATCAAATATATGTATATAATTTTTAGTTTTTATAAATAATCCGATGCAAATACTTTTGCTCACTGGGTAGTGATAAATAGTAATGCAGTTTGCAATTAACAACGAGGGGTATTGCAGTGAATAAGCAGTGATAATTCAACTGTCGAGCAGTATTGATATAGTAGTAACAAATCACTACGCGACTAGACGTCGAAATCAGTAATATTGACATTAGTCGGTCCTGTAGCAGAAAATTAGCCGGCGAAGTAAAAAAGTTGAAATAGCTACAAAAAAAAAGAAACATCTATCTTCTCATCTTTCTTCATGTGTCCCATCAATACTACCCCAAATAAAACAATAATAGAATTTACCACTCTAAACAAAAACAAAAAAAAAATAATAAAATTATGATCAAAATTCAGAGGCACAGAGTTGTTGCAAGAATTATTAACAGAGAAGATAGTGAAAACAAATATATTTATGTTAATGAGCAACTCACGGCATATACATAACCGGCAGCTAAAACGAAAGTCAAGGAATGTGGTTGGAAGTTCATATGGGTTAGAAGTGGCTCTACATGTACAAGAAGTAATGAAAATTCCCCTCTAATTTTTATAAGCAACACCGCAGATATCGAATCAATGAACTCGAGTTAAAAATAAATATATATAGTAAAAAATCACCCAAATGTAAAATGAACACGGCTGAAATCTTATCGGTCAACTTTGTCAATGAAATAGAAAACAAACTGTTAAATTATTCCTTCACAATAATCAGCATGAATATTCGTTCCTTAAGAAAATATTTCCAAACTTTCCTAGTAACAATAAATAATATTACAAAAGAACGAATTGTATAGTGCTTGTTAAAATATATTCATCACTATCGTACCTCTTTATAGCACCTCAGCTGTACTCTTGAAAACAGGGTACTGCGTCAAGTATATTTTTCGTTAGCTGAATCATATATTCGACATGGAAAATGGATTAGGAAAACTCTTCCCATTGTGAAATTCTTCAACAGACATAAAACCGCCTTCTTCAAATGTTCTGTAAAAATAAGGAAAACAAAATATGACTCTGACCAAGTTTTCAATAACAACCCCATTAATACACAGTCTAATAACTAAAACTCATCAAACAGCAATTACAACATCCATGTAAATAACGTCACAAACACCCTCAGCATGCAACAAATGGAACACATCAATTTAACAACCCTCCATCGACCATTCCTAACAATATCAACACACAATCCAAAAACGTATCTCGTCAGCTTAACGTGATAAACGATAAATATATACACCGTCTAACAGTAATGAGTGATCTGCTCGATTACCGGTTTATTGGCAAAGATATACAAGGAAATGCCAACCAGCCAGATATCGCAGATATGTAATCCAAATATTCAAAGACTTTAGAAGAAATATTTTTTGTGCTCCCAATAAAAAATAACTGAATATACCGAATTAACAACATCTTAAACAATTACCAATCGCAAACAAGCCATAAGGCTTCTCGGGTTTTTAGTATCAAGGATGAATGTAAGCTAATTAAAATAAAGTTGTCCTTTAAAAAAAGCACAATAAAATATATACACCCCCATCGTAAATAAGTGGAATTTTTGTTCACGTGAAATATGTATTCCATTGGAAGGGAAAAATGGTATCGCGAAAAATTATTCCCACTATTAGTTTTCAATGAACGTGAAAAAGGGATGAAATTGAAATCAACAAAAAATCAAAGAAATTTGTGTTGAAAGATATAGACCTATGTATATAATATCTTACAGAAATTTATAAATAACAACTGCTTAATTCAAAAATAACTTTTTTTATTTTATTTAATTTTAATTTGACAAAATAATATTTTTTTTATGAATTAGGGTGTTAGTATTGGAGGGATAGTTTGTTTAATAATTTCGTTTTCCGCACTACTTAGCTGTTATCCAATTCATATCGTTCAGAATTGGAGCAACAATTGGTTAAGTTTTACAAAGCCGCAGACAACCGATTTGTTGCTTTGCATTTTATTGCGCAATAAATCACCTTATTCAGAGATCTTGCCCTTAAAACAAAATTTGTAAACGTTAATATTCGATTCATTATATTGGGTGATCCACTTCGAGGTTCCCTACTTTTTTAAAGAAAAAACACAGAAAATTCAAATTTAATAGAGAATGTTTATTATCATTTAAAAGAACATTGTTTGGCATTTATTTTGTGAAGATTATGTGTATCAAATGTTGGCCGTTGCTACGTCGCAGATGGTCCATGCGTTGAGTCCAATTTTCGATGACTCGTTCGAGCATTTCGACTGGTAACTGGCGAATGACACGCGTGATGTTTTCCTCCAAGGTCTGAATCGAAGCTGTCCGCATAAACTTTAGACTTTATATATCCCCACAGGAAAAAGTCTAACGGTGTGATATCACACGATCTTGGTGGCCAATCGACCGGCTCAAAACGTGAAATTATGTGCTCACCGAAATGATATCTCAATAAATCCAGTGTGGGAAGTTCCGCCGTCTTGCTGAAACCAAATGTCGCCGAGATCACGAGCTTCAATTTCAGGCATCAAATAGTCGGTTATCATGGCACGATAACGGTCGCCATTGACGGTTAGGTTCGCTGTACACTCAGCTACGGCCGCTATATTTTCTTCATAGCGTGCTGGACGTGTTCTATTCGGTCGAATATTAACCAATGATGAATGCTGGGTCTCAAAATGGGTGATGGTGTTGCGAATAGTACGCTCAGTAGGCCGATTATGTTGACCATAAGTTGAGCGAAGTGCACGAAACACATTCCTCACAGAACGTGAATTTTCGTAATAAAGTTGAAGGATTTGTAAACGTCGTTCAGGCGTAAGTCTTTCCATTGTGAAATGCCAAACAATACTAAACAAAAATAACATGACAGCATGACACGACTCACACGTGATTTTCCAACAAAAATTAATTTAAGAAATTAGATTGAAAAGTGAAAAAATTCAAGGGTCATTCACGATAATGAGAATTTAATTTTAGGACGGGAGTAAGAATAATAAAAGTTTCTCTGTGATGTAATCGCAATTTGTTAACGTTTTTTAAAGTCAAAGTGAATATGTTTATGCCATTATATTGTTGCAAGGAGAGGAGATACTGTAATAGGGAATAATTTGACGGACTTGGCGGTATGCCTCTAAACCCTTAGAGTTACCCGATATTTGCGTTTTTTACAGAGGGCGGTTACTAAAAAGGTGTTGGATGAAAATACGAAGTCGGAATGGCAATGGATACTATGGAGCACAGTCTCTGTCCGGAATGGATTAAATATCCATCGGAAGTTGAAAGTAAAATTACTTGTCAGGAGTTTCATCGCAAAAACATACATACACGTACATCTATACATATATAAAGCGGCCCATCCATTATACAATATTATTGTATGTATTATTTGTCATATTATTTCCATTTTGGCCTCTATTGTTCAATAAGTGGCGCAATAGTTTCAAATAAAATATGGCACAACTTCCTTACAATATGAGTACGTTGAACAAAAGTTTAATAACTGTCATTCTAAATGTAGAAATATTATAGAAAGAGTAAGTGCAGTATTAAAAAATAGTTGGAGATGTTTGCTCGGTGCTAGAAATTTGCACTATGATCCTAAGAAAACAGCAAAAATAATAAACGTTTGCGTTGCATTGTGTTCAAAACTAATTGAACATAAATAAATATAGATATGTTTACTTAGGATAATCTCACTAATGAGCGGTACTCTGTAGTTTTCCTTGTCTACTAGTGATAAGAAATTTTAAACCATAATTTTAGATCAACAGAACATGTTTGAGTTTCAATTGTTGGTAAGCGATAAGACATCGGTAAACTGCAGTTCTAAATAAACAGTCTAATTCTTGTTTGTTATAAGACATCTGTGCGCTGTAGTTTTTTAGATAAGAAAACAATATTTTGGTTTTTCCTTTAGTTATAAGATATGTAGAAATTGTGATATTAGCTCAATTTAGAACTGATAAGAACAAATTTTGTTGTTAAAGATTTAGTATATAAGTAGATATATTTTTAGAAAATGGGTAGTAATAAATATATGTTTGAAAATTAAACATAGTTGGTCCTTCGTGTTTTAAAAATTAATAGAATCAGTGCAATTTATTTAAAGATGAATCAAGATACAATTCAAATTTTGCTGAAAAGGCAAAAAGATTTAGGAAGTAAGTTAGAAGCGTACAACAGTAAAATGGAGTCAGGACTGGTGAGGCAGAAAAAACTTGTAAAAACAAAGCGTATGGTGGAAAGCTATTGGGCAGAATTCAGAGCCAACCACGAGAGGTTAATCGAAACCGGCAGAAAAGAGGGCAGTTATTTTTAAATTGACTACTATTCAGAAATTGAAGCAATAGTGGTGAAAATTCGCGGCATGCAGGAAGAAGATGTGTCAATAGATGACTCGAGTTTAGCAGCCAGGAAGTTGGAAGAAAGGGTTTCAGCAAGCGAAGGTGATTCACGAGAAGAAAACACCATAGCCGGTGAAATAGCAATTAAGTATGAGATCGGTATTTTCCTTGAAGATTTAAAAGAGTTTAAAAATTTCATGGAGGATGAAATATCGACAATCAAATTTAATAAGCGTCCAGAAATCTTAGAAAGAGAATTAGATTTCAGGTTTAATAGTATTCTGAAAAGCTTCAACGATACTGTAAGAAAGAGTCAAGAAGCAGTGAGTAGTAACAACCGAATAATCGGATTATATTTTGATGCGCTTAGAACAATTAAGGCTCAAATAAAAGAAAATGAAAAACAACAATTTGTGCCGCCATCAACACCAAAGCTACAAGAAATAAAAATTCCTTATTTTGAAGACGGAAGTAGCGAATGGTCTTCGTTTTATGACCTCTTCGATACATTGGTTCATAAAAATATATATCTGTCAAAAGCAGAAAAAATGCAGCGATTGAAAAGTTTGCTAAAAGGGAACGCTGCAAGGTTGGTTTCACATTTTTATTGTACAGAAGATAATTATGATGACATGCTAGAAATGTTGAGAAGCCGCTATGAGAACAAAAGAACGTTATTTGACAACTTGGTTGACATCTTGTTAGATCAGCCAAAGTTAAATACGGGAAATCCAGCGAGTATTCGATTATTACTGGACACTACAGCAACTTGTGTAAGATCCTTAAATAAGATGGGGCTCAACATGGAAGATTCTAAGCCTTTGATAGCTAGAATTTTAATTCGAAAGTTCGATAGCGAAGTAATTCAACAGTATGAATACAGTGTTAAGAAAACAAAAAAGATTCAAAAGCTTGAAGACGTGCTTGATTTTCTGGAGCAAATGGCACAAGCACAAGAAACATTTAAAACAAAAAAGTTTCCAATTACGCACCAACAAAAATCATCTTTCAAATATACTGGTTCAACAGACAACACAACTACTATTTGTGCTTTTTGCAAAAACAAAGGTCATAAGGTGGCAGAATGCAGAAAATTTTTGCAACTGAATGTTCTAGACAGGCGAACATGGGCAAACAAAGCTAAAATTTGTTTCATATGCCTGTATCATTCAGTAGACAAAAAATGTTACAAATCAGCTATAAAATGTAACAAATGTGCTAAGAGTCATCATGTACTACTGCATATTGACTATCCTAATGGCAACAAGTTCCAGACAACAACAGAGGGTACATCCAGTTCATTCATCGCTAAAAAAGAAATAGGTACATCTTTACTAGCTACTGCTTTACTGAAAGTTAGAAGCGTTCACGGTGAGCTAGTTACTTTGCGAGCGTTAATTGATCAAGGATCACAAGATACTTCAATCTCGGAAGAAGCTGTACAAATTTTGCAACTACCTAAAATTAAGTTAGCAAGAACTGACTTAATTGTGTATTACGGTTACGTTAGTAGCAACAGCAAAAGCTAAGGTAAATCTCGAGATAAGACCACGAACGATGCGCAATGAAGTATTTAATATTGAGGCGCTGGTACTTCCGTCATCTTTAGTGGGGGTGCAACCGGTCGTATCTTTCAACTATGATATGAGTAAGTGGGAGGATTATACCTTAGCTGATCCGAATTTTAACAAGTCAGATAGAATTGATAAAGTAATTGGCAGTGACTTAATACACTTACTGTTAGATGAATTTTCTGGAGCTAAAAAGGTGGAAACAATTGTGGGAGATAGAAGAAGTTCCAGAATCTAACCAAATAACATCAGAAGACAAATGTATTAAATTTCTTGATGATACAACTACAACGACGAAAGACAACAGATTAGTGGTAAGACTTCCATTTGAAGAAGATCGGGGGTTTGGAGATTCAAGAAGTCAGGCTATGGTACGATTTTTAAACATTGAAAAGAAATTGTCAAAGGATCCTGAATTGAAGCAGAAATATGTAAAATTTATGCGGGAATACAGCACCCGAGGTGAGATGATAAGGGTTCCTAAAAATACTGGAAAATCTTATATGCCTCATCAAGCTGTCTTAAAAGAAGATAGTATCACCACAAAATTGCGAGTGGTATTCGACGCGTCAGCCAAAACTACGAAGCCTGAATGATGTCTTAAAAATTGGCCCAAAGCTTCAAAAAGATATTTTCGACATTATTTTAAAATGGAGGCGTTGGAAATATGTTATTACTGCTGATGTGGAGAAAATGTATCGACAGATATTAGTGAATGTTGAAGATCAAGCTTACCAGCATATATTGTGGCGTGAAAATCAAAATCAACCTATAGGTGAATTCAGGCTAACTACAGTTACATATGGAACATCGTCGGCTCCTTTCTTAGCAAAAAAAAATTATTAGCATACATTGGTAAGAGTTGTTCAAAAGAAACCATTAGAAATATTATTATCGACGATTTTTACATGGATGATTTAATGACAGGAGTAGATTCTAAAGATGAATGTAAATATATACGGGAAGAAACGTCAACACAATTAAGCAAATTTGGATTTCCGTTGCGCAAATGGATGTCAAATAATCCCGAGATGTTGGAAGAAATTAGTGGAGAAACAATACTGGAAATAATGCCGATAAGTAATGATGAAACGGTTAAAACACTAGGTCTGCAATGGCACCCAAGGAAAGACGTATTAATGTTCGTGGTTAAAGCTGATTGTGCAGAAAAGGTTACAAAAAGACGTGCTTTGTCTGTACTGGCGACACTAGGTTGGCTTTCACCGTTCACAATTCGTATTAAACTGTTCATTCAAACACTATAGCTCAGAAGAGCAGAATGGGATGAATGTCTGGATGATGAATTACAGTCAGAGTGGAATAAAATGCTAGAAGAACTTCCATTTTTGCAAAAAAATAGAAATTCCTCGGTGGTACAATACTTCATCTACAAAAATAATAATTCATGGGTTTGCAGATGCATCTCAAAAGGCTTATGCGGCAGTAGTGTATTTTAAAGTAGGTACGACAGTTAGCTTGTTAGCAGGAAAAAGTAAAGTGAACCCTGTTAAGAACAGAAAAACATTACCGAATTTGGAGCTTTGTGCAGCGCATCTTTTGTCGAAACTAATAAATAGAATTTTAGTAGCAGTCCATCAACCAATTGAAATCAATGCCTGGAGTGATTCTACGATTACATTAGCTTGGATAACCAACAACAAAAGTAAGGATCGATTTATTAAGAGCAGAGTAGAAGAAATTAAGTCAAATATACCTACTGCTATTTGGAAATATGTTGACACAAAAAATAACCACGCAGATGCTGCATCAAGAGGAGTGGCCGCAAATAAAATTTGCAAATTACGGTGGAATGGGCCTGCGTGGCTGAATACTGAAGAATCAAGCTGGTCAACGAAACATAAACAGACAATCAGTTTAGCAACAACCGAATTTAGAAGTAAATCTTGGCTAGATGAACTTAGTCTGAGGGTTTCATCATACCGGAAACTAGAACGAGTAATTGCTTATGTTAAACGATTTATAGGTAAATTAAAACGGCAGCTCTATGTTGGATGGCTTACATCAAAAGAACTCAACGAAGCAAGAGATATAATAATTTGTCAACATCAAAAAGAGAATTTTGCTGCAGAAATACAAAATTTAAAAGGCGGAAAATATATACCTCATAAAAGTAAAATTAGTGCTCTACACCCTTTTTTGGATGAAAGCGGAATTCTTCGAGTCGGAGGTCGAATCCAACAGTCTGATCTACGTTATGGTCAAAAGCATCCCATCATACTAGAGAAAGCTTGGTTGACGGAATTAATAATTAAAGATGTCCACTTATCGATACTACATGGAGGTAATATGCTAATTACATCTATAATTCGCCGTAAATTTTGGATTATTGGATTGACACGCTTAACAAAAAAAGTTGTGAAAAATTGTGTTCGATGCATACGATATGGAAAAACAAAAACTATGCAAATAATGGGGAATCTTCCGTCAGCTCGAGTCAAAGTTTCAAGTCCATTCGTTCATACAGGAGTCGATTATACAGGTCCAATATGGATGAAGTGCTCAAAAGGGAGAGGACGGAAATCGTTCAAGGGTTATATACAGGTATCGGCAAACGCATACATCTTCATTGTAAGTTTGATGAGTGAGAGAAAATAAAATTTTTCTCCATACACTTTTTTCATAAACACAACAACGACAATAGCAACAACAGCAAGGTATTTCAAGGTATTTTTTCATATATATACAACAACGACAATAACAACATCTCCATTGAAGGTTCGTACGAGAATGAGAGTAACTATATTTGCTCAGTAAAAGCATGTGTGTGACACTCAAAAGTAAATTTTATTCTCACGTGCAACCCGCCGCCGACTTCTGGTTATATAGCAGTTTTCGTGTGTATGGCAACAAAAGCCATTCACCTAGAAGCCGTAAGTGACCTCACCACTGATGCATTCTTAGCGGCATTACAACGATTCTTTTGAAGAAGAGGTAAGGCAGCATGTTTATATTCAGATAATGGTACAAATTTCGTAGGTGCAGCGCAAACGTTGGATAAAGAATTCGTAGAAGCTGTTAAAAACAATTCTTCTGTAAGTGAGATCCTTGCAAGTGAAAAAATTTAATGGCATTTTATCCCCCGCCAAGCCCCCATCCATTTTGGGGGAATGTGGGAGGCCGGCGTGAAGTATGTCAAATATCATCTCAAAAGAGTGATTGGAGATAGGGTGCTGACCTTTGAAGAGATGTCGACGTTATTGTTCAAATAGAAGCGGTTTTAAATTCAAGGCCGATATGCGCCAGTGCATGTGATGCTGAAGAAATTGATGTATTAACCCCAGGTCATTTTTTGATAGGGCGACCGCTAGTAGAAAGTCCTCAAATTGTTACTGAACGTAGCATAGGATCACTAGATAGATGGAAACTAGTTCAGAAAATTAAGAAAGATTTCTGGCAGCGTTGGAAGAATGAATATTTGGTCACATTGCAAAACAGGTATAAATGGCGCAGCGAGAAGAACAATTTGGAGCCGAATCAAATAGTGATGATAAAAGATGAAGCAGCATTTCCTTCAAGATGGCCATTGGGTAGACTTTTAGAAGCCCATGAAGGTAAAGATGGAAAAGTTCGGGTAGTGACGCTGAAAACGTCTGGTGGGATTTTGAAACGGCCAATTCACAAGCTTTGTCCTCTGCAGCCTATAGAAGAAAAGAATGATAGAAAGGATTTTAAGACATCACGGGGATGTTACACCACCAGGGCGTTAAAAACATCGAGTAATACTTGGATGGTCTTCTCATTAGTAATATTAAGGTTAACGACGCTGGTTAGTTCTACAAATCGAGAAGTTAATATTGAAAAGATGATGAAAAAGCTTGGCGACGGAACTATCATATATTTGGACAAGATAGGCATTACGAGTCGTATAGCGTCGTCATGGAGTTTAATTGCCTATTACGATATGAAAGCTTATTTTACAACGGTGGATCAAGTAGAAGCTTCACTGGGCAAGTGCGAATCTGTGTGCCATAAATTGCGTGAGTTTGAAGATCAGTGCAGCATCGTGCTGAAAGGTATTGAAGAGAGGCTGAATAACATAAAAGTGAACGATGAATTATTCGCACATCGAAACAAACATCGGAATCGAAAAGCACCTTTTGAATTTGTTGGGTCATTCTATCATATGCTTTTTGGAATGATGGATGCTCAGGATAGAGAATTGGTTGAAGAAAATATGCGAGTAGTGTTAGAGAACGAGCATAATATAAAACATCTTGTTGAAAGGCAAACATCGGTTGTTGAGTCAACAATCAACATTTTAAAGAAATCCACTGAGGAAGTAAGCATGCAGTTCAGAAGAATTAATGAGAGGATTAATAACATAAGCCAGATCATAAATACTGATTATTTCGTTTATAAAGAATCTATCAATTTCTTTATGATGACAAAGCAGCTAGAATCGATGATTAGCGAGGCAGAACAAATACAAATTCAAATCATCGGTCTACTTATGGATATCAACCATGGCAAACTCAACCCGAGACTGATCCGGCCTCAACAATTGTTTGAAGAAGTATTTAAGATAAAGGAGCAGCTAACATCAACATTGCGTCTGCCTGGGAAAACGAAAGAAGTCACTCTACAATCGATATATCGACTAATAACAGCAAAAGGAGTGTTCATAGATGGAAAGTTGGTTATCGAAATTAAGATTCCATTATTGGAGAAACAGTCTTCCGATGTATTCAATATACTACCACTCCCAATTCTATACAATGGTGTAAAAATTCTGGCCGTTACACGACAGCAGTTTTTAATATACAACTATCAAACAGATGCCTATCATTTTATTTCCCAAGAAATGCTAAACAAGTGCCAAAATGATGATGATGATGAATACCTGTGCAAGGGTAACTGGGCTTGGGAGAATGCGAATGATAACTCCTGTGAATTGGCTTCATTAAAGCCAACGAATGCATGTCATTGTTCTTATGATAGACAAGAAGTTCAAAGTGTGTGGCTGGAACTTCATGAGAAGGGTACTTGGCTGTTCAGGGTTTATGAGAAGTCCGTAGCGCATGTCAAGTGTTCAACTGGAACTCAGCAGATAGTTGAGTTACCTATGCAAGGGATTGTAACGCTAGAAGCTGGATGCACAGCAAGGGTAGGACGTACTATCCTGACATCACATCAAGGGTGGAGTTCTGAACAGCACTACAATTTCAAGGGTCACCTTTTCAAAGACATTCAAGATGTTAAGATGATTGACTCGCTAAACAACACCATGAGAAATTATTCATCTGAGATCGATGCTTTACTAAAGGAGCTTACTACAATTAAAAGAGAAAACATTGAATTGAAATCTATGAATTGGCACCATTCGACAGGTCATATATCTTTAATTATTATAACAATAACTATGGTAGTCATTATTATATTGTGTACGTTAAGATACTCCAAGAAACAGCGGGGAGTAGATGTTGTATTTAACATGCCCCGGCAGAATTTTCAAAACTAATTGAACATAAATAAATATAGATATGTTTACTTAGGATAATCTCACTAATGAGCGGTACTCTGTAGTTTTCCTTGTCTACTAGTGATAAGAAATTTTAAACCATAATTTTAGATCAACAGAACATGTTTGAGTTTCAATTGTTGGTAAGCGATAAGACATCGGTAAACTGCAGTTCTAAATAAACAGTCTAATTCTTGTTTGTTATAAGACATCTGTGCGCTGTAGTTTTTTAGATAAGAAAACAATATTTTGGTTTTTCCTTTAGTTATAAGATATGTAGAAATTGTGATATTAGCTCAATTTAGAACTGATAAGAACAAATTTTGTTGTTAAAGATTTAGTATATAAGTAGATATATTTTTAGAAAATGGGTAGTAATAAATATATGTTTGAAAATTAAACACATTGCATAATACATCCCTTTGAGAACCAGCTTAATCGATTGTGCGATGTGCATTAAAAAAATTCTCATTAAAACAGAAATAATTTAAATGCTACATTTCCAAAAGCAGTGCTTGTGTTAGCTATTTCTCTTCAATTAAATACGTTAAAACTGTAAAAAATATGTACATGAAAGTTAGTAAAGATCAGTCACGTTGCTTATCTCAGTGGGATCAGAAGCATGCCAGGTCGTAAGTACAGTATTTTCGTTTTTGAATTTTAAAAGCAGTGAGAAAAGTGATGTATGGCAAAATAAACTCTCTTCAAATAAACTCTAACGTAATTTATACTCATATACTCGCTCTCAAATTGAAATTTCTTTTTTACAAAAAAAAAAAAAAAAGAGATGACACAATTGTGTTATGCGGCTAGAAATTATTGTTTGAATTCAAGCTCACAATTGTCCTATGTGGTCTATTTTTAGGTAAAATTTTTAACTTCTCAAGGGAATCAGACCTTCAACAGGCTCTAGATATTCTTGAGAATTCAGATACTGATTACTCTTCGGATGATGACATCGAAGACACATGCTGGGAACCAGAGAATTGCAACAGAGTTTTCTTCTGAAGGAAGCTTTGAAGAAGGTTGGAATATCTTATGTTTTCTTTATTTGACACTTTTAATATTGCTGCCACTTCAACAGCTTCATTTTCTGAAACGCAACCCACAGAAAATCTAAATAACCCAACATATGAATTATGGAGACAAAACGAGTCTGAATCTCTAGGCACATCAGTTCTATTTTCTGAAACTCAAAATAATAAAAGAGGTGAATTATGGCGACAAAAAGAATTTAAATGTCAATCTATTCCCATAATGCAAGGATGCCAGAATTTTGTAACAATTGGTACTCCTTTTGAATACTTTTCTAAATATTTCCCCGAAAGTAATTATAAAGAAGTGGTTGCGTATACGAAAATGTAATTTCATGCTTCCACTGGCAATGAAATTAATTTAACAGAGGCCGAAATTAAAAATTTCTATGGTTGCTCAATCACAATGTCTCGTCTAGAATATCCGCAGATTAATATGCATTGGGCCGAAAACTTTCGTAATGAGCTTATTTCGAATTCGATGTCAAGAAACAAATTCATGAAGTTACGGAACATGGTTCACTTTGTTGATACAAACAAAGAACATCCAACCAATAAGTTGTGGAGAGTGCAACCTGTTGTTGACTTCGTTAGAAGTCGCTGTAATCAATTAGCCTTTGAAGTCACAAGCTACTCTATTGATGAAGAGATGGTGCCCTTTACTGGAAGGTGTCCGACTCGGCAAGTAATAAGGTCGAAACCCCGCCCCGTCGGCTTAAAAAATTTTGTATGTGCAGCATCTAAGGGACTAATAGTTGATTTTGAGTTGTTCCAAGGAGCTGGTAAGTTTCCGCATTGTGGGCTTGGACACGGGGCATCAGTTGTCCTAAGACTTACAAAATACTTGCCAGAGGGTAGTCAACTGTATTTCGACAGGTTCTTTACTACAGTGCCCCTATTAGAAAAACTAGAAGTGATAGGATATAAAGCCACATGTCTCGAGGCGAAATGGTTCAGTTTGTCAAAAATGGTACCGTTGCCGTACTATATGCGGAAAAGATGCAGTAGGTGAAAAGGAACGTTGGATTAAAAATTTAAAACGACGATTGCCAGTTCCAATTCCAGCGGTTATTCAGTTATATAATGACGAAATGGGAGGAGTAGACATAACCGTTCAAATGACGGATAAAGATGAAAACTAGAAAGTGGCCAGTTAAGGTATTTTTCCATTTTCTCGACCTAACAATTTATAACAGCTGCAAAGAATACAGGCAAAACGCAGAAATGCTCCGAACTCCAAAAAATAAGCTCAAGAAGTTTCTGACTTTCAAGATGGAAGTTGGAGAAGTTTTAGCTAAGTACAAAAACGTGCCAATAAATACAGTTGAACCCTTTCAGTTGCCGGAAGGATATTATGGAAGTAAATATCGCCCCAGATGATATACGGTATGATCGATTTGACCATTGGCCCGTATTTATAGACGGTACAGCTAAACGATGCCGCAATATCGGTTGCGAAAGCCGATCAAGAGGAAGATGCCAAAAATATAAACTTCATTTGTGTTTAACAAAGGACAAATCCTGCTTCAAGGACTTTCGTACAAAATAATACTATGTGTTCAGTTTATACGTACATGCATTTATGATTAGATCTCATTTTTTACTGTTGTGAATAAGATATTTTAATTTTATTTTAACTAATATTGAGCTTGAGGGTTATTTTTATAAAATAATAACTGTAAAACTATTTATTTTATATTTATATCAATATTTCGATATCCTCTGGATATCTTCTTCAGGATGACAATTTAAAATTATTTATAATATTTTAACAATAACAAAATTTGTAAATTATATAAAGTTAAATATTTTTGTTGTTTTTTGTTTTCATATAAAAATGAAAATGAATGAAACATTTTTTCATACATATTAAAAACATTTCAAAATTGATACTTTTTTCTTTCCTGTCTACATTAAAAATTGAAATTTGAAAAATGAGGAAATGAATATAATAATTAATAAAATTTGAACACATTCTGGGTTACCCTATGATCATTTTAATAATCTATTTTTGCAAATCAAATGTCTATAATTCTGTGCTACACTATCAGTGTCAGCCTTAAAATTAATTATTTTATCTAATGGTACATTTATTATCTGTAACATTTCTAACATATAGCGATGTCTATACCTATTTTCAGAATTTAAAATGGATATATTTTCAAAATCTGGATAGTGATTTGAATCACGACAATGTAACAATAGTGCTGTTTTTTGTGTAGAAGTATAATTCCTATATTTTAAGTTTAATCTATGTCCCGTTAATCTGGTCTTAAGTTTATTTTGTGTTGTTCTTATATAGGGTTGCCATTTGCAATTTTAGAAAAGGAGGACAACGACCTTAAAAAAGGAGGACTCTTTTTTTGCCTAAAATTCAAATACAAAAATCAAAAAACTCAATAAAATATACAAAATTACTTTTTATTTTAATTAATATTGAGCTTGAGACTTATATATATAAAATAATAACTATAAAACTATTTATTTTATAATTATATCAATATTTCAATATCCTCTGGATATCTTCTTCAGGATAACAATTGAAAAATTATTTATAATATTTCAACACTAACAAAAATAATACAAAATTACTTATTTTTATTTAACAAATATATATTCATTTCAATACATGTCTATCACATTTTTTCAAATATTCATAAAGTGCTTGACAGTTCATACAGTGATGCCAACGCAGTCTCTAACGCTTCACATATATCCCTTTTTTGTTCAAAATAGTGAGTTTTACTGGCTGTTTCACAATTTGGAACGAAAATTGATTCGTACGAAATCTGTGCTATTTGTAAATTATTTTGGGTGTTAACATGGAATTTTATAAACAACATTTGACTTTTATAATTTATCTATTTTGTCTTTAGTAGTACTAAATAATTTACCTAGTGTTTGAAAAAAACCCAAATTAATTTGCAATAAAAACTAACGATGATTGCTTAGTAAAATGAACTGTGTTCTTTAATGATCGCTTTAAGACAAGTATACAGGTTAAATGGTTGTTAATTTGTAGTTAAAGATTGCAAGTAAATAAGAAACAGTTATGAATTATAAAAAATAAAGAGAGTCGGTGACAAATGCAAAATTTAAAGCGTACGATATTGAAATGAGTGAATTGAATGAAAATCCATGAAGAATTAAATATATGAATTCATTAATAACTAATTGTGACCGAACATACTCCGCCCATTGGAAGTCTTCCTTTAATCAGCTTCGTCAAGAGGCAAAGGAGCAATTTTATGAATGGATCTCCTGAAAATTCCTCTTTTCGTTTGAACATCTGCGACTCGGACTCTACCGTCATGACCAGGAATGATGTTTACGATACGAGCGAGGAGCCACTGCTGTGGAGGTAGATTGTCTTCAAGGACGATTACTAGTTTTCCCTTTTGAATGTTTGCACCTGGTTTAAACCACTTTGATTTTTGTTGTAAGCTGAGAACATAATCACGTACCCAATCTAACCAGAATTGTTGCTTCAAATATGTAACACGTTGCCAAGACTTTAAGTAGGTTATGCTTTTGGGGTGTGCTAAGGTTTCTTCTGGTACCGAAAGCAATGATGATCCAATAAGTAGATGATCGGGAGTTAAAGCTTCACCATCATTAGGGTCATCAGATCTCGGTACCAACGGGCGTGAATTCAGCTTCAACTTCGATCAATATGGTTAGAAATTCTTCATACGTAACAGAAGCGTTAGACACGTTCATCAGCAGGATGGTTTTTGTAGACTTTACTGCAGATTCCCAGAGGCCGCCAAAATGGGGTGATCGAGGGGGAATAAACAAGAAGTGGAAGCCAGTAACTTCGCTGTATTGCATTATGGAATTGATGTTGTTTTCCTTGAAAAAACTTTGCCTGAACTCATTGAGCCTTGCTTGCGCGCCTACAAAACTTTTAGCGTTGTCACAATATATACGCTGAGGTATGCCACGTCTACCTACAAATCGTTTTAAACATTAGAGAAAGGCATTAGTCGATAAATCTGAAACTAGTTCGATATGAATGGCCTTTGAAGAAAAACAAACGAAAATAGCTACGTAAGTTTTGTATGGCGGTTTTCCTCTGATTCGGTATGATGTGTAGAATGGACCACAAACAAGAAATGAACGGTTGGCAGTAAGTCTATCCGTTGGGAGATCACCCATGACTTGTTGAAATAATCGGGGTTTGTACCTAAAGCAGTGGACGCAACTTCGAACTGTTTGTCTTACAAGATCTCTAGCATTGATGACCCACACTTGTTGTCGAAGAATTGCCAGTAGCACCTTTGGGCCTGCATGCAAATGCTTGAAGTGGAGATTTCTAACGTACACCCTTGTAAAATGATGATCTTTTGGAAGAAGTGCTGGAAACCTGACGCTGTATGGGAGAGATGCGTTAGCAAGCCTGCCCCCAACTCTCAATATCAATAACTTTGTTTTATAACTTTGAACAGGTTGTAGGAATGGCGATAATTTTTGTAAGGCCGACTGCAGAGTGAGACCCCTTTTGAAGAGGGCAATTTCATCCTTGAATGATGTTTGTTGAACATCGTGTACCACTTTCCAGAAGGCGAGTTGAAGCTCGTTCGCTGTGATGAATGGGTGGCGCTTGCTGTTATGAAAGAAACGATGAACATAAATTATGATGTGTAGGTAGGATACGAAGAAAGTATGATTGTTTAGCTACAATTTGTGTTATAATTGAACTGTCAATAATTGTTGTTTTGAACGACGATTTCCTAATTTGTGTTGATGGAAGTTCGGTATTAGAAATTGAGTTATTAGGCCAATATTTTTCATCTCTTTGAAGAAAATCTGGACCATCAAACCAGATAGTAGAGCTTAGTTCGTTAGCAAGACAACCACGGGAACAACATCTGCAGGATTTTGTTTTGACGGTACATGTCGCCACGGTATGTTATTTGTAGTATTTTGAATTTCAGCAACCCCATTGGCGACGAAGCATACATACGAAGATAAATGCATTTTGAGCCAGTTTAAAACTATTTTCAAATCACTCCAGAAAAATATACGAAATTTATAACGGGTTTCAAACTGATCCTTGATTTTTGCCCACGTTCGACTCAGTAGTAGTGCGGCACATAGCTCTAATCTGGGTAATGATTGTTGAGTTATCGGTGCTACTCTAGATTTTGCGATAACTAAAGTTACGCGCAATCCAGTCGTATGAGATACCCGGATGTATATGCAGCACCCATACGCCAGCTGTGAGGCATCACAAAATCCGTGTATGTCGAAAGCCACGTCAGGCATTATTCCTATAAATCTGGGAATCTCTAGTGTATTAACGTGGGGTAATTTTTCTTCGATTTGAATCCAGCGTGTTTGCAATCTTTCATTTAATGGTGCGTCCCAATCAAGTTGTTGCTTCCACATCTCTTGAATTAATATTTTGCATGAAGTTACTATTGGGCTTAACAACCCAAGAGCATCGAAAATCCTAGCGACCACGAATAACACTAATTTTTTTGTCGGAACTGCAATTTTCAAAAATTCGAACCGAAAACAAAAAACGTCTTCATTAGGCTTCCATGACATCCAAGAGTATTGGTGCTGGTTTAATTTTTTTGTCTAAAGGTCAAATTTTCGCTTGAAGTAGTTAATTGTGGACAGTTTGAGTTCCACTTGGACAATGTCAAACCAGCCTTCTCTAGAATTTGCATAACTTGAAGCTTATTTGATGAAAGCTCTTCAATAGTAGCTGCCCCAGTGAGAAGGTCATCTACGTATAGGTCTTGTTTTAGAATCTTACAACCAATAGGAAATTCTTCTTTATAAGTGTCAGTTATGAATGAAATACTTCGAATAGCGAGAAAGGGTGCCGCCGATGTACCATAAGTAACGGTGTTGAGCTGATAAAGACACAGGGGACTATTAGGTGTTTCTCTCCATAGAATGAGTTGGAAATTTCGATCTTCTTCATGTATCAGAAACTGCCTGTACATTTTACAAATATCTGCTGACAACGCCAATTTATGAAATCGAAAGCAAAGAATGGTTAAGACAAGATCCTTCTGAATAGTTGGGCCGACCATTAATATTTCGTTTAATAATAAATTTGATGATGTACGTGTTGAAGCGTCAAAGACAACTCTCAATTTTGTGGATACACTTTTAAGGCGCAACACAGACTGGTGCAGAACTACGTAATGCGGTTTATTCAAAGTTTCATCGCTTACTAATGACGTATGTCCCAATTCGAGGTATTCTCTCATGAAGTCTATATACATGGCCTCTAACATCTTGTCCTTTTGAAAACGTTTTTCAAGATATGTAAATCGACGACGAGCAATGTCAATTGACTTTCCAAGCCTTTCAGCAGAGCCCCTAAATGGTAAACGTACCTTGATTCTCCCATTAGTTCCGAACGTCGTGTTTTGCACAAAATGTTGTTCACATTGTTTCTCTTCTTCGGACATAAGCGATTTATTTTGGGTGAATTCTTGTAATTCCCAAAATGTCTTTAACATTGAATCTAATTCTTCAACGGTGACAATATTGCATGATAGAACTGTATTTGGAGAATGCATATCGATTCTGCCTCCTACTACCCACCCAAGGGATGTATTAATTAAATAAGGCAAGCCTTCACCCAGATAAATCTTGCGATCAAGTAATAGGTCGAAAAATATCTCGGAACTGAGAAGTAAATCAATGCGCTGAGGTGAATTAAATTGTGGGTCCGCAAGTGAAATGCCAGTCGGAAGGTCCCAACCTTTTGTGTCGAAATGTTGTGATGGTTGTAGCGATGAAATCGATTTTGTCACTGAAAATATAGTTGTGAACTCGAAATCTGAAACGCGAGATTTAACAGTAGCAACAACCTTGTGTTTTAGGTGAGATCGAATGTCTGAAATACCAGTTGTTTCCTGTCTACATTTGGATAGTTGAAGATGAAGACGACTAACCGCTTCTTGGGTGATCAAATTGATCTCGGAGCAAGAATCTAAAAGAACTGTACAGGGTTGAAATAGTCCAAAGGCATCTTGAACGGAAACTATGGCTGTAGGTAGCAAAACACGACGACGACTGCAAGCAGTTGCGGTTGTGTTAGGTTGATAGTTGCAGAGCTATTTGTTGAGTTTGACGACAAAGTATGTTTACTTATGTTTGTATGGGACGAAGACGCTGGGTTGAATGACGATGACGAGGGTTGAAGTGATGACGATGCGAATTGAAAAGTCGATATTGGTCGCTGATGAGACGATGAGTTTGAAATTGAACGGTGTTCTGAGGATAAATGTTGATCTAACGATGAAGGTGAACCTTGATTATGAAGTGACGAGTGATGAGAAACACGACAAGTTCGGCATCTTGATTTCGACTGACACTTCGCTACCATGTGACCTGTGCGAAGACAATTTATGCAGAGCTTAGCGGCTTTAACAAATTCGAATCGGCGTGGGACGCTTAATGTCAAATAGGAATTGCAATTTCCAGTGAAGTGTTCGTTTCTTTGGCAATATTCGCAAAGATTGCTAGATGGGAGAAGTGCTACGCCTGGCCGTTTGAATTTAGTTCTAGCTTTTCGTTCACATTCACGAAATAATTCGATTTCGGATGCACGGCTTTCAAGAAACTGACAACGACGACTAAGAGTTGAATAACATTGATTCCACGAAGGCAACGACTTAAAATCTAGCTGTTCATCATAAACAGAAGTCGGCGGCGGGTTGCACGTGAGAATAAAATTTACTTTTGAAAGTCACACACATGCTTTTACTGAGTACATACAGTTACTCTCATTCTCGTACGAACCTTCAATGGTTGATGTTGTTCTTGTCGTTGTTGTATGTTTATGAAAAAATACCTTGCTGTTGTTGCTATTGTCGTTGTTGCGTTTATGAAGAAAGTGTATGGAGAAAAATGTTATTTTCTCTTACTCATCAAACTTATAATGAAGATGTATGTGTTTGCCGATACCTGATCATAAACCTTTTTTGACTCTGCATCCACTTTCGAAAGAACTATGTGTATGATGATGGCATTCATTACATCCAGTTCCGAACCTAAAGAGAGCAAGGAACTGCGGAGAGCCGAAACGTTATCAAGAATCCCGCGCAGTGAAACAGCGCTCGGGTTAGTCATAGATGATATCGAAAATAAAGAATTGATGTGCTCAATAAAAATTAATGATTTGTTATCATACCGTTCAGTTAAAGCATCTATGGGCTTTATATAATTTGATTCGATTACCTGAAAGGGTTCTATGACTGCCAACGCTTGCCCAGAGATTCAATTGAGTAGCTAATTAAACTTGTCAATGATAGGAATACCTTGTTCATTATGAACTAGTGTGTTGAAAGTATTGATGAATCTAGAAAACTCCGAATACTTTCCATCGAATTTCGGTAATTTAATTTGTGGCAAACGATTTTGATGCGATAGTGATGGTTGAGTAATATTCAAGAAACTTTGATCGATATCATTAGAGCTTCGTTTAGCATTCATAAAATTTATTAATGGAACCTTGGCTGAAATAAAAAGTTCTTCAATGTCTGATCGGTTTGTATCGGATTCATCAATCTTCTCAATTTGTGATTGAATGTGGCTAATTTGTTTGAAATACGATTCAAGAATCTGTAACCGACATTCAAGAATTGTGTAATCTGATGAGCTACCATCTTTTTCGATCTTAGATTTCATTTGCGTAATGTTTCTCTTCATGGTTGTACTTTGTTGCTTTAAAGATGAAATCAGACTGGGTCCAGAATCCATTTTGTCGTTGCCCATATTTTCGGCTTTCTCAGCTATCATTTCAATTGTGTTTATGTCGTAGTCACTAGGTGGCTACTGCGACGAAATTTGGGGAATCGATTGTAAAAATCCAAATATTCAACGGTACTACACTTGACGACAACGTAGTACCAGGTACTTTAAAGTAGTCACTTTATTATTATAATGTGACATTGATTAACGTGAAACTAATATCTTCCGTGTATAAAAAAAGTCACAGATGATGACCGAATCTTTTGATATAAAGTTATAATTTAAGAGTAATATATTTTATACCACTGTTTTAAACGATGATGAGAAAAGATGTATATTCTTTTATAATGATAATTCCCAACGTATACATATGTCTGGATGTAAATGTATATAACAACCAATAGATTATGTTTAATGTTCAAGAACGACGACAGTGTGTAATCTGCAGCAGATCGATGGCAAGCGACAGCGAAATGACGATAATGATGTTGCTACTTGATGATAATCAAGATGAAGTTTACAGTACGATTGTATGCGGCTGTGCAATCTTTGATGAAGTTTAAGACACTATAATTATAATTTATTTTTGATTAGAAGATCCGCATATTTATCCAACGATAATGTTTAACATGGACAAACTCTTTTGCATGTACAAATCTGCAAGCGGCAGCGAAATGTCGATAATGATATTACCACGTTGATAAAAATTTCGATGACGTGTAGCTATGCACCTATGTATATGACTACAAATGGATAAGAAATCGATGATGAAATTTAGAACAAATATAATTATAAATTATTCTTCGAAGAGTCGCTTTTTTATTTATAATATTTATTGAACTTCGTTTTGTTCACCGAACTATTATATTTTCTTATAATTCAACCGCCCTGTCACGGTCGCCAAAAATGTTTGAACAAAAACCCAAATTAATTTGCAATAAAATCTAACGATGATTGCTTAGTAAAATGAACTGTGTTCTTTAATGATCGCTTTAAGACAAGTATACAGGTTAAATGGTTGTTAATTTGTAGTTAAAGATTGCAAGTAAATAAGAAACAGTTATGAATTATAAAAAATAAAGAGAGTCGGTGACAAATGCAAAATTTAACGCGTACGATATTGAAATGAGTGAAGTGAATGTAAATCTATGAAGAATTAAATATATGAATTCATTAATAACTAATTGTGACCGAACACCTAGTGTATTAAATGATTTGCGTGCCATTCTACACTTGTTTTTATTTAAAATATCAGATTTTTTTACTCTTTCTGAAACTATTGGAATATATGTCATAGATTTATAAATCTTTGGTTCAATATTATTGTTTGTATTATTTATATTTTGTCGTCTGTTATATTGCCCTATTAAATTACAAGCTAATCCTACAGGAAAATTATTATTAACTAAAATTTCGTTAATAACATTTTTATTCTTATGAAATTTTGCATCATTTACACCTAGTATCCTATCTATTAAATTCTTTGCTGTATTAATTACCATTCTCTTTGGATGTTTAGAATAATAATTAATAATTCTACCTGATGATGTTGGTTTCTGATTCCAATCTATAGATAAACTATTGTTACTACGTATGATCAATGTGTCTAAGTATACACTTTTCAATACACTTTTTCAATAATTCTTCCATAACAATATCAGCTACTATTGGAGATGCTGGGGATCCCATAGGAAGGCCTTTATTATACCCTTCACAAAAAAGTGAAAGGGTTTATATAGGTTTCAGAGCACTTCACTTGTTGATTAAAAACCGTTCAACAATAACAAAGTCACAAAAAACTTGTATTTTATTTGCAAATGATCAAACTTGCCCGCACACTCTCTTTTGTTGTTTATTTTAAAGCAACCGAACATATGCCTCTTTGGTGGTTCTGATGCTAAACACATCGGCTGCCGCACAACAATAATCTTTTTGAAGCTAGGAATAAAGGAATTAATCAAACTTGCTCAAACTTTTATATGCGTTGTTAATTTTAAGGCAATCGAACCACATGCAGGTTGAACACTTGCTTATTTTCATCATAGGTCGAATCAAACTTGTCAACTTGTGTACTTGTCTATTCCGCTCAACGTTAAAAAATTTAATCAACATTAGAGTACAAAAAGCAAGAAATCATTATGTATGAATTTGTTCATTCCTAGCACGCTTGTTTTTTATTTTAATTTACAGTGGTTTATGATGTCTATTCGTGTTGTTTGTGAGAAAATAGGAAATTTTTGTAAGAAAATATTAATTTTATTTGCAGTTCGATATTGCAACTAATAATTATTATTATTTTTGTTTATTTTTATTTGATCTCCTTTACAGTGGTGTGTGGAACTTTCTTTGTGTTATTTAATTTGTATATTTTATTACGTTAAAATTGTGAAATACAAATTGAAATTGGGGAATTTAAATTAAAAAACCCCCACAAGCAAGATTTGCAAAATTTTTGGACCGCTTGTAAGATTGTAACATTTAAGAAAATTAGGGCTAAAAAGCGGTTAGCACCTGGGTCTCCTGCTTGTTGGTTAAAGTGTCAAAATCGAGAACAGTGTAATTAGTGCATCATGATACAAAAACAGTACAATTAATAAAAAATAGAACATTTATTTTTAAGTAAAAACAAAAGACAACCCTTTTTTTGCAAATGATCAAACTTGTCCACACACTCTCATTTGTTTCCATTTTGTAAAAAAAAATTTCATAAACCACCGTGCATTTGCCCATGTGTATTCCCTTTAACTTTGTTTTTGATGAACCAATTCAAATAAAGACTAAACCTGTACCTCCACTCATGTATCAATGTTGAATTGGTTATGTTGTTTGCATTGTTTGTATATCATATTGCTCAAGTCACAAGTCGGTTCAAATATGTTGTGTGAATTAATGACAATAAGAGCGTTTGGACACAATGAATTTACCAGAAGCCCTTCTTTTGCCTGTGCGATCTTGCTCATAAAATGCTTTTGTTAATTCTACTCATAATCAGAATTTGATGTATACAGCAGAATGAAATGATTTTTAATCATCATTGAATTTTTCTTTAATCTTTAAAATGAACAAAAATATTTGTGCTGAACAAAATCAAGAAAAATCGTGATTTTGAAGTACTCTGATAGGTTTATCATTCCGTGTGTAATTTCTTTGAAATGCACATGGGACGCCATAAAGTATATATGTATATTCTGAATCCTTATGAATAGCGACGACGATTGAGCGATGTCCATCTGTACGTGAAATCGGTTTTCCCAAGCCCCCGGAAGAGCTAGAGACATCGTTCTTGGACCGTTGGATTGAAAATGAACTTAAAGAGAGTGCTATTGAAATTCAGAAAGATCCGAAGTATGGTTCCAGAGCTGGGAAGCTCACACCTACTTCTCGACGCAAAATTTATACCAAAAATCAATTATTTTTTTATGTTTGTAAATTAAACCTATTTCGTGCTAAAATTTTTTTTCCATGGATAGGAAATTAAAAAATTTTTTTTCGGTCTATTCCGTATTTTGTAGTACATGTAGTAACTAAAATTGTTAAAAATTTCAAGTTTTTCTTTAACAAAACCACTTTATACGTCATGAAGATTTGCATTAGCCAAAAAAAAAATTTTTAAATTCAAATTTTGCTTCCAGGGGTGGGAAATTGAATTTTTTATAAATGAAAATAATCAAACAGGCAACTGATGCTGTTTTTTTTTTGTTTTTTCTAACTAAAACTGTCTTACGAGTATAATTTAGGAAGAACAAAATTGGTATCAAAAATTCAAAAATAAAATTTCGAATCCAGGGATGGACAAGTGCAATATTTTATGGTACATGAAAGTTACCAAAATGGTAAAAAATTTTCAATTTTTCTTAAATAAAACTACTTTATACCTCAAGAACCGTTGCACTGATAAAAAAAACAAAAAAATTAAAATTTTGTTTCCAGGGTTGGAAAAATTAAATTTTTTTTGGTACATGAAATATTTTGTAGTACATGTAATAACCAAAATGGTTGCAAAATTCGAGTTTTACTGTCCGAAAAAGGCAGTTAATGTGTGCTGTGCCTTGCACAACATATGTATTCATTTTAAAGTACGAGAAGAGCCATACGATTCTTTGAGTGAAATGATCACCGAAGAGTATCAAATTAGTTTACCAACTTCCACAAGATATCTTACCGCAGCAGTATTTTCAACATGTTTTTTAAGATATTTAAAATGCATTTATTTATATTATTAATTTAATTAAATTCATTTACATATTTATTAATACTTTTACATTTTTATTATAAAAAGAATAAAAAACGCCTCTTTGGAATGAAATAAAAACTTACTTGCTACTTAAGAAATTAATGAAAAACAAATCAATCTTTAATTTAACTTGGCTTGTAGCTGAGACCATTGAACTGAATCTGCAAATTATTTTTATCCAATTTATATTGAACCTCTCTAGTTCTCATTTTTTCCATGAAGGAGTGGTGGCGCTGCATCTCTTGTAGCTTTTCTTTTTCAATGTTTGCCATTTGTTGAAAATGCTTTTTTTTCAGGTCGTACATTTTGTCAATGGATCTGTAAATCTTTTTTAAGCTCTGCTGTTGTTCCTTAACGTCTACTACTACTTCTTTCAATGTACCCACTAAATCCTTTTGTACGGTAAGTTCTGCTTGCAATATATCGTATGACGATTTTACGTTTTCTTTTGAAAAATTTGCTTTTACCTTGGAAGTAGAGTTCGATATGCGGGTAGTTTTGGATGCTGGCGCGCCTTCAACGCTGACATTTTGGACATTTTGGTTTTGTTCTGTCATAGAAACGTCAATGCATACTGAATCAAACGTTGTGTTTAGAGGATCTTCAAAAATTTTTGGTGATCCTAGGCCGAAAACATTTCCAGGCACACCTTCAACGGAAGTTTTCATGGCAATTAAATTGTAAATACTTTCCTCCGTTGCTGAAAACTTATATTCCCTATTTGGCCCTCCACCTGTGCCCTTTTTATGTTGCAAATTTTGGGATGCCTTCTGACGTACATATTTTTTTTGATCAGACCATACCTGAATATAACAGAATTGCATGTACATATTTATATACATAAACAACATTTTTGAATGGACAAACAACATACCTTTTTCCATTCAGTTGAATTTTTGCTTGGGGGACCTAGTGAATTTAATTCATCCTCTGCTCTTTGCCAGAACCGTTGAACCTCTTGACGTTCTCCTTTAAAAAACCCCCGTGCAATTTCTGGATTCTCCTGCATAAGCGTCAATAAATGCTGTATCTGCTGTTTATTTGAGCTTTTGGACCAAAAAAATTTTAACAAATATTTTATTTATTATTTTATTACTTTTTTTTAATTAAACACTTACATTTTTCTTTATCTCCCTTCAAAATTGCTGGTGAAAAAACTCGAATGAAATAATACCGTTTTTCCCCTTTTTTATTATTATAGAATTCTTACTTTTTTCCCTGGGGAAAAAATCCGGAGGAAATTGTAATTCACAATAGGAGGAATGAGAAAAGGGAAAAATTTCTCCCGGAATTTGTATTCATAATTGGGCTGATTAAGTTTTTCTTAAATAAAATTATTTCATGCCTCATTAAGAGTTGCATTGGTAAAAAAAAATTAAATTTCGTTTCCAGGGTTGGGAAATTGAAATATTTATTCTGCATAAAAGTAACCAAAAAGGCAATTGACGTTGTTTCTTTTTGCTAATTAAAGTTGTTGTATAATTCACGATGAACAAAATTGGTATTAAAATCTTAAAAAATCATAATTTCGACTCCAGGGTTGGACAAATGAAATATTTTATGGTACATGAAAGTGACCAAAAAGTTTAAAAATTTGTATGTAGTAAGTATTTTCACGAACATTTATATTGCTATATTAAATTGAATTAAGAATCTTAATTCAATTTAATATAGCAATATAAATGTTCGTGAAAATACTTACTACATACAAATTTAAGCTATGGCTTGAGCTACCAATAATAAAAATTGGAAAACGTTCACATGTACTTAAGTATAAAATTCAAACCAAAAAAGTTTGACTAAGGTATGATGGAACAAAAAATTCAGAAAAATGGGTCATGAAGAAAAATAATCAAACGGTAACACGGGTATTAAAAACAATAACATGTTAACATCAGGTTGATACAGTTCTCGGATTCTTTTTCACAATCAAATTTGTGTAAATAGGAACTGTTATCACATTCAACTAAGCCACCTAATAAGTGGTGATAAACACAATACACATGAGGACTGATGATGAAGGTGTTGCGGCTTTCGAAAACAGCTGTGTAAGTTGAATAAAACTGATTTTGACTTTCCTTTGTGCCTTGGAATATTTATCATGTCTTTCTGAGATTTAAAAACAAATTTCGAACAATTAACTTATGAATCTTAATTCAATTTAATATAGCAATATAAATGTTCCTGAAGATACTTACTACATACCAAGGCGAATTCAATCAGGTGGCCTTATTTCAGAAAATGTCGATCAGGTGATTTTACGCTGGTCTGTCAAAATCTTCTTCTGCTTACTTTTTTTTCCAATTAAAACTAAAATTTTTGTGCTCCAAAAACAAAGTTTTTAAAAATTTCTCCAATTTAACTAAAAAAGTGGAAAAAACAATATGCGGATGTGCTTTGTGTGCAAGAAGAAGCTCGGCAAGGGAGAGGGAATTTTATTCCACGTTCCGAAAGATGTTGGAAGCTTTTGATTAAGGAGGAGTTACTTACTTCAAAATTTATTTGAACTATATTAAGGTTTTATATAATATTTCTTTAATCGAATTAAAAAATATGATAGTGTTGTTAATAGTTGTATTTAATAGACATGAAATTGGACAATTTTATTTAAAATGATCTGTATTAAATATTTTATTGCGATGGCTTAAACAATTTATGCCAGTAGCTTAAACTTTTTTATCAATACACATAAAAATCATGGATAAAAACAAAATAATGCGGGCTGCTAAACTGCAAGCACCTCTTAGATTAACGCCATCATCTCCTTCGTTAGTTTCGTTACTGTTTGAGACATTAGCCTGATTTAATGATTGCTTACGGAGATTTTTACGTTTTTTGGTTACATTGTTTATTACAGAAGTAATGTTCAATGTAAATACAATTAAATTGGCAATTTAATAATATAAATGTTCATATTATTAACCATTTAAAGGTAACGTTGATTTGTTGGCACCGCTGTTGTCCAATTTTTTTGGCATCATAACTATACAGCGTCTTGCAGCGCGTCCACGTCGAACAATGGGAGCAGCGCGATTAACTTTCAACTTACGAGTACGTTCCCGTTGTCTTTCACGTACACGATCCCTCTTCCTATACTCTGCACGGCCACCATAACATCACAAAAATCTTCTACTCTCTCATCATCCATGTACTTGCACAACGACTGTTTGGCCTCTATAGCACTATTGCCGATTTTGGTATGATCTCCCTGTATCACTGATATACAAATAGTCAAGCCTTTACCGGTTTTAAGTTGAGTAGCAAACGCAAAGATTTTTCGATATTTCGGCATAAAATTGTCATTCCGTTTCCAGCCAGTTTTTGGTGTGTGGTGGCCCCTCCTCCAAACGCAACAAAGAATATCTAGCTGCTGTAAGAGCCATACCTCTTATACTATCACTCCATTGTATTGTATTATTAATACATTTACAACTCCAAATTAAACTGGTTTTATCTTTCTACATTTTAGGTATTTAATGTTTTAATCAAATGCAGAACAGATATTTTTTCCTTTTTTTGACCATATCACAAACATCTGTGTAACAATTTTTTAATTTTTTCTGCATAACCAAATTTGACATTTCAGAAGCCTGTACACTAACAAAATACATGTTCCCTATACAGAGTTGCATAAATAAGTTCACCTTATTGAATTCGCCTTGCTACATACAAATTTAAGCTATGGCTTGAGCTACCAATAATAAAAATTGGAAAACGTTCACATGTACTTAAGTATAAAATTCAAACCAAAAAAGTTTGACTTAGGTATGATGGAACAAAAAATTCAGAAAAATGGGACATGAAGAAAAATAATCAAACGGTAACACGGGTATTAAAAACAATAACATGTTAACATCAGGTTGATACAGTTCTCGGATTCTTTTTCACAATCAAATTTGTGTAAATAGGAACTGTTATCACATTCAACTAAGCCATCTAATAAGTGGTGATAAACACAATACACATGAGCACTGATGATGAAGGTGTTGCGGTTTTCGAAAACAGCTGTTCTGCTCTGCTGTGTAAGTTGAATAAAACTGACGTTGACTTTCATTTGTGCCTTAGAATATTTATCATGTCTTTCTGAGATTTAAAAACAAATTTCGAACAATTAGCCTATGAATCTTAATTCAATTTAACCCTCTGTATCATACTGTAGGCTGTAGGCAACAAACATTTGGGGTGCCTCACAATTAATATAGATAAATTTGCTTAATATAATCGCTCACTGTAGCCGGTGGTATACAAAGTGATCTAACAAACTTGCACCAAAAAAACCAATTAGTTGGCACTACTTGCCGAAAATTGGCATTTGTTATCTGACCGCTGGTATTTTCGCACAGTTACCATTAGCCGCGATTTCAAAATATAATAATAATAAAGTCTTATCCACGTGTTTTATGTGTTATCTTTATAAATTTGAGAGATAGGTGCTTACATTTTATTGTGAAACAGTGTTCTTTATAATTTTTCCATTTGGTTGTGTCTTTTCTGGCAAATAAGGAGTGTTGCAACACACCCTTTTTGTATAATTTTATCCTTAAATAATAAAAATAAATAAAAATAAAAAAATACGTATATTTTACTTTGTTGTTATCGTCCAATATACAAAAAATCAGATAAATCGGTGTCCTTGAGTGATAGAGGGCTAATATTTAAAAATTTTAATTTTTTTGTCAAGTAAAACTATGTTACACCTCACTAAGAATTGCATTTGTAAAAAAATACAAATTCGCTTCCAGAGTTGGAAAATCGAAATAATTTTCGTACATAATAGTACATACATAAATTCCAAATTTTGTGCTTTTAGTGAATTAAACCTATTAGATATTTCAGAAAAAATTAAACTAGTATCAAAAAATTATAAATTCGGTTCCAGGGTTGGACAATCGAAATTTTTTGGTACATACAAGTAACCATATAAGTTCCTAATTTTGGTTTTTTTCAGTGACTTAAACCTATTTTATACTTCGCTAAGAATTAAATTGGTATTAAAAATTTTAAAAACTAAAAATTCGTTTCCAGGGTTGGAAAATCTAAATATTTTTGGTACATAAAAGTACATACACAAATTCCAAATTTTGTGTTTTTAGTGAATTAAACCTATTTTATATATCAGAAAACATTAAATTAGTATTAAAAAATTAAAAATTCGGTTCCTGGATTGGAAAATCGACATTTTCTGATTCATAAAAGCATAAATTAGAACTTTTTGGGGTACATGAAACGGATTTTTTGTTTTGTGTGAAAATTAAATATATATAATATATTTGAAAGACGTTCATAGGTATTATATATAAGAAAAGCCAAACATTTAGCTTCCTAGCTGAAAAATTTAAACGTTTTCTTAAATATAAGAGTAACCGATAACATCATTTTGATATTTTTAATTAAACCAAATTTCTGTTTTGGCAAGAAATAAAGAAGAATTACATCTGTGATGGGTATTTAAGATTCGGCACAGCCGAATATAGCACTTTTGCTTGTTTTGCATATACATTTTATTATTATATATAAAATACCTATTATCTATTATGCAAAGCTTAACTATTTTTAAAAATAAATCTTTATCTAAATTAGTAAATTCTTCAATATTAACAAAATTTTCTTCTATAATAGTAATTGCCAATTCATTAGGTATACTCGGATATAATGAAACAACATGAAATGACACCAATAGTTCATTTCTCTATCTTTTTCCTAAATTCTAATGAGTTCTTAATATTATAAATAGAATGTTTAGTCATATATTTTTAAATATTTGTAATATATTTACTAAGTTGATAAGATGGAGAATTCATAAATGAAAAAATTGGTCTTAATGGGAAATTATTTTTATGAACTTTTGGTAATCCATATAATCTTGGTGCAATTGATGTGTTTGATTTCATGCAAAGTAATTATTTTTAATTTAAAAAGTCTTTCAACAATTTCATTATTTATTTTCTGTAACTTATTTGTTGGATAATTTTATAAAACTTTGTATGCTGAAGTATTTTCTACAATATCCTTCATTCTTGAAATATAATCTATTCTATTCAGTACAACCGTTGTATTACCTTTATCAGCATGCAAAACAAGTATGTCTATATTATTATTCAAAAATTTTTCTGTATCTCTTACATTATTAAGAATAAATTTATCCCTATCATTTAATTTCATCTTATTCATTTGGTCATCTACTATATTCGTAAATCTTGATCTTGCTACTTCTTGTTCTTCCTTTCCTTCTATTGTCTGTACTGAGTCTTCACCATCTGATATAATTTTTAATATAGGAAGTTGATCTTTCTTTATTGGTAGAGAATATTTATTCCCTAAAGTTTTGGATTACCAAAAATTCATAAAGATAATTACCCATTAAGACCAATTTGTTCATTTATGAATTCTTCATCTTATCAACTTAGTAAATATATTACAAATATTTTAAAAAATATGACTAAACATTCATTCTATTTATAATATTAAGAACTCATTAGAATTTAGGAAAAAGATAGAGAATATTAAAATAAATAGTAATGAAATATTGGTGTCATTTGATGTTGTTTCATTATTTCCGAGTATACCTAATGAATTGGCAATTACTATTATAGAAGAAAATTTTGTTAATATTGAAGGATTTACTAATTTAGATAAAGATTTATTTTTAAATATAGTTAAGTTTTGCATAATAGATAATAGCTATTTTATATATAATAATAAAATTTATATGCAAAATAAAGGCCTTCCTATGGTATCCCCAGCATCTCCAATAGTAGCTGATATTGTTATGGAAGAATTATTGAAAAAGTGTAAAGGCAATTATCAGTTAAACCTGAAATTATAACTAAATAATAAAAAATAAATATAAAATAATAAATAGAATGTAATTACGTTCATTTATTAAAATAAATAAAAAATAATTTGCAGTTTCGCAGATTTGAACCTATAGCCTGTTGGGAAAATTAACATCCTGTAATACAATTTACATAAATAAAGGTTCACTATTAAAATAGAAATTCATACATTAATTTAAAACATTGCGAGGGCACTCGCACTTGTTTACATGTTCATTACAAATTGTTAACTAAAAATGCAATTCCTTGAACATAAACAACAAAAAGCTTTAGATATCAGCAGCCGATGGCTCTGGAAAAAGTGAATGAGATATATGGAATATTGGGAATATTAATCGTCATGGTTTGGCGAATTTCGTACTAACCAAAAAGGTAATAACTTGAAAATATGAATGTGGGAACTTCTCATATTCAATTTTCGTTAAAAACATTGGTTAAATAGTTGATATTCCTACTAACTAGCACCACTTGAAACAGTGGAAAAATTGAACAAAGAACGCTAATGAGATGGCGCAGCGGCCTCGAAATCAGTACTGATCCGTTCTGCTGGTTTAATGACTATGAAATATATTCTTAATATTCCACGCTCAAAAATAATAAATAGAATGTAATCACGTTCATTTATTAAAATAAAAATAAATTAAAAATAATTTGCAGTTTCGCAGATTTGAACCTATAGCCTGTTGGGAAAATTAACATCCTGTAATACAATTTACATAAATAAAGGTTCACTATTAAAATAGAAATTCATACATTAATAACTAAATAAGTTGTTGACATATTTTGTATAATTTTAGAATGTGAATTAGATAGTAAAATTTACTGTTGAAATAGAAAAGAATAATAAACTTCCTTACTTAGACACATTGATCATACGTAGTAACAATACTTTATCTATAGATTGGTATCAGAAACCAACATCATCAGGTAGAATTATTAATTATTATTCTAAACATCCAAAGAGAATTTAATAGATAGGATACAAGGTGTAAGTGATGCAAAATTTCATAATAAGAATAAAAGTATTATTAAAGAAATTTTAGTTAATAATGATTTTCCTGTAGGATTAGCTTGTAATTTAATAGGGCTATATAACAAACGACAAAATATAGATAACACAAACAATAATATTGAACCAAAGATTTATAAATCTATGACATATATTCCAATAGTTTCAGAAGGAGTAGAAAAATCAGATATTTTAAAGAAAAACAAATCATTTAATACATTAGGTAAATTTTTTAGTAATACTAAAGACAAAATAGATAAATAAGAAAAGTCCAATGTTTATAAAATTCTATTTAAGGGAAAAGATAATGAAATTTGTAATAAATTTTAGAGAGGTACAACACAAAATAAACTTAAGGCCAGATTAACGGGACATAGGTCAAACTTAAAATATAGGAATTATACGTCTACACAAAAAACAGCGCTATCTTTACATTGTCGTGATTCAAATCACTATCCAGATTTTGAAAATATATACATTTTAAATTCTGAAAATAGGTATAGACATCGCTATATGTTAGAAATGTTACAGATAATAAATGTACCATTAGATAAAAGAATTAATTTTAAAGCTGACACTGATAGTGTAGCACAGAATTATAGACATTTGATTTACAAAAATAGATTATTGAAATGATCATAGGGTAACCTAGAATGTGCTCAAATTTTATTAATTATTGTATTCATATCCTCATTTTTCAAATTTCAATTTTCATAATGTAGACAGGAAAGAAAAAAGTTTGAATTTTGAAATGTTTTTAATACGTATGAAAAAATTTGTCATTCATTTTTATATAAGAACAAAAAAAAAACAAAAATATTTAACTTTATATAATTTACAAATTTTGTTATTGTTGACATATTATAAATAAGTTTAAATTGTTATCCTGAAGAAGATATCCAGAGGACATCGAAATATTGATTTAAACATAAAATAAATAGTTTTATAGTTATTATTTTATAAAAATAAGCCTCAAGCTCAATATTAATTAAAATAAAATTAAAAAATCAAAGGCTGAAAAAATATAACAATATAATAAGATATTTTGATTTTATGTTCAAAAATTATTTTTTTGAGTTATTAAAAAATACTAAAATAAAATTCGAACTTTTAAATTTGTTTATACTTATTTTAAGCTTTGTAATAAAATATACTAAAATAAAATTCGAACTTTTAAATTTGTTTATACTTATTTTAAGCTTTGTCGCCCAAACTATACGATTGTGTTAGGTCCTTTTTCTAAAAAAATATGCAAAGAAAATATTTTAAAGATCATTTTGGCTGGTATATAACTTTTGTGGAAATGGCATCAAAAAACATCGTTGGTTCTCAAAGGGATATGCATTACTTATACTCGTAAGTGTGAATGTAACAAATAAATGTTCCTGAAAACATAGGATTTTCGATTCTACTGCATATCACGCGTGTAATTTTTTCTCAAAACAGACAGAGTTACGTCTCAGCTTCGTTATTAAAGCTTAAAAATATTATTTTTAAGGAATGTAGGGTTAAGTAAAACACTTTGTTAAATTTTTATGCAATTAATGCATATTATATAAAGGAAGTGGGGTCCAAAAATAATTTTTTTTTTATATCATGGCTCCAAGTTTAACGCGTTGGACCTTTTTTGGCATAAAAATATATCATTTGTTAAAAAAAATTTAAAATTATGTTGTTTTTTAGAGGTTAGTTCAGTTCTTCTTAGGGGAACTTTTTTCCCTAAGCCGATTCAGTCCATTTACGAACTAGATCGTCTCAGACTTCAACACTGATCAAGAATATATATACTTTATGGTGTTCAATTCTTTTTGGAGGGTATTAAAACTGTATTTTGTCGGGGTATCTCTAGCAAGGGCTGTGGGGCACACATTTCAACTTTGCCATAGAACTTCAAAAACATATGTTCGAAATAATTAAATGAAAAAGTTATTTAAATTTGTTTATAGGGCTAATTAAGCGCAAAGGGGTAGGAGGGGTAGGGCAGAGGAGTACCAGTATACGTCTCACCTTCGTCATTAGAGCTTAAAGATGTTATTAAGTGAAACAATTCGTTAAATTTTTTCCCTATATTTGTAAATAATATCGCCCACTTAAGGAGGCTGGGTCCAAAAATCATTTTTTTTTATTTTATGGCTCCAACTTTAACGCGTTGGACCTTCTTTAATATAAAAATATATCATTTGCTTAACAAAATTACAAAAAAACTTTAAAAATTATTTTGTTTTTTAGAAGTTGGTTTAGCTTTTCTTAGGGGACCTTTTTTCCCTCTTGCCTGATTTAGCCCATCTCCGAATTCAACCTATGCTATCCTTCAGGATATATTTATACCACATTTCAAGAGTCTAGCTCTTTTCGTTTGGACTGAATCTTGATTTCCACAGACAGACGTCTTAGATTTTAGAGGTTGATAGGAACGACCTAAAGTTCCTCAATAATCAATTTAGAATTTTTTTTTTTTTGTAAATTTGGGAAAAGAATCAAGACAAATTAAATTTTTTATAAAACAACAAATACCCAAATATATAAAATTAACTAAAAACGATGCGAGTGCCAACGCAAAAAAAGCAAAATGTTGTCAACACTGCGAATAATTAGCTGTTTTTGTTTTCTTTGTCTCTTACTCCTACAACTGGAGTTGGAAAAAACCCAGCCAGTTGTAGTATGACATAGTAAGAAAACAAAATGGGGAAAAGTGATTATCGAGTTCTTGTTATAAGCTTTGATATTTGTTTAAGCTTCTGATTCAATTGAGTCGAAGTTTGAAATAATATCTTTAGTTATTCTAAAATATGTTGGGGAAAGGTTCTGTGATGATCTGCATTAGCCCCAGTGAAACGCGAATAGAAACTAGTTGAAACCTCTCAATAATCAATTTTCAACTTTTTTTGTAAATTTGGGAAAGAATCGGCACGATTAGAATTTAAAAATTTTGTGTAAAACAACAAATACCCAAATATATAAAATTAACTAAAAACGATGCGAGTGCCAACCAGAGACAAGAATATTGCATATTCACTTTTACTGCTCATTCATATGTTCATTGCTTTTGTTCATTTAAATGCCCAAAACCATCAATGCACGTGCTTGTATATAACTCTACATTTGCTTGAGTGTTTTTCTCGCACTACTTTTATTATGCCAACACAAGTTAATCAACCCTTTCATTCATGCCATCTAAAAATGTTGAAAACTGCTCGAGATTCTGGTACCTATTCATTGCTGACCATCAGATTTCATAGTATTCATCATGGTATTCATGCATAAATAGAAGAAATAAGAAATGAAAAAAAAGCTTTGCTTGTACGAACCAAAACCACAAATTGTGCGTATGTACTAAACGTGAGCATAAAACGTCTTGTTGAACTAACTTCATACAGCCATACCTAAATACGGGCGGCAAGCGTTTTCTAGCTGTCAAAAGTTCTCATGTCCATACATTTTGTATGGAGCATACCGAAATAACGCGGCGGCAACGCTTTGCTATTGGAAAATCCGATTTTGACAGGGCGTTTTCTAATAAAGTTAGTTGCAAAAGAAAACAATTGTAAATAGAGAAAAAAAGCAAAAAATTACAAAAGTGAAATATATAATAATAAAAGAAAAAATTTGTGCACTTCGTATTAGAAAATTGAGATAAGAAAATATTTACAATATGATTATATACATACATATGTATGCACGTTTGTAATTTGTACAAAATTTCAATAACAAAATCACAAATGTCGTCCGTCCAGCTGTTAAAATAATCAGGGTTGTTTAATTTGTTTGTTTGATAACCCTGTTTTTATTGTTTTTTGACATAACGTTGCCGCTTTTGTTTAAGTATGGCATTTCAGCGTTAAAGCTCAGCGGAAAAAAACGTTCCGCTTTCCGCCCGTATTTAGGTATGGCTGTAACACTCTCATTCAGCATACATACGAACAGTAGCAACAAGCCCTTTAACTCAAAATATAGATAAAATTTAAAAGTACTTTTTATCCATCCCTGCTATATGCTAAAGAGAAGCCAAAACCTAAGGAGAGCGAGAGAAACAACTTTATTTTTCGTATACATATTTGTTTGCTGCGCAAGCAGAATTTGCTGTTTTCTTGCTTTCCTATAACGCGTTATAGGGCAAGAGAAGCTTGATCATCTATGATCTAGTGTAAATTGCCTCAATAATGATGAGTTGTTCTCTTTTTTTACACTTGATTTCATGAGTACACAAATGTTGCCGTTCCCTTAAATAAAAAAACATACAATAGCATTAGCCCAGTTCACAATCCCGAGCAAGTAGTCTAGCATCGTAGCATGAGCAAAATAATTGTACTCTACACCAACAAAATACATTGAAAATGCTCTCAAATACTCTCTCAATTTGCAAATGCTATAATGCAAGACCATTTGCACAGGATTGTGAATTGGGCTATTGATTCTTCTTTATTGTTAAATTCTTCTGGTTTCTTGACCTCTTTTTAATTATTATTGTATTCTGATATTTTTAAGCTTAAGGTCTCTTTATTTTAGTTTAATTTTTAATTTCAATATTTCGTCACTCCTTTGTGTGACTTCTTCAGGAAATTAATTATTTTATTTTTTTATTATTTTTTATTTTTTTTTCTTGGACCAGCACTCAGGGGATGACCCCTACATATGCGATGCATTGTGCCAGAACTAGGAAAGTTGGTTATGGGAAGGAGGATAGAGGGAGTAGTGTTTGTGGACGTTCGATTTGAACCTCCCCAAGTTAAAACTGACAGGAAAGACCTCTGCTGGAAGTTTGTTCCACATACGAACCGTTCGGCCAAAGAACGAATTCTCTCTGTAATGCGTGGTGCGATTCACTGACAACTCAACCACAAAAGGATGTGCCCTATGTGAAGAGCGGGTAGCTCGCAGAAATAAACGGTTATTCGGCACAAGCTCCCTTATTTCACCAGAACACATTCCGTTGTAGTATCGGTAGAACAGTGAAATACACCCCACGTTGCGTCGATGCTCCAGTGAGTCAATAGAGTTGGCTACCCTACTGTCACCGATGAGCTTCTTCGCACTCTCTTGTACGCGGTCGAGCAACTTCAAAACAGACTTTGAAGCACCGGCCCATACATGAGAGTTGTATTCCATCTTTGGTCGGATGTAGGTGGTATATATATTGAGGAGATCAGTTGATATGAATTAATATTTTGTTTGGGAAACAAAATTATTTGTCAACAAAATACAAAAAGATTCAAACAAATTTTAAATAAATTTACAATATATGAACAATAATAAAATATTTAAACCTATACATGCATATACATATATTTAAAAAGCATTTATAAAAAACAATTTTTAAATCATATATACATACATAGGTATACACATACACACATACACATATATACACACATACATATATATGCATACATACACATACGTAAACATAAATACATATATATATATATATATATATATGTATATATATATATATATACATATATATATATATATATATATATATATATATATATATATATATATGTGTATATATATATATATATATATATGTATATATATATATTTATATATATATATATATATATATATATATATATATGTATATATATATATATATATATGTATATATACATATATATATATGTATATATATATATATATATATATATATATATATATATATATGTAAACACATACATATGCATACACATACATACACACATATACATACATACATACACATACATACATATATATATATATATATATATATATATATATATATGTATGTATATACAAATTATTAATACATATAAATATAAACAAAAACACATATACATATATACTTATAAACATATTTTTCAACAACAATCTGGAAGATACAAACAAATTTAAATACATTTATAAAAAATATTAGAACAAAATATTTAAACGTATACATGTATATATATTTTAAAAGCAGCTGTTCACTCTATTCATATAAATGTATACATACATAAGTAGTTTATAACATACATATAAAATTTTTTAACATATGCATTAAAGTCGTGCATTAGTAGAACAGTAAGTATTGCTTAAACAAATACAACTTGTTTGTACCTACTAAAACTTGTGTAAATAACATAATAAATATAATGAATGTTGTATAATATTGCTCTCTTACACAACATTCACTCATAACCAAGGCAGATTTACCTTGATTTTTAAGGTAAATCTGCCTTGCTCATAACTATTGAAACTGTTATATTTTGTTTTACATTCAGTGAGAAATTAATCGTTTGTGTTTGCTCTACACAATAAGTGATCTATGGTGTAGTACGACTATTTATTGTGTTTGTAGTATAATTTGGCATTCTTATGTTGAGCTTCGGGAAGTTAACAGAAATATTTATTAACTGAGTTTAGCAAAATAAAAACTTAAAAATGAGTAATATTGAAATAAAAGAAAAAATTTTATCAAATGTATATACAATCAATGAAAAAAGAGGTAGAAGCAAAGTATGGGATTGCATGGGAGTAATACTTGATGAAAATAATATTGAAGTCCCAAATTTCATTGCATGTAAAATTTGTTTAAATGTTTACAAATATAACAAAAACGCACTGTCAAATTTAAGCAGACATAAGTGTGTTGAATTAAAAAAAAGAGAAATAGAAAATGACTTGATTGAACCAAATCAAGATACAAAAAAAAAATGTAGTGACGTTTTAACTGAGTGGATTTTGGGAGATATTCGTCCGTATTCCTTAGTAAACGATAATGGATTAAAAACTTATTCAAAGCTCTTGTTATCTTATGGTAACACATTTGGACCCAATCTCAATGTAGAGTCACTACAGTCCAACTACAATTTACAGAAATGTTGAAAGCAGTTATAATTTTAATTTTTCAAAGCTCAAATCAGAACTTTTAACTGTCAAAAGAGTTGGCTATGCTTTGACATGCGACATTTGGACTGAAAATTTTTCCAAAGTATCGTATTTAGCTTTAACTGCTCATTTTATCAATAAGTGCGAGCTTAAAAGCAAATTATTAGGAATCAAGTCAATGATAGGAATAACAAATACAAGTAAGTTTTAAGCTCTAAAACCATAGAAAAAAATTTTTAATGTTTTAATAACTTTTTAAATAGATATTAATATTAAACAAAAACTGAATAGTTTACTTGATGAATTTTCATGTTCCTTATACGACCAGGTAGTTATTGTTACGGATAGAGGAAGCAACATAAAAGCAGCGTTAAAGGAACATGAAAATATAAATTGCATAAACCATCTCCTACACAACACAATAGAAAAATGCATTATAAAATCTAAACAAATCAATGAAATTGTGACAGCATCATCAAAACTGGTAAAATTTTTTAAAAAATCAGGCCTAAATTCTAATTTAAAAACTTCATTAAAAAGCTATACACCTACAAGATGGAATACAGTGTATTTTAATCTTATGTCTTTGAAAATGAATTTTCAACTTTTGCCAATTTTAAAGTATTTTATAGAAGCTTCGGAAGAGCTTGAAGGTAGTTCTTATGTAACTATTCATTTAGTTCACCCGCACGTGCAGAAATTAAAATCAATATGCAGTGTTATCAATAACTACGAGCCAAGCTTTATTAAAGAATTTAAAAAAGACCTTTATGATACTTTAATTAGCTTAGTGGACGGCAATATTAAAACGTATCATAAATTAGCTATATTTTTATATTAAATTGAATTAAGATTCTATAGGCTAATTGTTCGAAATTTTTAATTTAAATCTCAGAAAGACATGATAAATATTCCAAGGCACAAAGGAAAGTCAACATCAGTTTTATTCAACTTACAGAGCAGAACAGCTGTTTTCGAAAGACGCAACCCTTTCATCATCAGTGCTCATGTGTATTGTGTTTGTCACCACTTATTAGGTGGCTTAGTTGAATTTGATAACAGTTCCTATTTACACAAATTTTATTGTGAAAAAGAATACGAGAACTGTATCAAGCTGATGTTAACATGTTATTGTTATAATACCCGTGTTACCGTTTGATTATTTTTCTTCATGTCCCATTTTTTTGAATTTTTTGTTCCATCATACCTAAGTCAAACTTTTTTGGTTTGAATATATATTTTTATATATATTTTTATTCCCCCCTGCAAATCAGCTTATTCAATTTAGTTTGGATGAACAACAAGAAATAATAACAAAGTGCAAAACTTTAATGCTTCCTTATGCCGAGGATATAAATATTATAAATTCCCCCACTGAAAAAAATACATCCAAAATATATTCTTTATTTGAGAAATATGTAAATCCAATAGACTTGACTAATTGCAATTCTCCAAACCAATCTGCAATAGAAAATGAAATTATTAAGTACAAAAATACTAACGTCAACCTTTATAATGATTTCAATATTTTAAAATGGTGGGATGAAAGAAAACATGAATTTCCATTAATGTACAAACTTAGTTGCCGCATATTTTCTATACCAGCTTCCAGCGCCCCTTCAGAAAGGATTTTTTCTATAGCCCGAACTCTTATAACAGACAAAAGATCAAAAATTGGTTCAAATGGAAAGTCATTTAATGAAATTTTATTTGTCAATGTAAACTCTAAAGACTGAAATTTTTTAAGTCTATTATATATGTTAATAACCTTAGCCAATTCGTATATAAATGTATATATGTATGTATATATTTTTTTAATGAATTTTTATTTAATCTTATGTATATCAATATTTTTTTTTGTTGAATTAATTTTTATTTAATCGTAAGAAAGAAAGAACTATTATTTTTTTTATTTTCGTTATATACCTACATATGATATGTTCCTAAATTAAATAAAATTTGAAAGACTGAATAATTTTATATAGACATTTTGAATACTTAAAATAATAAATAATAATAATAAACAATAATAAATACATTTTACATTAATAACAAAAAACTCTTACGGTAAGTAAAAAAATCTTAGGCTACAACTGTATGACTGTACAACTGTATGATTGTTTCTAGTTTTCATACATACATCCATATACATATAAGTATTTACATACGTCTACATAATGCTTTTTTCTGCTAAATACAATAATTCACTTATTGTGCGAAGAAATAACTCATTTCATTTGTTTCAAATAAAAGTGTTCAAACTAGTTTGACACTCTCATTTTTTTTTATTTGTTCGCAACATATCTACTTTACAGTATAACAATATCAACCATAACAGACTGGTAAAAACACTCACTAATACTCATCCAATGCAGTAAACATACAGAAACTTATGTAAACTGTTCTACTACTGCACGACTTTAATATGCATATATACGTATAAACATATATACATAATTAGCAACAAAATTCAAAATGTTTTAAACAAATTTAAATAAATTATAAACATATACACATATTTTTCAACAAAATTCAAAAAGTTTGAAAAACAAGTTAAAATAAACAACATATTTGAACAGTAACAAACAATAACTATGCCTATCTACCTCTTATGAACTAGATGCCTATAATTTTGAGCTACATTTGCTGTATCTGCCTTAAAATTAATTCTTTTTGTGATTGGTGTATTGATTATGTTTAACATTTCTAACATAAATCTACGTTTATAATTATTTTCTGTGTTTAATATTGAAACATTTTCAAAGTTTGGATAATGATTAAATCTAGAACAATGTGAAGATAATGCAGTTTTTGTGAATTTACATATATCTCTATATCTTTGATCAGTTTTATGTCCTTCAATCCTAGTTTTAAATTTGTGCTTTGTTGTACCTATGTATATATACCTAATTGCAATCTTCATTGTCATTTCCATTACAAGGCATTTTATAAACTAAATTCGACCTGTCTAATTTAACAACTTTATCTTTTGTCTTACTAAAAAACTTATTTAATGTATTATAACTTCTATAAGCTACTGTATATTTTTCAGAATCACATATTCCTGATTTACAAATGCGTTCTGATATTCCAGATACATAAGTTAAAGATTTGTAAATTTTTGATTCATTTACATTTCTATTTATGTTACTTTTTCTTAATCCATATTGTTTTATAAATCTATATATTAGCCAAGCTGGAAAATCATTACTCCTTAATATATTTTTAATTTTATTTTTTCCATGAAATCTACTGTCACTAATTGTTAAAACTTTATCCACAAAATTTTTAGCTGTATTAATAATAATTTTTTCAATATGTTTCGAATAATAATTAATAATTCTTCCTGAAGATGTTGGTTTCTGGTACCAATCTATTAATAAATTTCTATTCTTTCTAATTATTAAAGTATCTAAATATGAAATCATACAGTTACTTTCTTTTTCCATAGTAAATTTAATACAACTTTTAAACTCATTTAATGCCATCAACATATTATCTATTCCACCTTCAGAAATTATGCAAAATAAATCGTCTACATATTTAGTCATTATCCTAGGTTTTATGGCTACACGTCCAATACAACTGTCAAGTAATCTCTCCATAACAATATCAGCCACTATAGGAGAAGCTGGAGATCCCATTGGTAAACCTTGTTGTTGTAAATATATTCTTCCATCATATTGAAAATATCTGTTATCTTCTATACAAAATCTCAATATGCGTAAAAATAAGCATTTATCTATTTTAGTATATCTCTCTATTATATCCCATTTCTCCTCAATAGTACTTATTGCTAAATCAACGGGTATACTGGGAAATAAAGATACTACATCAAATGAAACTAATCTTTCATCACTACCTATTTCGAGATTTAATAATCTGTTTTTAAATTCTAACCCATCTTTAACATTATATACTGAATTTTCAGTAATCTTTTTTAAAATATCTATAATATATTTACATAAATGATATGATGGTGAATTTACATAACAACAAATTGGTCTCAATGGGAACTGATCTTTATGTATTTTCGGCAAACCATATAATCTAGGTGCTACTGCAATATTAGTCTTAAGTTTATACTTTTCTATATCTGTAATAATCTTATTTCTGTAAAGTTCATCAACAATGTTATTGTTAACTTTCATTAATTCGTTCGTTGGGTCTCTATTTAGCAAGGAATATTTTGAAGTATCTACTATAATATTATTAATACGTATATTATAATCATGTTTTTCAATAGCTACTGTTGCATTACCTTTATCAGCTTTTAGAATTAATATATTCCTATTTCTCTTTAAAAATATTTATGTTTCCCTTACTTTGTCTAACATATATTTATCTATATTTGATAATCTTATTTTATTCATATGATTATCAATAAATGATGTTAACCTATTTCTAGATATTTCTTGTTCTTCACTATCAGTTTTAGTTTGAACTAGATCTTCCCCATCTGCTAACATTTTTAACATTGGAAATTCTTCTCTTTTAGTAGGTAATGCGTGTTTAGGACCTAACCCTGCAAAACCTGCTTAACCAATACTCCAACATATTGAAAGATTTTTGAATTTCAACAAATACAAACACATACTAATCTTCAATAAGCACCTAAGGTTAAAAAGAAATAGCCTTTTCGATTAAAGATGTTTGTTATACCTTACTCTTTCTCCCATTTGATATATCAGTAGTCAGTGCTGTAGCAAAGTGCTATTAAAAAAGTAGTCGAATAAAACAAGTTATGATATACAAACATATAACTAATTTATTTTCTGAATAAAATGAATGTGTTATAACATTACAATAATATTGTAATATATTCATTAAAGTCCTCAACTCGTAAGAATTAATACTAAAAATTAAGTACTTAATAACAAATAATAAATTTTTGCAACTAATAAAAAAAATTTAGTACCAATCGGGTACAGATTACTTATGCAAAAAAATGGTAACACTAATATGAACGTCAAAAAATTGTCAAAAAGAAAAAATAAATTGAAGACGCGCGAGTTACCTATGTTACACATAGTCACCAACCAAACCAACAACTGCAGCAACAACAATAACTACAACCACCAACTTAACAAACAAACCAACAGCAGCAACAACAATAACTACAACCACCAACTTAACAAACAAACCAACAGCAGCAACAACAACTACAATCATCAACGTAACATTACCAATAACATTGTTAACTAACATACTTATACAAATTGGGTCAGACATGAATAAGCATCTTTATTTAGGTTCATTTTATTTAATTGTATTTTATTTTATTACTTCCTAGTATAATTCTTAGAATTAAATAATATTATGAAAATGCAATATTAACACATTAATAATTTAATTGTATTTTATTTTATTACTTCCTAGTATAATTCTTAGAATTAAATAATATTATGAAAATGCAATATTAGCATATTGATAGTATAAATATTAACAGACAATAAACTATTATTATTATTAATCAACCACACATAAAGTGAATCTCGTTGTTCTTTCTTTATCTGGCGCAGTCGAACGGCGGTTTTTGTGGAAAAGTGAAAGTTGTACAGAAAAATCTCTGAGGAAAAATTTAAGAAATTTAATTACAAAAAAAAAAAAAAAAAAAGAAGGAAGTGAATATCATACTAATCAGATAAAATAAAGGAAATTTAAATATAAAAAAAAAAAAAAAAAAAAAAAAAAAAAAAATCAATTCCTGTATCGTACAGGAATACTGTGGAAAATATAGTGCAAAAGAAAATATATAAATAAAAAAAAAAGAGAACTAAAAGATAAAAATTTTTCTGGGGGTAGAATATGAGCGAATATCATATTAATTGAATAAACAAACGACGATACGAGTAAAATCGTGGAGTTTGTAAAAGGAAAATAATATAAACTGTGAAATTAAAGAAAAGAAATTTAAATATAAAAAAAAAAATCAATTCCTGTATCGCACAGGAATACAAGTAAAATAAAGGTGACAAAAATCCCTGTATCACACAGGAACACCAAATAAAAATTCTTGTATCGCACAGGAATACGTTAAAAGCATATATAGTATCAGAGGAAATCTGTGTAGCTTCACTTCATCTGCAAACTCCGGAACCTACTGGAAGAAATAACGAGTCAAAGGGATTAATAATCGCACCACGCAACTGCTAAGGGACATGCTGATTTTATTAATATTGCTGTAAGTAACAAAATTTTTCTTCATTTTTTTAACATTGTTATCAAGCGAAAATCTATCAGAATATTTCGTCAGGAGCTAAATTAGGAAAGTAAGAGATAATTAATGCCAAAAAACAGGGGTTCACCTTATAGCCTTCCGCAAATATTTAAAAGTAGGAGCTTAAATTCAATTCCTGAGGTAGTAGATTCAGCTAGGATGAATAACGATTCACGGGAACAAAGTACTTCGGGCACGGTCCCTCCTGCTTCAACAGCAGTACTAACAGCACAGATGGATGTATTCCAGTCGTTGAGAATACCCGATGCCATCAAACAGTTACCGACATTTGATGGTAACCCCAGATTGTTATATGAGTTCCTCAATAACGTTGAGGAAATTCTTTTGTTCATACGGGGAACAGATAAAACCCCATACGGGCAGATTTTGTTGAGAGCCATACGCAATAAAATTGAAGGACAAGCGAATGAGGTGCTCAACATGTACGGGACCCCATTAAATTGGGATAACATAAAAACGAATCTAATAACATACTACTCAGATAAACGTTCAGAGACTTCTCTGATAAAAGACCTTCATGCCCTGAAGCAATTTGGAAAACCATTTGAAAAATTTTATGGAGAAGTGGTAGAATTGCAATCAGCTCTATGTAACAACATTTTGTTACACGAAGCAGACCAAAATGTGATATATGCTAAGAAGTCACTTTATGAAGAAATGTGCCTCAACTCTTTTGTGACAGGACTAAGGGATCCATTGGGAGCAACAATTAGAGCTATGAGACCTAACACTCTAGCGGAAGCATTAAATTTCTGCATCAAGGAGCAGAATATATACTACCAACAGTCTAATGGGTCTTACGGTAAAATTAATCAAAATAGGCAGAATAACTATTCATACCAAAGAAATCCTTTTCATAATAAGCCTTATTATAATTATCAGCCTAATAGGAACACCTACAATTTGGTGGCACCATCCCCACAGAACATGGCTTACAGGGGGGATAGTCGCAATGGCAACCAAAATAACAATTCTTATAACCAATATCGTCCTCAAGCATCTTTTAATAATAATCAACTCGATAATTTTAATCAACGAAAACAAATGTCTTTCAATAATAATATACCCCATAACAATGCACCCTTCAATAATAATATGACCAACACTAACGTACCCAAATTTCAAAAACCGGAACCCATGGACACGTCAAGTGGGTTTTCCTACCTGAGGAATAGAGGCTCGTTCCCAAGCATTAAACAGAGCCCAAGTGCACAAACAAGAAGACATCCAAATACTGAAGTTAACAATATAATAGAAGAGGGGGAGTATAGCGAATTAACTAACGTAGAAGAAGAGGTAAATTTTCTAGACCTTGCCTCCCACAACCAACGGGATACCTAGACAGGGTTAAACATGGGTCTGAATTGGTTTACATTAAAATCCGGTTCCCTGGCAATAAACTTCTCAAGTTCCTGATAGATACTGGGGCTTCAACTTCATTCATTAACCCGGAACATGTGGACCAACAACAACATATCAAATGTAAACCTACGATAATAAAAACAGTTTTAGCTAAATACAGGATAAACAAATTGGTAATATTACCAATATTCGAAGAATTCAAACAAAAGGGAAAACTCTCATTATTACTATTTAAATTTCACAACTACTTCGATGGTCTTTTGGGCATCGATTATTTATCCAATATTGGCGCTAAAATCGACTTGAAATCTAATACATTGGAGACGGGATTTACGGCTATACCATTATATCACAAACCAAACGTGTGCTCTGGCAAAATCACGATCGAACCAAATACAAAAATGATTATTAAATTACCCGTTGATGTTGAAGAAGGGGATATTTTGATTGCGGAAACATCGGTAAACGGAAAACTTGTAATTTCAGCTGGTATTTATACGGCACAGAACTGGTCTAGTTTGGTCGAAGTAACAAACTTAAGTGACTCTCTGGAAACTATCTATTTTGATCAACCCTTGAAAACGCAAGAATACCATTCCCAGGAATACGTCGAAGTCAATACTACAGAATGTGGGCCATCCTACGTAAACGAAGATACGGATGTAAAAAACTTATTGCGGCTTGAACATCTCAACCAGGAGGAAAGACGACTACTTCTAAAATCATGCAGAAAATATTCCGACGTCTTCTACAGAGAGGGGCAAGAATTGACATTCTCAAACAAAATAAGACACAGCATACCAACAACGAATGATGTACCGATATATACGAAATCATATAGATACCCTTACATCCACAAGGAGGAAGTACAAGGACAAATTACTAAACTATTGGATCAACATATAATACGCCCAAGTTATTCACCCTGGAGTTCACCTGTATGGGTAGTACCCAAAAAGAAAGACGCGAGTGGCAAGCAGAAATGGAGATTAGTGATTGATTATAGGAAATTAAATGAGAAGACCATAACGGATAAATACCCTATTCCGAATATAAATGAATTATTGGATAAACTGGGTAGGTGTATGTACTTTTCCACGGTAGATCTCGCAAGTGGGTTTCACCAGATTGAAATGGAACCAAAAGACATCCCGAAAACAGCGTTTTCAGTAGAAGGAGGGCATTACGAATTCATTAGAATGCCATTCGGGTTGAAAAACGCACCTTCAACTTTCCAAAGAGTCATGGACAACGTCCTTAGAGATTTAGTGGGAAAAGTGTGCCTTGTTTACCTGGATGATATCATAATTTTTTCAACCTCATTACAGGAACATATCAATAATCTAGAAGCGGTATTTGAGAAATTAAGGAGTTCGAATTTTAAAATTCAGGTCGATAAATCCGAGTTTCTGAAAAAGGAAATAGAATTTTTAGGGCACATTGTATCTACTGAAGGGATAAAACCGAACCCGAAAAAAATAAGTGCAGTAAAAAATTTCCCAATTCCGAAAACTGCGAAACAAATTAAGTCCTTTTTAGGTTTATTAGGATATTATAGGAAATTTATACCTAACTTTGCGAAACTAACGAAACCATTAACGGTCTGCTTGAAAAAGGGGATGGACATAAAACTTACCGAAGAGTATGTCAGAACTGTCGAAATGTGTAAAAATCTGCTTTGTAATGACCCAATATTACAATACCCGGATTTTTCTAAACATTTCATTTTAACCACAGACGCTAGTAACTATGCGCTAGGGGCTGTGTTGTCTCAGGGCCAAATAGGGAGCGATAAACCTATTTGTTTTGCCAGCAGAACATTAAATGGTTCAGAGATAAATTATTCTACAATAGAGAAGGAACTTCTGGCAATAGTATGGGCCACGAAATACTTCAGGCCCTACCTCTACGGACATAAATTCAAAATAGTAACAGACCATAGACCATTAACTTGGATTATGGGACTAAAAGAACCAAATTCAAAACTAGTTCGTTGGCGGCTAAAATTAGAGGAGTTCGACTACGAAATAGTGTACAAAAAAGGAGTACTAAATTCCAACGCGGATGCCCTAAGTAGAATTACACCAGATATAAACAACCATGAAGCTTTCTCTACTATAGGCACTAGTGGGAGTACGATTCACTCTGCAGAAGAGAACCTGGACGATGGGATCCCAATCTCGGAAAAGCCCCTGAACGAATTTAATATACAGCTAGTAATAGAAATACAACCGGAATCAAAGGTTACTGTGGAGGTACCCTTCAAGAATAAGTTAAAACGTATTATAAAAGCACCATCCTATGACGAAAATTCAATCATAAAAATTTTTGCTAAGTTTATTAAGCCTAATAGGCTTGTTGCAGTTTATACAGATAATGATGATGTTTTTCGCATTGTACAGAAAATTTTTTCACAATATTTTGCTAGCAATAAATCTTACCGCCTAGTACGTTGTACACTCAGAATAAGAGATATTTCAGATAACGATGAACAAGATGAAATTATAAGGAAATATCATCAAAATAACAACCACCGAGGAATAGAGGAAACATATTTACACCTTAAAAGAGAGTATTTCTTCCCACATATGAAAAACAAGATCAGCCAAATAATTAATGATTGCGACACGTGTCAGACACTCAAATACGATAGACACCCACAAAAATTAGTTTTCCAAATTCCGGAAACCCCGGAAAAACCTCTGGATATTTTACACATTGATATATATCACGTCAACAATCAGCAAATACTGACTATTATCGATAAATTTTCAAAATTTGCAGCGGGGTTCACAATTGCCGCAAAAACTAGTTTAAATGTAATTAAGTCATTAAAAACCTTCATTAGTACTTATGGGATTCCGAGGAAAATCATATGTGACCAAGGAAAGGAATTTACGGCCATTATTTTTAGAGACTTTTGCAAACAATTCAATATAGATCTACATATAACTTCATTTCAACAATCTTCAAGCAATGCGCCCGTCGAAAGGTTGCATTCGACTCTAACCGAAATATATCGGATAATTATAGCTAAAAGGAAAGAGAGCAAACTTTCCACGGATCACGATGAAATTTTCTCGGAGGCTCTTATTACCTATAATAATTCGATACATTCAACAACGAAACTAACTCCGTATGAAGTATTCTTTGGCAGACCACACATATTTAATGAAACAATAAAATTCAATGGAGAACACGAGTATATCCAGAAATTAAACGAATACCAACAAATTATCTACCCCAAAATTAGGGAAAAATTACAAACTACTGTAAAGGACAGAATAGATAAACTGAACGAGAATAGGGCACAACCTGCACCATTACAGGCCAGCGATATAATATATCGAAAAGAGAACAGGAGAAATAAGATAACACCTCGATTTTCTAAACACAAAGTACAAACTGATAAAAAAGTTACCTTTATTTCAGATAGAAACCAGAAAATTCACAAATCAAAGATTAAAAGGAGAATAAAGAAAAATTCTAAAATACAATAATATAACTAATCATTCTGTTTTCTCCCTAGGTTATCTGTGGCCCACTCCCAAAGGCTAAACACACAACAAATAGACAATGAATTGGCTATTATCGAATTGAGAATGGGTAATGCCAAGGTAATAAACCATTATCAAAATTTAATCCATGTAATAGATCTTAAAGACTATGTTAATAATTCAGAGAAAATTAAAGAAACCTTAGACGTATTTGAACCAAATAGTTCAATCAAAGATTCATTAAAGATCACGAAACTTAAATTAAATCAATTAATGAATAAAATTGACAATTTACTACCTTTTAAGAGGCAAAAAAGAGGTCTATTTAATGGATTAGGCTCAACAATTAAATATATAACTGGTAATATGGATGATAGGGATGCGGGGAACATAAATTCTCAGCTTGAGGAACTTATAAAAAACGAACATATTTTCAACAACACGGTAAACAAACAAAGCATATTAAATACGGAAATGATCCAAAGATTTAACAACATTACAACACACATAAACACAGAACAAAGTAGAATTACAGAAATCTTAAAAAAAACACAAGGAACTATGTACAATAGAATAAATAAAGAAGATCTTATAATTTCACAAATACAATACTTGAATAGAATCAATTACAATATTGATTTGCTAACGAATCAAGTTAACAATATAGCCGAAAGCATTGTATTTGCGAAATTAAATATTATTTCTAAATTCATCTTAAGTCATGACGAAATAGAAAATATTTATAATATACTAAATAATCAAATACACAAAATATATTCTGTAGAACAATTATATGAAATACTAGAATTACAAGCATATTATAACAAATCGAATATAATATTTAATGTAAAAATTCCAAAATTTAAACAAGAAACTTTTAATTTTTCTCACATTATACCCTTACCAATAAATGTAACAAGACAAATATTATCATCAAATTATATAGCTTATAATAAAAATTCTATTAACTATTATCATGAAAAATGTTTGAAATTAATAGATATTTATGTCTGTCCCAATCCTACAAGAAGCGAACCTATGGAACAATCACAATGTATGGGTAAACTGTTACGAAAACTACAACCAAAATGTAACGTAAAAGACGTGGGACGATTGGAGTCTATTTCCCAGCCAGAAGATAACTTCTTACTATTTATTAACGTACCAACAACACTTGTACAATCTGACTGCAGTAAACCGTTCAACGTGACTAACACAACAATCCTATATTACGAAAAATGCACAATCAACATTAATGGGTTAACATATGAGGGCAAGGCACAAACGTACCGGGAACACATCAACATAACATTACCTGAATTTGTCGAAATAATTCCTGAAGCCGTCATTGAAGAACTCAACATGCAAAAAATTAAAGTCTTATCATTTCAGTGACCACGACTTGATGTCCGCCTTGAAAATAACAACAACCACTCACCAGTATATCACATACTCATCGATTATGATTATCATTCTAATAATTATCATATCATCAATGTGCTTAGCAAAACGAATTAGAATTTCATACACACCAAAATCGTTTATGTTTGAAAGTATCGTTCGTCCACCTACAGATTCCTTGTGGCCCTCACTATACTCTAAGGGGGGAGGAGTTACCTATGTTACACATAGTCACCAACCAAACCAACAACTGCAGCAACAACAATAACTACAACCACCAACTTAACAAACAAACCAACAGCAGCAACAACAATAACTACAACCACCAACTTAACAAACAAACCAACAGCAGCAACAACAACTACAATCATCAACGTAACATTACCAATAACATTGTTAACTAACATACTTATACAAATTGGGTCAGACATGAATAAGCATCTTTATTTAGGTTCATTTTATTTAATTGTATTTTATTTTATTACTTCCTAGTATAATTCTTAGAATTAAATAATATTATGAAAATGCAATATTAACACATTAATAATTTAATTGTATTTTATTTTATTACTTCCTAGTATAATTCTTAGAATTAAATAATATTATGAAAATGCAATATTAGCATATTGATAGTATAAATATTAACAGACAATAAACTATTATTATTATTAATCAACCACACATAAAGTGAATCTCGTTGTTCTTTCTTTATCTCGCGTGTGAAAAGTGAAAAGAATTCAACAAAAAGTAAAACTAAAGTAATTACTAAAATGAATAAAAAAACTAAACAAAATGCTTTAAGCGTTGAAAAAAAAATTTTTAAAAGAAAAGTGGAAAAATACAGAAATATAAGTAAATTTGCAGTTGTTGCCAATACAGGCGCTCTGCCTTCAAGAGTACAAAGTTGTCCGTCCGTTAGGCAAAATCAAAATATTTTAGAACAGGAAGTGGAAATTTCTAATAATATTGATGAAATAGGGAATGCTGCCAAAAATAATGAAATTAGCCAGCTCAAATCTTGGGCAATCCGTAACAATGTGTCTCAAAATACTGTGACGGACTTGTTGCGGACTTTAAATCTAATGGGCGTTCCTAACTTGCCACTTTGCGCGAAAAGTCTTCTTGGTACCCCAAAGCAAAAAATTTCAATTCAATCCATTACATGTGGGGAGTTTTTATATTTCGGAATTCAAGCTCATTTTCTTGCAGGTTCCTTTAAATACCTAGCAGATAGCAAGGAAGTGCAAATCGATGTAGGAATTGATGGTTTAAAGCTTTTTAAATGTTCTAATCGTGTGTTGTGGCCAATCCTTGGTGCAGTGTGTGGACATCCTCAAGAAAGCCCCTTTGTTATAGCATGCTTCTCTGGTAAAGAAAAGCCATGGAATATAAATGATTTTATGAAAGACTTCTGTGATGAAGTCACTGTACTAAGGAAAGTTGGCCTAAAAACTGGTTCGGTTGAAATAATTAAAAAACGTAATATTCGTTTTTTCATTTGTGACTCGCCAGCTAGGGCATTTGTCACAAGTGTCCAGTCACATAATGGTAAAAGAAGTTGTCCGAAGTGTTGCCAAATAGGATCTTATATGAAAAGAAGGGTGAGTTTTTCTAAACAGGTTCACGATTTACGGTCCGATTTTTCATTTAAAAATAGACCGGATTAAGAACATCACAATATTCAATTTCGACAGAAGGAAAATATTCTTGAAAGAAGTAATTTCGAAATGGTGTCGCAATTCCCCCTTGATCCTATGCACTTAGTTGACCTAGGGGTGACCAAAAAGCTTTTAAGTTTGATCCAAAAAAAGGAAATGTGACTGAGATGAATAAAAAATTAAATTATCTTTCCAAGTTTGTGCCATCTGAGTTTGGCCGGGTTTGTAGAAATTTTGACGAATTTTCGAACTGGAAATCGACTGAATATAGACAATTCTTGCTGTATTCAGGGATATTTATTTTAAAAGATTGTATAGATGAAGATTCATACTACCATTTCCTTCTTTTGCATGCTGGCATAAGACTTCTTTCCAATAACGAATCCTTTCAGAACGAAGGAAATGTTGCCCAAGAAATGTTAGAAGAATTTGTTAATTTATTTGGCATTATTTATGGTGAGCATTTGATAAGCTTCAATATTCATGGGTTGTTACATTTGTCCGACTGTGCAAAGCACTGTGGTCCTTTGGACAACTTTTCCGCATATAAGTTTGAAAATTATATGCAATATTTGAAAAAATTAATAAGGAAACCAAATAAAATAATAGAGCAGTTATATTTCAGGCTTCGGGAAAGACAGGACTCAAATACAATTTTAAATAAATGTTCAAAAATGGGTTCATTTAATATAGATGTTCAAAAGGAAAAAGACTCATTTTGCTTCAGTTCAGAAGCAGAGTCTTTTAAGGCAGTAGGTATACGAAAGGAATCTGGTCATGATATTGTACTAGGGTATAGTTTTCAGCAAATAGAAAATTATTTTCAAGAACCGATAGAATCGTTATCAGGGTTAGGTATACTTGTGGCAAGTCAAATTAATCAAGAACTACTAAGTATTTCCAGAGCAGACATACAGTTTAAATATTTCTGTATTCCACATAAAAACAAATTTATATTAATTCCACTACTTCATAATATTTTCCACGATTTTTCCAATTAAAGCTCTAAAACACGTTTAAATTATTTTTTTAGTTGTAGTTTTTAATATTAATTTACTATAAAACCATTGTACAGTATTTATCGGTTACATGCGGAAAAATGACTGAAAGCACTAACAATTTCAAATTTGAGCACATGTGTCCTGCCAAGGTTCGCCCCTTCACTCACCAGGCAACAAGTTTAAAGCTGCAAGGTTGGAAAATTCTTTCAATTATTAGTTAAAATTAATTAAATGGTAAATTATATATTTACTTATTTTTAATATTTTACTTCTTATTAGGACAAAAGGTCAGTGGCCTTAAAAGAAAACAATTTTATACGAAAGGTGAATATAATAAGGCACCACCTGTCCAAAAAAACAAAGAAAAAGTAATTGAGAGCACAATTGAAATAAGAGAAGATTTTCAAGTTATTGCACCATCACAAGAAGAGATGCTCAAAACACTACTGAAAAACCAAAACAAGATTTTGGAGAACCAAAATCAGATGAAAGAACGTATAGAAATTATAGAAAAAAACATGAAAGAAAACGTAAGTATATATTTTTTTTTATTTTATTTATTTAGTCTATGGGTTAATCCTTACAGACTGATACAATTAAAATATAACAATGTTTCAGAAATGATAATTACATACATATATAAATTGAATCTATAAAGCTTTGTTTTAATAGTAACAAGACAAATTACAGCAAAAACAAAAAATATGGCTTTAACAAATGTCGATTTAACAAATTGAAATCGATACAAGGGTAAAGATTGTTAAAATCACTGCAAATTCTCCGAAAGGGATCGAAGTTACTATTGTTTGTAGTGTAAAACTTAATTCTCAAGAAGCTATAATACCTTGTTGGACGATTGGGTATATTCAAGTTTATTTTGCTCAGGAGAAATTGAGATGTGATGCAGCCGTTTATTAATTTCAGCAGAAAGGTAACATTTAGCATTTGTCGACGGCTCCTTAAGGTTGGAAGCTTAATAAGTCCTAGGCGTCTCTCGTAAGATGGTAATCTTATATTAGAGTTCCAAGGAAGACCACGAAGACAAAATAATAAGAATTGCACTTGTACTGACTCTATTTTATTTGAATGTGAAAGATATTGTGGGTCCCATACAACAGATCCGTATTCAAGTATTGGGCGAACTAAAGTAGTAAATAACATCTTGGTTGTATAAGGGTCAGAGAACTCCTTAGCCCAGCGTTTAATAAAACCCAGAACACCAGTTGCTTTGTTAATCGTCGAGGTTATATGGCACCTGAAGTCCAATTTTTTATCTAAAATAACTCCCAAGTCATTAAATGAATCCACTAGGTCAAGAACAGCATTATTCATTTTATAGAGTCCATTGATTGGTGTTGAGCTTGAGAAAATCATATATTTGCACTTTTTCACATTTAGGTCCATTAAATTATTAGCGCACCAAGCGGTTAAATGTACAATGTCAGCTGGAGACGGAACTGTTGATCAACAGAATCAAGCGATAAGAATAACTTTAGGTCATCTGCATACATTAGTATATTTGAGTTTTCAACAACGGATGGAAGATCATTAATAAATAAAGTAAATAAAAGTGGGCCGAGATGACTACCCTGAGGCACACCTGATATAACATTTATATCAGTAGAGAGCATATTGCCGGACTTGACACACTGCATTCTGTTCTTCAAATAAGATTCGATCCATTTTATTAGAGACGTTCCAAATCCAATTCGATCAAGCTTATGAATAAGTAAATCCATCGTTAACTAAGGTTGTTAATTCTAAGAGATTCGTAATAGTTGATCGACCTTTACAGAAACCATGCTGCGCAGAAGAAAGGATAGACGTTGCTTGATAAGACAATGTATCGCATAAGAGTTGCTCAAACAACTTTGGTATAGTGTTCAGTTTAGCTATACCTCTATAATTGGATATATCAGCTTTAGATCCAGATTTGAATAGCGGAATGATGAACGATTTCTTCCAAATTGGAGGAAAGTAACTCAATTTGAGTGATTTGTTGAATAAATAGGTCAATGGAGTGCTTAGTAAATGAGGACAGTATTTTAAAATACTACTAGGAATACCATCAGGACCGGGATCATACGAAAGTTTTAGATTTTTCATATAAGTCAAAACAGTTTGCTGCTCAATAAGGGGTACATTAAAATTCACTGATTCAGGGATATGGTAAGAATACTGCTCTATATTGCTAAACGTAGACGAAGAATAGGTTGATGCAAAAAATTCAGCAAACATATTACTTATAACTTTATCATCTGACGACTCATAATCTTTAAACTTCATAATCTTTAAACTTCATAACAGAAGGGAAATCTGACACACGCCTCTTCGAGTTGACAAACTTATAAAAAGATTTGGGATCATTTTTCAGGTTATTTTTTATCCTGTTTAAATAAGCACTATAAGCCAGTTGATTAGCAATGGTATATGCAGATCTTGCTGAGGAGTACATGGAATAATTTAGTTGAGATGCATTTTGCTTGTACTTTTTAAATAGTTTACTCTTGCGGTTTTTAAGTCTTGAAAGTTGTTTAGTGTTCCAAGGTGGACCATGGCAGGGGGCAGGTAGTACTCTAGGTATTGAAGATAGGAAGCATTTGTGTAGTATCTGGTAAAATTTTTCGATACTTTTGTCTAAATCATTGCCATAAGATAATTCATTTAACCAGTCGATTTGAGAGAGTTCACGTTGAAGTTTAATGTAATTGACTTAAAACGAAAAATTTTATTTTGCTGAGAAGTATTTGACCGTCGATGAGGTTGGTAGATATAAGTTAATTCAATCGTAGGATGATAACTATCCTCAGGATTTGAAAGCGGGGGATGCTGCGATATCGAAAAGTCTGACGGCTCATTATCAAATACAAGGTCTAACAATTTATCAGAAGTATTTGTGATGCAGTTGATTTGAAAAAGGCAGCACTCCAGTAAACTGTTAATGAAATACTGCGATAATTCCGAAGATTGAAGAGGTGATAAATAATTACAATCAGGCACAGATTTCCAGGACACATTAAAATCTCCCAACACAAGTATAATATCATTTGAATTTACTTTATCTGCAATAACATTTATAGCTTTTAGGTAATCCTCATAGATAGAATATTGCGAGTTAGGAGGAATATACAAGCAAATAATATACATAAGCTGTTTATGTATTTTCACTAATACGCATATAAACTCAATGTGCAAAAAATCATGCAGTATAATTTCTTCTGACGAAAACATAGTTGAGACAGCAATTAAAACACCACCATCCGATTTTTTTACAATATTATTGGCTGTTTGACAACTTTCTCTATCTTTTCTGAAAATTTGGTATCTGGAACACATAATTTCGGTATTATTAATTTTACTATTAAGCCAGGTTTCAGTGAATGCTATAACATCGTTGTCATATCCAAAGCTGTTTCGGTAAATCGATGACAATTTTTAATTAATACCTCTGACATTTTGGTATAAAATAGATATTAGTTTTTTGGGTTGGGATGCACTAAATTAGGCAAGCGAGCATTATTATCATCTTTATAAATGAATTCACGTACTAAAGCATTCTAAGGCCAAAACTCTTGACTAACAATTTGCTGAAACAGTACCTCCGGTACAATTATTTTGAATGATGCTCTATTTCTAGAGTTTATTTTAAAAACGAGAATATCCTGTGGTGAACAATTTTCAAATTTCCTTTGAATATACCATTTCATATCTTCAGCTTTTGTATCCGATACGAAACGTGTAGCAAATATGGTTTTTTTCGGAGGAATCGTACGCAACTCCCTTGGGGCTGTTGACGTATCAGTTATATTTTGATTAAGAACTGTAGACGAGCTCGCTATTGAGGTTAAAGGGACTGGAGTTGAGACATCAAAATTACTTAATTGAGCGGGGCTTAGAGATTTTGAAGCATTATTTAGAGGCACGGCCGTTGATGAGTAGCTCAGATCATTATTTATATCGTTGACATGAATAATGTTACCAACATTATCTGAGGCATTAGGCATAGTTGTTCTAGGCGGCGAATTTTTTGTTAAACTGGATCCGTCATTAATCGTATTGTTATCTTTATTCAACAACCTGGGGCTTTTGCGGCGAATTGTGGATGGTGATTGTAAACTATCTAAAGTTTTAAAGTCACTAAAAAGTTTTCCATATTCATTAATTTGTTCTGTTAAATGGCCAAGGTTGTTCTGGATTTGCAGGAAATTGTTTTTAGTGCTCTGGAAGAATTTAAAAAATTCAACACTGACTTTCTGGCAACTATTACAACGCCAATGAACGTTTTTGTTTTTAGCTATTGACTCGCCCACTAAGCCAGAAATACCAACGCACTTAAAATGGTATGAACCGTGACATAACCAACAGATTATCATTCTATCATCCGATCCTTCTAAAGTACATCCCTTTTTTAAGCATGCCATCTTGGAAATTAACGATGAAACAATCAAATATATGTATATAATTTTTAGTTTTTATAAATAATCCGATGCAATTACTTTTGCTCACTGGGTAGTGATAAATGATAATGCATTTTACAATTAACAACGAGGGGTATTGCAGTGAATAAGCAGTGATAATTCAACTGTCGTGCAGTATTGCCAGTATTATGATAGAATGAAACAGTGGAAGTTTGGTTGTTTATGTATGTATATATGTATGTATATGTGTATGTATGTATATGTGTGTATGTATGTGTATGCATATGTATTTGTATGTGTTTACATATATATATATATATATATATATATATATATATATATATATATATATATATATATATATATATATATTATATATATATATATATATATATATATATATATATATATTATATATATATATATATACATATATATATATATATATGTATGTATGTTTATGTATGTTTTTTTTTTTTTTTTTATGGACGTAATGATAGCAACTATCAATAGTGGCCCCACGACAACTTCACTAGCACCACCCTGGGACAGCTTTGGCATTTCATCAGGGTGGGTAGTATTATCAGTATTATTCCTACGTCCTCCTTAGTTCCTAGGTAAGGAGGTTCGGAACTGATGCGCATATTTAATCGTCAGTAGCTAACGAATCCTAAGACGTACTAACTCTCCTACGAATCTGTGCTAATCTGCGAAGTTCTATTAGAACAAGCTGTACAAAACTACACACTCTGGTCCAATTCAATAAGGATTCCAGCATGGTCGGAATAATATTCTCCGGGCTGATCGTACGCCCCAAGCCTTCCTCTAAATACGACCTCCAGTTGCTGAATCGTGAGCAGACAAAGACGACATGCTCAGCATCCTCAACCACATTCCCACCGCAGTGTGGACAGAACGGAGAGTCGTCGTGCTTTAAACGAAATAGATATGACCTAAAGCAACCATGTCCAGACAAGAACTGTGTTAGGTAATAGTTCAGATCACCATGTTTCCTAGTCAGCCATAATCTGATGTCGGGTATTAATGAATAAGTCCATCTTCCCTTTTCAGTGGTTGACCACCGTTCTTGCCATTTTTGCATACATAAATCAGAGTTATCCCTATTCATGATTTCTAAATCGATAGGGATCATACCCGCAATGATAAAAGCCGCCTCGTCCGACACTGTCCGAAATGCACTACATACTCTTAAAGCAGCTAGCCTATACACAGGGCATACCAGCCCCACATATGTGGAATATCTAAGTGAGTCTGACCATACCGGGTGTGCATATAGGATAATGCTCCTTACTACTCCAGCGAGCAGTTTCCTCTGAAGATACTTTGGCCCTCTCGTGTTTGGCATGATCCGAGATAGCGCCAAACAGGTCCCTGATGCTTTGGATGCTATATATCGCAAGTGCTCGCGAAAAGATAGCCGTGTGTCAATCATCACACCCAGATATTTCAGAAATGCCTTTGATTCTATGGAACAGGTGCCAACATTGAGGGTAATAGTTTCCCTAGCCTTACGACTACTAATCAAAACCGCTTCGGTTTTATGATCAGCTAGAGTCAATCCCATTGCAGTGATCCAGGACTTTACTAATTGTACACTGGCATTTGCAATGGTTTCTGCCTCCAGCAATTCCTTAGCTTCACACACCAGCGCTATATCGTCTGCGAATCCCACAATCTGCACTCTCTCAGGTAACCTCAACCTTAGTACTCCATCATACATTACGTTCCACAACAATGGTCCAAGTATCGATCCTTGGGGAACACCACCACTAATCCTACGTTTCCTTATACCCGCATCTGTACTATAGATCAATTCCCTATACCGGAAATAATCCTGCACTATCCCTATCAGATATTCTGGGATGTCCAATCGAGTTAGAGCATCAACAATATGCACCCAGCTCGCTGTGTTGAACGCGTTCTTCACATCCAGCGTCACAACTACACAGTACTCCTTTGTGCCATTCCTCCAACTCCTGCCATAGATAGTCCGTGCAGCAGTTTCTACTACCACGTTTATAGCATCCACTGTTGACCTCGCCCTCCTGAAGCCAAATTGGTTGTCTGATAGACCATTTCTGTCATCAACGCAATTCGCAAGTCTTCGGCAGATCACACCCTCTAGCAACTTCCCACATGTATCTATCATACACAGTGGCCGATAAGATGAGGGATCATCTAGGGGTTTATTGGCTTTTGGTATTAATACCAACTTCTGCCTCTTCCATCTTGTTGGAAAAATTCCCCTACCTAAGCATGTATTCACCATTCTTAAGAACTGCTGGGGACAAAGCCTGACGGCCTCCTTTAATACTATATTTGGAATGCAGTCGAGTCCAGGTGCCTTCTTGTCTCTAAACCTAGAGACAACGTCCTCAATCTCAGCTATTGTAACCGGGGGAAAATTTAATGTCCCAATTGGAGGGTTGTGCTCCCAAGGTGGTGCGTCCTGCTGGAGAAAGGGGTGGTCTACAATTTCCTCCAGGATTGGCCCCTCACTCGGTTGCAACGGGGTCAGGCATTTAAGTTTTTTGGTGACTAGCTTATATGCGAGACCCCAAGGATTATCATCCACCTCATCACAGATATTAAGAAAACACTGCCGCTTGCTCCTACGAATTGCATCCTTTAGGGCCTTCCTCCTATTCCTGTAATTCTCCTGGTATACGCTATTCTCTAACCTACCTCGAGTTCTTGTATACTGCCTTCTGGCACGTATACACTCCGCCCTCAAGCCGGCAATATCATCATTCCACCAATAAACCGGTGACCCCTTTACGGATCCTTTCCGCCTCACCATAGATGCATCGCACGACCGCGTGATATGGTTTACCAATTGTTCTGCCATATCCTCAGCTGAACCATTTAATTCCATACCTTCCATACAGATGGCAAAAATATCCTTATCAAAGGTATTCACTTTCCATTCCGACAAACCTTGTGCACATGCCGTATATCATCCTGTATATCCATAATTATGGCACTGTGATCGCTGTGAGTATAAACATCAGATACTCTCCAGTTTACACGGTTTATAATGGTATCGCTGGCAAACGTAATATCAATAATTGAACCACCATTTCCTCCTCTAAATGTTTCCTCATCTCCAGAATTCAAGAGCACAACATTTAGCGCAGAAAGGGCCTCTAATAGCATCCTTCCCCTTGCATTTGTCAATGGGCAGCCCCATTCAACAGCCCACGCGTTGAAATCCCCTGCTATTATAACAGGACTCCTGGCTGCAGCGTCCATCACTATGTTGTCTATAATAACACGAAAGTCATCAATAGAATACCTAGGAGGAACATAACAGCTGTACAAACATATGCCGGAAACAGTGGCCCGCGTGTACCCACATTGCGGTGATAACCTCTCCCTCAATATCAAAGAACCGGTAGTCCATATAGCTGCTGTATCTGTATCATCAGTAACCCAATTTGCAGATACAATCTTCTTATATGGCTCGCTGAGTACAGCAACGTCTACCTTTAAGTCTCGTACGGTTTGCCTAAGCAACTCCTGTGCTGCTTGGCAATGATTGAGATTTAGCTGTAATATGCGCATCCTGATTTTTAAGTAGTGTTTAACCTCTAAGCTTTTGCAGCGCCCTCTTGTAGTACGGGCAAACTACGCATCCGGTGACATGGTCACCATTAGTACTTCCACCCTTTCTACAGAGCATGCACGAAGGTCTGTTAGAACATGTTGCAATCTTGTGGCCAGCTTCCCCACAACGCAAGCAATTTCCGGATAGATCCTGGCCGCTACAATTCGTCGCCCTATGTCCAAAATCGAGACAGTTGTAGCACCTCTTCGGTGCTATCTTTTCCCGTATTCGACACACGACCCAGCCGATGCGTATCTTGGACATCTCTAGAAGGCGTCTAGCTAGAGGAGCACTCAGGCCAATCGTGGCAGTTTGTGTTCCCCCATACGCTCTCCTCAGTGATTTAATTGCAGTCAACTGCAGTACCTTAAAATCGTTGGATTTACTAACTATGGCGTCATAGATGTCCTCCTTGGAAGTCACCTCATCTATGTCCCTAATTTCAATCCTAACCTCTTGGGATAGTGCCCGTACTTCGGCAGTCCCACCCAGTACCGCTTCCACCTCCGACCTGAACACACCTATATTCTGGTGAGCGGGTTTAGTGAGCTCCAGTAGCAGCTCACCCTTCCCAGTCTTCCGAATGCCCTTCACATTCTCCCCCAGATTACTAAGTTTAGGGTCCTTCTTCACTTGCTTGAGAATATCAGCATAGGAAGCGTTCCCACATGTTTTAATAACTAGGGCATCCGAACGTGACCCCTGCTTACTCCTAATCCTATTTCTATTCGCTTCCCTGGGACGGACCTTTATCCACCCAGGTTCCTTAGTGCCTGGGTTCGGCAAAGCAGCACCATTCGCTGCCGCCGATCCCACACAGCTACCTTCACTACTCCTGATTGCATCTACTGCATCCTTCCTCTTCTTCTTAGCCCTATTCCCCTTTGGCCCAAGAGTACTTTCATCTCTCCTACGCTTCGGGGTCGCACCTGCAGGGACAGGGGGAGATAGTCTTACCATAACCCCTGTCTGCGTCTGCTTATTGCAGGGCACCTTGAGCTGACCAGTTCCACTGCTCAGCTCATCTGCCACCTGCATATACAATGCCTGTATTTCTCGAGACATCGATACTATATCCTTGTGGACATTCGATCTTGTCTTGAGAAAGTCTAATAGCTTTGCTATCCTCTCTCCTAGTTTTTCAACCTTGCCTTTCGGTTCCTGACCACCGTCTGTGGTGCCAAAACCTACCCTATGCGGCGTGTTCACCGCCGTAGGGGGCGACCTCGCGATCACCGGCCTCTTCAGGAATGGATTCTCAATTTCGCCATTTCCAGAGCCTTCCGCTTCTAAATTATTTTTATTGATCTTCATTCAATTGGGTCCAAACTCGCAGCCGCTGTCTCCGTTCGTTGTGCAGTCACGTTTAGATCCCATGGGTGTCTTTGCAAGCAGTGAGGTCCATGCGAGGGTTGACGAAGAGACCTTATGGATCAATCCGCCAGAGCCAGATCCGTGCTAACCGGGAATCAACATCCGGACCTACACCACCAACTTAATGATGACGAACTTCAAACGTACTTTGAGACTTGCCAAGTTTTAATAGGACGGAGGCAGTTGTGGCATTAGCCTGAGAGCCATTTCTGTACAAATTCACTCATACATACTTAAGTCCCAGAATACCACATCTACCAGCCCAGGGTTCTACCATTTCAAATCGTTTTCCCAGGAATGCCATAATTAAGACCGTACTGGACTTGGTCTTAATGCCAGGGACTTCAAAGCCCCATCTCAGTGTGCCAAATAAAGGGCCACACTGAATAACAGGTCTTCTTGGGGCATCTTTGTTCAAGCCCTCCAACCCGTTATAATAACTCAGGGCCGCGGGGTCGTTACTCCCCGTTAATGTTTATGTATGTGTATGTATGCATATACATATATGTATGTGTGTATATATGTGTATGTATATGTATGTATGTATATATGATTTAAAAATTGTTTTTTATAAATGTTTTTTAAATATATGTATATGCATGTATAGGTTTAAATATTTTATTATTGTTCATATATTGTAAATTTATTTAAAATTTGTTTGAATCTTTTTGTATTTTGTTGACAAATAATTTTGTTTCACAAACAAAATATTTTTTCATATCAAATAAAATAATTAATTTCCTGAAGAAGTCACACAAAGGAGTGACGAAATATTGAAATTAAAAATTAAACTAAAATAAAGAGACCTTAAGCTTAAAAATATCAGAATACAATACTTCTTTATTGTTGCTTAAAACAAAATTTTAGTACTGAATTTTATATTTCAATAGTGTCTCTTGATATGAAATGTTATATACTGTTATAGGAGACAACATGTGTGCAAATATATGATGTTAAAAGCAACGGTTTGTACTTTGTATTTTAATTATTTTATTTTGGTTATTTTATATTGTACTAGCTACTTGGACCCGTCGTTGCCCGGCTTCCCCAACTATTCGACTTTGTACAAAAGGTTTTCATTTAATGCTTTGCATCCACCTTCTAGAAAATTAAAAACTGTTTTGCTGTATTTGCAGTATAAATATTTTTATTTCTTTACTTAAACATTTTCGGATTATATGGGCGCGGTGCGATGGACGTGGCCTATTTCTATGATACTTTCCTGATATGTAACTTCATAATACTGATAACTTGTGACCACAGTTGCCATAGTTGGTAACATTCTACCAAAATTGGTAATATTTTTTAGAGTTGTAACTTAGTAGCTTTGTCTTTAAGGCTTGACAAACTATCAAATTATTGCTTTTCTCTTATCATATTTCCGCATTACTCAAGACTGAGAAAAAAAAAATCATTAAAATGACTTCTTCGCTTCGAGCTGTGTAAACGTATTATAAGTGACTCCGTGTATTATTAAATTTAAAAAATATAAATAATACTATTCTAAAATATAATTAAGATTAAAATATACTAGAAAAAAATTGCTATAAACTAGTGCATTTAAACAGAACTTTTAGATCCTTTTTAATAAACTTTTTAATAAATAAAAAATTGTTTTACTAAATAAAGTCATAACAAGTCTGTTTACTTAAAATAAACAAAAACAACACAAACATAAATTGACTGTATAACAAAAAGTCCAGCAAAACAAAAGCTGCAATAAAAGAAAATAAAAATAAAAACAAAACCTTGCCTAAAAGAAAAAAAAGAGCCACTTATAATATGGAAAACAGAAGCGAATCCTCTTCTAAAAGAGTAAGAGAATCTCAACAAACACAAGACGCTTTGCTTGAAAAATACAACAATAAGGTACCCCGACTATCAAGTGTGGATAAAACCTTTTTGAGGGACTTAATAAAAGAGAGTGAATATCTTACAGCAGAAGCAATAAAAATTTCTATAAGGGAAAGCGAAAATAAAACATCAGCTGTTATTAAAAGTTCGATAAGAGAGAGCGAAGAAAATCATTTTGAGTATATTAAAACTTTAATTAAAGAGAGTGAAAGGAGAATTTTGTCTGTTTTTGAAAAGGAAATAAATGATATTAAAAACGAATTGTACTCTGTAACAGAAAGAGTTGAACAATTAGAATTGAAGAGTGTTAAAGTTGGTGAAACAGAAAAGCAAATATTGGATTTGAAAAGAAAAATAAATAAACATGAAAATTCGGTAGTTGCTAGCAGTATACGAATTAATGGGATACCGTACTATGAAAATGAAAACTTGCAAAACATTTTCAATAATATATGTAATAGCATAAAAATAACTACACCTAGAATTGAAAACATATACAGACTTAAAAAGATCTATAAAAATAACAAACCATATAATCCGAAGGAAGAAACTGTAGTTATCAAACTCCACTCTCCGTTTGAGAAAAATTTTCTTTTAAAATCCATTTACAAATATCGAAGGGAAAACAAAACAAATCTTAAATTAACTCATGCTGGTTTTGAAAGCAATGAATCTATTTATATAAATGAGGATCTAACGCCACAAAACCACAAAATATTCAAAGCGGCTTTAAATGTTAAAAAAAAGAGATAAAAACATAAAATCTGTATTTACCTTACGTGGCCTCGTATATATTAAAAAGAATGACGCTGATGACCCTATTCTGTTGGAATTCTTGGATATGTTTTTTCGTCAATGACATGATTTTACTCATTTTGTTTTTACTATTTTCATTTCTATTTTCAAATTTTATTGCTAAGAGCATTATATTAATTATCTATTTTATTTACGAAATTTTAAACTTGTTAAATTCTATATTTCCTTATTTTTATTGCGTTGCGTTAATCTCTGTAGGAAACTATGAGTTTGACTAACACATCATTTAATCAAATTGATTCCAGAGAGAGTAACTTCAATATGATCAGAATCTTAGCTAATCGTCATAAATCGTTTACAATATTTCATATTAATGCTCAAAGTTTACTGCCAAAAATTGATGAATTTCGATATTTAATTGAAAATTCTGGTATTGATGCCATATGTATCTCTGAAACGTGGTTCAATGAAGAAATTGATGATGGTATATATCGAGTTGAAGGCTATCGCCTCTTTAGATCAGATAGGTCTGGGAATGGAGGCGGTGTCGCCATATACATTAAGAATCATGTTTCAAGTAAACTGGTTACTTGTTATTGTCAGAATAATGATACAGAGTTCATTTTTATAGAAATAAATTATCACGGCACCAGGATGCTACTGGGATGTGTTTATAGACCTAACAGAAATATAAAATTTGATAGTTTAATTGAAAGACTTGAGGACCTGTCGGTAACGTATTCCGATGTCATCATTGCAGGTGATTTCAATAGTAATTTACTTGTAACAGATGAACTAGATACAATTATGTCAAGTTTAGGTCTAACTTCGGTAAATAACACAAGACCAACTCATTTTACTAACACATCGGCAACATTGTTAGATTTGTTCTTTGTGAATAAGAAGAATAACGTGTTACATTATGAGCAGTTATCTGTAACATCTTTCTCTAAACATGACGCCATTTTCATTTCGTACGATTTTATATGTGAGGATTCTGTGCAAAATTCTACTTTCAGAAATTTCAAAATTATTGACTATCAGTCCTTATGTAATGATATTGTAAATACTGATTGGGATCAGATATACCACTTACAAGACGTTGATGATAAAATGAACTGCCTTAACGACTTGATATTAAGGATATACAATAGTAGGGTACCTATCACTACAAAAACATTACGGAAAGGCAGCCGGCCATGGTTTAGCAACGAGGCGAAAATGTTGATAGCTCAACGTGATCGGTTATATAGGTTGTGGAAACGGTATAGGACTCCCGAGTACTTTGCTGAGTTTTGTCTTGCCAGAAGGGCTGTTGTTCGGAGGATAAAACATGACAAAAGTAGATACTACTGTAACAAATTTAACTCAGCTACAGATAGTAAAAAAACGTGGAAATATATAAAGGATATTGGAATTGGCAAGGCAACATATCGACCAGTAGATATTGATGTTAATGAAATTAATGAAAACTTTATAAATATCCCACTACCAAATATCCAGTCCGACTTTTATAATCAAAATCGCGGTGTAATGGTTCCTAGCTTTATTGAGCATTTTGATTTTCAAACTGTTGAATTCTTTGATGTAGTTGAGGCTTTTTATAAGATGGAATCTAATTCGATTGGATTGGATGGTATTGATCCGAGATTTGTGAGGATTATTTTACCATGGATCGTTAAGTACGTGACACATATTTTCAATAGTATTATGATGACTTGCACTTTTCCAAAAATATGGAAACATGCCAAAATAGTCCCAGTACCAAAATCTGGAAATGAGTACCGTCCAATTGCCATACTACCCTACTTTTCTAAGGTGTTTGAACGTCTGCTACATAAAAAGATTTATAAATACTTAAATGATAATAACCTGTTGACCAGTCGTCAATCTGGCTTCAGACCTCGACGTAGCTGCATAACGACACTTGTTGATGTAGTGGAAGAAATAAGAGCAAACTTGGATGACGGAAAGTTTTCATTTTTAGTACTACTGGACCATTCTAAAGCATTTGATACGGTTGATCACTCTTTACTTTGTATGAAATTGCATAAACATTTCGGTTTTTCTTTACTAGCTACAAAACTAATTCAGTCCTATCTAACGGGTAGAACTCAATCTGTGGTTAATAATAATCACATTTCTCGACCTTTACCTGTTGCTCGAGGTGTACCTCAGGGTTCCATTCTTGGGCCATTACTTTACTCTTTATATGCAAATGATCTGCCACAACAACTTTGTTTTACCAGCATACAAATGTATGCTGATGACGTTCAATTGTATCTCAGCAGTACCCATGATTCAATTGTATCAAAAACTCAGGAATTGAACTATGATTTGGAACAAATATTTGTCTGGGTTTCAGCAAACGGCTTAAGAATTAATCCCAAGAAGTCTGTTTTTCTCGTTATATCTAAAAATATAATTAAATTTGAAACTGATATTAACCTCTCTATTGGCGGCTCTAAAATCGAACGTGTGAAAACAGCAAAAAACTTGGGTGTGACGTTTAACGAGACATTAACTTGGTCTGATCACATAAACCAAGCTTGCGGTAGGGTGTGTAGTATGCTGCGGAATTTGTGGGCTACTCAAAATTTTACTCCTGTAAGAATAAGATCACTATTAGCGAAAGCGTATCTTCTACCCACGTTACTATATGGGTCTGAGATTTTTTCTGGATGTTCTTCCCGTGACATGAGAAAGCTTAGGACAACATATAATAATATTGTTCGTTATATCTATGGTTTAAGAAGATATGACAGAATAACAGCTTTCTCTATGCGTTTTATGAACCTGTCTTTTAATAGTTTCTTAAATATGAGATGCTTAATTTTCTTGCATAAGATCATTGTTACGGAACAACCGGAATATTTGTTTAATCGCCTCAGATTTGCAAGATCCCAAAGGGGCAGGTCTATTATTCAGTTGCGTCATCGTAACCATGCTTCAGAATGTCAGTTTTTCATCATGAGTATTCGTCTCTGGAATCAACTTCCCACCTATCTTCAAAACATAAACAACGCAACTAATTTCAGGAAATTACTTAATGAATACTTAAGTGCTTAAAAGCATAACAATTTTTATCCTTCTGACAAGATACACTATTTAATAATTATTTATATTTTAATCGTATTATAATTATTTATTTAATTGTATTTTACATTACTATTTATAAAATCAATTTTGTCATATGTTTTATTTTTATATTTTATTTTCCTTTTTTTATGTCATATATATATATATTTTTTTTTCTTTTAATAATATTAATATTTTTATTCATTTAGTTTATTTTTTTTTCATTTCTCAATTTCCCATTTTCTTTTGTATTGACTTGTCTGATTCTAATACTGTAATTTATAAGATCACGTGTCTTGTTGTATTAGAAAATCGTTAATAAATAAATAAATAAATAAAAATAAATAAATAAATCTAAAAAAAAAAAAAAGCAACTGTGTGAATGTGCGCCAAATTGTTCAACGGCGTAATATGCAAATGTCATAATAAGGAGCTTTTGTTCACATCGGCTTTGATGTTATGTTTGTTTATTTATAATAAGTTTGAGTTAGATGTGAACATTTTTAGACAAATTAAAAATATTCTTCATCTTGTGTTCTGTATGGATAAGTAAGTATAAACATTACTGTTTTATGACAAATATATTGAAATATTTTTTCGTTTAGATTTATCATAAAAAGCGAAAGGTGGCAAAGCAAATCGGTAAAATAATTATTGAATGCATAAAACCAAATATTTGACAAGTTGTTTATTTCTTACAGAAATGAAGAGGAAATTACATTGAGAACCAAGAAGTTTCGTTCGGAGTGGAAGCTTGGCTTTTGGAAAAAGCAGGCCAATGTTACTGTTCAGTCTGCGAAAGGACATTAGTTAATCATTTGTCACATTTAAAGAATCACGCAACAAAAAGTGCACATATTCAACGCTTAGAAAAGAAGTACAATTAAGTTCAACTTGACCAGTTTTTTACTGAGGAGCAGAGATCTCTGAATAAACAAGTAATGCAGGCGGAATTGACATTGGTCATGTTTTGCATTTGCCACAACCTACCCTTCCTTTTAATGGATTTTTTTACTTTTCTGCTACGGGGATGTTGTCCAGATTCTCGCATTGCGAAATTGATTAAGTGTGGTCGCACTAAGGCTACTCAATTGGCTGACACATTAGGAGGAAAAGCCCGTGAAAACATAACATCAACAATGCAGTCCTCAAAGTTTTCCCTTATAGTTGATGAAACAACTGACGTATCAGATTGTAAATGCTTGGTATTGGTCGTGAGGTACTTCGACAAAATTTCGAAATCAATCAAGGACAGATTTTTATCTCTCCTGGGATTGGTTCAAGCTGACGCCAAATCCATATACGAAACAATCGAAGTATTTTTTGATAAGAATAATATTCCCATAGAAAACCTAATTGGTTTGGCAACGGACGGAGCGAGCACAATGGCTGGAGAATTAAATGGCTTAAAAACGAAACTTAAACGCGACACAGATTTCTTCTATATAAAATGTACATGCCATTCATTGCATTTGTGTTTGAGCTATGCATGCAAAAAACTGCCACTGGATGTTGAAAATCTATGCAGAAAGGTTTATAATTTTTTCGGTCATAGTTCTAAAAGAATCCATGAACTTAAAGAATTTCAAGAGTATTGTAACTCTGAACCGCACAAAATGCTGGGACTTTCCGTAACTAGATGGTTAGCGTTGGAAGCGGTCGTTTCAAGAATAATTAAGCAGTGGAAGCCCCTAGAGCTATATTTTCTATCATGTGCACTGGAGGTAAACGGAGGTAAGCCAATTGAAATTTCAAATTTGTTGGCAAATGAAGAAATAAGGGTTTATATGATGTTTTTGTCATACATATTGAAAATTATTAACAACCTAAGTAAGGAATTTCAATCCGAAACAGTCCGTTTGCCTTATTTGTTTCAGCAACTAGATATTAATTTTAAGCTTGTTGCTTTTAATTATATTAAAAGCAGTTATATAAAAAGCATCGAATGTTTAAACAATTTTGTAACCAATAATTCCGAAAACTTTTTACCTCCACTGGAAGTATTTATGGGTAGTGAAGCGAAAAATTATTTAAAAGACAAAAATTTCTCGGAATCTCAACAAATAGAAATTAAAGTATGCTGTAGTAAAGAAGAGATTTGATTTTAGTAGAAGTGATTTAAAATCTTTGTCTATTATAACACCAAATAACATTATCAATCAAACCAAAGACTCTTTTTTAAATTTTTTAAATGCATTTTCATATTTAAATGACTATAATAATGATACAATAATTACACAATGGAGACATCTTACTCTATTTGAAAATGATCTCCATCAAGCAGATGATATTTTATCATTCTGGCAAAACATAAGTTCTATAAAAAACGGACTTAATGAATATAGCTTTAAGGAACTGACTGATTTTATATATAATTTAATGTGCAGCTGCAGAAAGGAAGTTTTTTAGTCTAAGTTTAATAAAAACCAAATTGAGAAACAGGTTAGAGCTCAATTCTTTAAACAACATAATGATAGCTAAGGAATTGAGTTTAGGTAATGACCAACATTATGTTTGGTCAGCAAAAGATTATTTTAAATGACTGCAATATTAAATAATTTGTTTAAATTAAATACGGAATTCGTAGGTATAATTAATTGAAATATTTATTTATGTTCTAAAATGAATTAAAACGTATTATGTTATGATTTTTATTAATAAAAGTTGTTCTTTTTATTGTAATAAAAATAAAGATTTTTGTTTATATAAAAAAAAATTTTGGTAACTTTTCAGTAACATTTTCGGAAAATTTTGGTAGAAAATTTTTTTACTCAGTGGCAACCGTGCTTGTGACAAGTTTCGTAACTTTTGGTGAAGAAACAAACATTTGAGGAGGAAAAATATTTTCAGGTTATATGGGCGGGATGCGGTGGGCGTGGTTATGTTTGATAAAACTTAAATTATTTCTTGACTGAGTTGATCAAAGGATCTGTGCAAAATTTCAGCGTTCTACGACCTCTCATTATACCTTTTGCCATGAAATGCCATGGGATGTATGAAGAAATCCCACTATGTGCCACACACACTTGAGATATATGTGTAGCCTCATCGATATTTGCGGCGCATTGTAGAATTGTTTCCTACTTAAGTTTTAAACACTTAGACGACAGCAGACTTCACGGCTTCAAGTGCTGTCAACTTCAAATGCTGCTCTGAAGTCAGCTTCATAATTATTTTGAAGACAGCAATAGCATACAACACATTTTAACAATACAAATTTCAGGGATGCCGCATTTATATTTTATAATGAATAAAATTAAAGTTATTGATAAAAATGTAATAATATCACGAAAAACTATAAAAACACATACATTTATTTCTATATTGCATTTTTGTAATGTTCTTTTATGTTTAATATTAAAAAAAGTTTTTGTTCTTATATTTCCAATTTATATATATAAAGGCAACACTATATTTGTTTATTGCTGCCCCTCAAAATAGAAAGTAGCCTAAGTTGGCAGCAGCAGCAAATGCTGTTGTGGAGTCCTACTGCTGTGCTGCCGTCAAAATAATCGTTTTCATTTAAACACATGGATTTTTATTTTGGACATATTGCTGCTTGCTGTATGCTGTCGTCTAAGTGTTTAGAGCTTAAGTTGGCAGCAGCAACAAATGCTGTTATGCAGTCCTGCTGCCAAAATAATCGTTTTCATTTAAACACATGGATTTTATTTTTGACATATTGCTGTCTGCTGTCGTCTAAGTGTTTAGAGTTTTATTGTTATATTTTGGACAATTAAGACAATATCTTTATAAATTATAGCCTATGTGTTATTCTGATGTATAAGCTAAGTTATTGTAAAGTTTCATTAAAATCCATTCAGTACCCTACAAGATATGAGTGACCGAAACTAATACACACATAAAATTTAGACTAATACATTTGGAACAATTTTTAGTATTACCGAACAATGTCTATGTAGTAGTTTAATTTTTGACATTTGTCACTCTAGTTCTCTATTTATATCTGTGTCAGCCAAAGTATAATAAAAATTAAATAGTTTTTAAATATAAATGTATATTTAACATACAATTTAGGTAAATATATGTAAGTATACTGATCTATTCATTATTATATTTGCTATATTAAATTAACTCATAGACATATTGTTCAAATATGTGATAAACGTTTGAAATCACAAGGGAAAGTCAACACCAGCTATCAAAAAATCTGGTTGCAACAGGAAACGTTGGGTGAAGAGCATGAAATCTTCAATGCCAACAAGTTGGAAGCGATTGTAAGTATCTAAAAATCATCTTTGTTTTGCATTTGTACTGAAATATTTGATAATTACTAGGTCGCATCAAAAACACGGATGATGGAACAGTACAACAAAACAGAGGATAGAAGTTTACATGATTTTTAATTGGGTATGTAAATAAATATGTAAATTTTTTTTAAATATATAATAAAAATGAAATATTGAATTGGAATAAACGTGTTTTATTTCATCAGTTTGGTTAGGTTAAGTTTGATACCTTTCATGGGTGACTGTCACCAGTGACAAATTTATACATAGTAATAACATTAGAGTGAGTAGTTCGATTATATGTTTTATGAGCGATAAAATTCATAGGTTAGAGAGGAATGCAAAATCACACGTAAACATTTTGCTCACATTGGCCTTAATAAAGTGATAGAAACTTTGTTCTACGTGGTGATGCATGGAAACGTCTTCACTATTGACAGTCAGATGACCGACACTGTTCTTGTAGGGTAGTCTTTGAGTGAAAGATTAACAAACATCCACACTCACAAACATTCGGCTTTACAATATTAGTAGGATTTTAGTTATTTTATATTATAACTGAAATTTATTTGTTGGTGGTCAAGCAATGCCTATATGCATTTCATTAGTGGTTTACCAAAACATCACTAGACTTTAAATACAGTTTTGAAGAGTCAAAAACCTCTTATCTTATACACATACTTCCGAAAACCATCTGAGAATCCACAAATTGTAGATTACCAATTATCATCAGAATAAGCATAGTAGGCCTTGAAAGTCATACAAAACTAACCCAACAAATAAATTATATTAAATATTAATCTATTTTACTGTTCTACACCTTTGTACAATTAGAAATTTATTGGATAACACGAAAAGTATGTGCATAAGATAAGAGGCTTTTCACTTTTCAAAACTGTGGTTAAAGTCTACTGATGATTTGGTAAAGCACCAATGAAATGCATATAGACATTGCTTGACCACCAACAAATAAATTTCTTTTAAAATAGAATTGTGACAATATGTCATATGAAATTTTCATAATATTTTATTTATTTTGTATTTGTATGTTGAAATACTTTACAAAGTAAATTTGCAAAGTATTTGGTGCACAGATGCCGACGGAGTGACTTAGACTATATGCCGGCGATGTTATTAACCCGTATTTTCTTCCGTTACTGTGACTGACTGTACACGACCTATGCCTTCACATAGGAAGTAGCAACGTAGTTAACCACGGAATATTCCTCAGAAGAACTGTAAAACTATACAGTTATCTGAGGTGTTGAAATTAACTAGTGCGAGTGAGACGCAAAACTCTCGAAAGAGAGTAAACAATCAGTGGTCTGGCTGCACTTAAAAGATAATTGCCAACGAGGCTTGATGTTAACTGACTCAGAGCTGCTTTGCGACTGATTGAATATTATATTTAGTTATTTTATATTAAAAAATAAAAGATTTAACTCTAAATAAAGTGTAAGTAAAATGAACTATTGACAAAATGAAGTGCACAACATATTTATTGCACGCTTGTTAAAACTGTCCACTCAAATGAGGTGCAATGATTTTTGTATTGTTTGCTCTCTTGTTCTCTGTATTTACTGTTTAGTTGAGCGTCTTGAAAAAAAGTTCGCCGTACACCACCTAATATAAAACATTGTTGCAAGGTGATTTTGGGGTCGCCAAAATACATTTTTCATTATATCTTCGACACATATAATCGGATCTCAAAGAGTGATATGTCGATGTTTTTGTCTAGAGGAGGCCAATGTTTTTCTTTAATAGTCATTGGCCTCAAATATTTCGTTCTTGTATTTACCCAACAGATCTTAGTTCCTACCACCCTAATGTGCCACCCTAATATCAGAATATTACAGCAAGCAAAAAAATCATTAAACTTTTGCTAAGGAAAACTTCCTCAATAATTCCAACACAAAAGAAAGGAAAACCTGCCGCAACAATATATATATATATATATATATATATAAATATATATATATATATATATATATATATATATATATATGTATCTATATATATATATATATATATATATATATATATATATATATATATATAAATATATATATATATTTATATATATATATATATATATATATATATATATATATATATATGTATATATATATATATATATATATATACAATATATATATATATATATATATATATATATATATCTATATATATACATATATATATATATATATATATATATATACAATATATATATATATATATATATGTATATATATATATATATATATCTATATATATACATACATATATATATATATATATATATATATATATATACAATATATATATATATATATATATATATATATATATATATCTATATATATACATATATATATATATATATATATATATATATATATATATATTCGTTTATATGTACTTTCTTTAATGAATGCTGGAACAGGTCTCTGGTGTCTACATACTGGTACAAAGTCTGTGTTCGTACGTCATGTTTTACTGATATGATTACAACTTTGTTGGCGAGAGGGGAGAAGGGAAAAGTAACGAGTACTCAAGCGCATGTATTGTCAGTACGTTTTGCTTTCTCATTCGTAAAGCACACAACTATATGTTCATGAATACAACCATATGTACATGTCGTCAACAAGACATGAATTGTGTGAACACGAATGCAAATTCAGAAAAGAAAAAGTAAGACATGACTCGTATGAACACAGACAAAATAGCACTAGTGAGCAGTTGAGCTATATTTTCTTAACTGTCATCCCTAAATACGGGCGGCAAGCGTTTTTTATAAAGTTCTCATGTCCATACATTTTGTATGGAGCATACCGATATAACGCGGCGGCAACGCTTTGCTATTGGAAAATCCGATTTTGACAGAGCGTTTTCTAATGAAGTTAGTTGCAAAAGAAAACAATTGTAACCAGAGAAAAAAGCCAAAATATTACAAAAGTGAAATAAATAATAAAAGAAAAAATTTGTGCACTTCGTATTAGAAAATGGAGGTAAGAAAATATTTCCAATATCATTATATACATACATATGTATGCACGTTTGTAATTTGTACAAAATTTCAATAACAAAATCACAAATGTCGTCCGTCCAGCTGTTAAAATAATCAGGGTTGTTTAATTTGTTTGTTTGATAACCCTGTTTTTATGTTTTTTGACGCTGCCGCTTTTGTATACGCTCCGCTTTCCGCCCGTATTTAGGTATGGCTGTAAGGGGCCTAGACCAGAGACCTGCGCCGAGATGGCTTAGCCGCTCCGCCGATAATTTCTCGGCTAAAAATCGGCTTGAAATTAGCCGCAGAAAAAATCAGCCAAAGAAATTAGCCGCCGATCAAGTTTTGCCTAGTGGGTAAAATGTACATGCGACTCCCTTTTGTTTGTTTTTTTATACAAGTTCCATCAACGCAATTTTTTATGTATTTTGCAACCAAAGTATTGCGACTTTTTAATTACACGCAATCTACACTACCTTTTCTGCTCGTCTTTAAAGGCATGCTTAAGAAAAAAGGCACGAATTGAAATTTTAAGAGTGTTTTCATATTTTTCTTAAGCGCCACACGCGCTTGCAATATAATTGTGCAATTTTTCATATTGCACAATAATATCGCCAATGTGTATGTCGTTTTAGAAGGTTGCGCAATATATTGGACTAAATCAAATGTCTTTTAATTTTTATTGCACAATCAAGAAAATTGTGTTATGTGTTGGCAACATTGCTCAGTATTGCGTTTATTTCTTTACCATCAGAAATATCGGACAGTATGTTGTTTGAAATTATTGTGCAATTTACTGCATAATATATGTAGATCAAAATGACAATAATATGTACAATAATATTGTATAGCGGATGGGGCGCTTTAATGTCAATGTGCGTGACTTTCCGTAGGGGATTTAAAATAAAATTGTAAAAAAGCCAACCTAAAAAGGCATACGTGAAATGGCACTTGAGAGGCCCATCCATTTTACAATATCATTGCATGTTATTGTACTTATTATTGTAGTTTTTAGCTATACATACGTGATAATATATGACAAGATACTTTCATACAAAATTTTGTCCAATTTTTTTTACTGTCAAATATTAACCATAATACCGAACAATATTGCGAATACATTACACAATTTTCTTAATTGTTAAATAAAAATCAAAAGCCTTTTGATTTTGGCCATATATTGTGCCACCTTCTAATATTACATTGGCGATATATTACAATATGAAAAATTAAACAATTATATTGCATATGTTTGGGACTACATATTAGTTATTGAACCAAGAACTCGTCATAACATAGTTTTGCTGTATAATAATAAACATGAAATTTCTGTTCCGTTATTCTGCTGACTTTTTTACAGCGATA